>OY723305.1:944830-1255705 GCA_963210315.1 Rhynchopus euleeides | reverse complement strand
GATTTGAACGATTTTTGGCCGTGCTCGTAGCATTCCCCGTTGAGGGGGTCGCTATTTCGTGTTCTCCTGGCCGCACGGAGGCATTGCCTTACGTCGCCTCTTCCTCTTTTCCTTTGGTGGTGTGTTGGTCTGGCACAGAGGGCGGGACCGTGCTGATATGCACAGTGACGACTCTCCCTTTTGTTTTGTGCCCGCCTCCACCGAGATTCGGCTGATGCCTCTCAGACTGGGGGCGGGCGGTCGCCGACGCTGACGCGCCTGGCGGCCTGTGGAAAGTGACGTGGGGCTGGGATGGGGGGGGGGGGTGCTGGGGGGTCGGGCCGAAGCCCTTGTTCTCTGATGATGTTATTTGGTTCACGCGTTCAGGTAGTCCTTCTCGCCGTGCTCCGTTACCCCTGCCTCGGCCAGGTAGCGCAGTGCCTCCTTGCAGTTGTGCAACAGCAGGTTGTGCACGTTTGTGGCTGTGAGGTGGTGTCGGGCCGACGCTGTCGCGGGGCAGCCGAAGAAGAGGTGCTTCAGTGAGACCCCAGGCGGGGGGTGGCCCGGCGCATGCTTCAGGCAGGGTTGGCAAGGTGGTTGTGCCGTGCCCGGGATGTCGTGGTCGTAGACCAGGCGGTGGTGGTCGGCCCGGAGTCGGCGGATGGTGGTTTCCCCTAAGCGGGTGAGTCCCTCCATGCGGAGGTCGGGGCGTTGCAGTCGCGTCTCCCCGATTCCCGAACGGTACGCGTACACGCTGTCCGTGCGGGGCACCGTTGCGTCGTTGTAGATGTGTCGGCGGAGGACGACACGAGCCGACGCGAGGCTAACCGGTTCCATCTGCGGCCGGAAGGCACCGATTTGCGCCTGTTTGTCAGCGAGTTCGTTCCCTGCTACCCCAACGTGTGACGGGATGTAGCGGAGGTGGGTGGTGACATCGTGGGTTTGGGCGAGCTCGTTCAACCACCTCCAGATGTCCCATTCGGTGGATCCTCTCGCTCGCTGCGGGCCGCTCAGCAGCGCGTTCAGTGCGCTCTGCGAGTCTGTGAGGATGGCGATCGTTTCGCCTGGGGATACCAGGGTGCATAGGTGAGCGAGGGATTCTCTGATGGCCACCAGCTCCGCCTGGTAGCTGATGCAGCGGAGTCCTGCCGGCCAGGCGAGCTTTTTCCTGAGGCGGCCCTCCGGCATGCTGTACACCGCTGCTCCTGCGCCGCCCTGCTGTTGCCGCGATGTGGAGTTGGAGACTGACCCGTCGGTGTACACATGCCAGGCGCATGTCGGGAGGGCCTGGATGGTCTGCTCTGCCAGGTCCCGGAGGGTGTCTTTCGGGGTGGCGGCCTTTGGGGCGGTGAGCCCCGGCAGCGTCGCCAGGATGTGTACTCGTGGCAGCACCAGGCTCCATTCCCAGGGGGGGATGGGGTGTGCTGCATGTAGGGGGGCCAGCAGGGGGGTGCGCCCGTCGACCTTCGAGGATTTCACCAGACTCCGTGCCTGATGTAGCCAGCTGCCTCCCGTGTTCCCGGTGTTTAGTTGCGCCCGGTATCCTGGGGATTATTCAGCAGCATTGTCACCGCCACACCTCTTGCTCTCTCTCTCTCTCCCAAGTGCTTTGACAGCGGGGGCCGCCGGCGGTGCTGCCTATTCTTGAAGCCCAGCCGATGCAAGCCCCAGCCAGAGCAAGAGCGGCACGCACGATACCCTCCCGTGGCAAGCCCTCTTCAGATGTTCCCCCTCGCGCTCTCTCTCTCACTCTACTATCTCTCCCACTCTCGCGAACAACAGAATCGCGGATCATGCGAATGCGTCACGGCACCCACATCGTCAGTGGCAGGTAATGCAAAAAATATTGCAATGGGGTGTGTGTGTGTGTGGGGGGGGGGGGGTCCGAAAAAAGACAATCGATTATTTTTGGCACCGAAAAAAAACCCCCCCCCTCCTCCCACCCCGCCTGCTGAGGCACTTCCCCTGACTCACTGGATAGCAGACTGTTGCACACACACACACACACACACACACAGTGTCATCAAGACGGAGCTACGTGTGCACGCTGTTCAGGGTTCGAGGCGATTGCCCCTTTCTTTCTGTGTGTGTGTGTGCATGTTCTGTGTGCGGGGAAATGCGAATCAGGTCACATAAGCGCCTTTCGTCTGGATCCAGTCAATTCCAAGGCAAAATGGAGCCTTGAACTACCCCTTCCGCCAGCAACGATTGTCCGGCTTCTTGGAAGGGGGAGACGGAGGGCAACCTCTTCTCTGGGAAGTGCAGGGAATCGTCCGACTTGGGGGTTTAGGATTGGCACCCTTTTCATGCCACTTCACAGGGCCTCACCACTGCCTTGGGACAAACAAAAGTGTGCGATCGACGTAAATTCGTTTGGAGCTGTTTATTCATTGAGGGGCGCGGTTTGCGTCCGTAAGAACAGATGGGATTGGTGGGGAGGGATATGTACCCGCTGGCAGCCGGGATCAAAACATCTCCACGGTTTCCTGTGCCGATTCCTGCCCCCCTCTTCTTTCTCTGCCTTTTTGGGGATGTGTCTGCTGCGCATATTTTTTTGTTCCGTCGTCCTACCCCCCGCCCCCCCCCCCCCCACTTCACCTCTCAGCGTACCCCACACCACACCCACTCTCTTTGCAAAACAATATCTCCAACGCGACCACCCCACATCCCTCCCTGCCCCCCTGCACACCACCAACACGTCACCTGTGTCTTGACCCGTTGATCCTGGCCAGCCGATTTGAGTTCTGCCAGCGCGCTCTCTCTCTCTCTCTCTCTCTCTCTCACCCCACCCTCTCCATCTTTTCGTATTCTTAACGTGTGGCTATCCCTGTGAAAATGAGTATTCACGCCCCACTCGAGGCAGTGGCACGGATTTGGCGGAGGAGTACCAAAGCAAGAAAAAAAATTATAAAAAAAAATCAACAGCAAAACCGGGGGCAAAATGGGGTGGCCGCATCAGTGGCACCTGCATTATCCCTCTCTCTCTCTCTCTTCTCTCTCTCTCACAAACTTCTTTTTTTGGGGATCCCCTCACCCAACATTTCTCGTGATCCCCCCCCCCCCACTTGACAGGCTGTGATAAAGTAAGAACGGGTGAGGTGAGGTGGTGTGGTGTGGGTGGCTGACCCCCCCCCCCCCCTCACAGACTGACGAGCCGTGACTGGCTGTGACTGGGAGCGAGGGGGGCCCCGCCCAACACCCCTCTCCGCAGAGGGGAGCAAAAAAAATATCAGCCGACAATAGCTGGTTTTTGGCCTCCCAGGTAAAGGGGTGGGGGTGGCCCAAGAGGGGGCCGGGGAGAGATGTATCGGTTACCTTTTTTTTTGCGATAAGCGCACTCTCTTTGTGTGCTCACGGATGGATCTACATGCCAGCTCTTGAGAAAAGGTTGCAGTTTGTGTTGTCGGGGAGGGAGAAGGCTAGCAAGGGGCGTCCTCACTTGACCTGTGGTTTGGAGTGAGGGGATGGTATGTGTGTGTGTGTATATATATTTATTCACCTTGCGTTGCGCTGCTGTCTCGAAATGAGACTGTGTTAATGCCGTGATCGGAGCCTGCAATTTTTTTTGAATGATATTCCTTTTGTTAAACACCTCGCAGCGGCGCTGCGTGGGATTTTTTTTGACTGTTTTTTTTGAGTAATCGACACAGAAACACACAACGAAAGAAAGCCCCCAGAAATATTTCCTTGGGGGGAATGCCAGGGCTGAGAGGCGACTCTCTTCCTGGCCCTCCCCCCCCCCCCCCCCTAGGGGGGGTCAAATGCCACCCTTTTACGTGGACAAACACGATTTTTCAAAAAACCGGCGCAGAGGCCCCAAAGCCCCCGTAAACCCTCCAAACCCCCCCAGATTGGTCCGGAAACCCATCGAACCCCACTTTTCCACCATTCCGGGCACCTCAGGTGCCCGAATTGGGGTACCTAAATTTTGTGCCACCGTTTGGTACCGTACAGTGCCACTGTGTGGGAGGTTGGAAAAGAAAATGCCCCAACACACCACATCTGAGGGTTGCAATGCATGTTGCTTGCCAACCACGTCATCCGGTGGGTGTCAGGCGCTATGTAGGTGGCATTAGCCAGGTCTTCGATGTGTTCTGGCTTGTATATATACCTCCCTGCCACCATGCACCGGGAGGCTGCCTGTAGGTACGGAACAGTCCAGATGGTCGTGTGATTCCTGTGCAGCAGTGCTCCACAACCGGGATGTGTTGACAACGACTGTTGCAACACGAGCTGTACATTCCGGGAACACATGAAGTGCGCTGTCGTGGTACCCATTGTGCCAGAATTGGTAGTTGCTGCGGTCTACTTTGCCTGGCCCAAGAGCACTGGTACTGAACGGTGCAATATGCGTGGCGAGGTGAATACAACGGAAGCGCGCAAAGTCAATACAGCTCTCGGATGGCGGGTGGTGGTGCCACTAGTGTGTGACGTTCACTCGAGGATACAACGCATCACAATGAATCAGCAACCGTGGACCGAGTACAATACGCTCTCTGTGGCTGGTGTGGGGGACAAAGGCAGTGCCTGTGCCGCAGGCAGGGAGGTATATATGCAAGCCAGAACACATCGAAGACCTGGCTAATGCCACCTACATAGCGCCTGACACCCACCGGATGACGTGGTTGGCAAGCAACATGCATTGCAACCCTCAGATGTGGTGTGTTGGGGCATTTTCTTTTCCAACCTCCCACACAGTGGCACTGTACGGTACCAAACGGTGGCACAAAATTTAGGTACCCCAATTCGGGCACCTGAGGTGCCCGGAATGGTGGAAAAGTGGGGTTCGATGGGTTTCCGGACCGATCTGGGGGGGTTTGGAGGGTTTACGGGGGCTTTGGGGCCTCTGCGCCGGTTTTTTGAAAAATCGTGTTTGTCACCCCCATTTGACCCCCCCTACCCCCCCCCCCCCCCCCCCCCCCCCACCCCAGCTATTGTACAGAGCCCGACACGCTGCCTCTGTCGCCCCCCTCCCACCCCACCCCCCCACCCCTCCCTCCCTCCCCGAAATAGGGTGATCCAGAGAAGCCGACAATATCTGGGTACTTTGTGTATGCCAGTGTTAGCGGTATATATTATTGCTTTTCCTAGAAGCTGTTGCTGATCTGCCTTCGGTAGCGAGACCACGCATCGGCGCAATTCTGTCGGTAACAGCGTGATCCCTGCACACAACCGTGCAACGGATCACACTTGCAAAACCGTCCCGGTGTATCCCTGCATTCCCTTTGACAGATGCAGGAACCGCCGTCTCCGCTCAGTCGCTATTTGCGACCCTTGTCACGCGCATCTTGGGCCAACTTGAGTGCCGTGAAGACAAGAGGATAATCTGATTTTTTGCACAAAAAAATGGAGAGGGGGAGGAGGAGGAGGAAGGATCCGGCGGAGTGAGAGGATGATGACGGGTGTGGGGGGGAGGTGTGACCCGAGGGCATTTGGGAAGTGCGCTACTGTGCCTTTGCACTGCCCCACCCCCCACTCCGGGAAGGAGAGGTTTTGTTTGCCAAAAAAAATGAAGTGGGGGTCCCGGAGGAGGGGGAGGGTGGTGGTGTATGTGTTCGTACACCCAGTCCCCCCCCCCCCCCCTCCCCCCCTGGCAAAAGAATGCTGTAAAATAAAAGGGAAAACAGGCAAGGCCAGATGACAATGCCTGCATTGTTCCAGGTGGGAAAATCCTAGCTGAAAACCGCTCTTGATTTGCTCAGAGCGCGATCGACAGGCACTTCCCACCCTTGGACGTCATATTCAGCAGCTTAGCTTCTGTTATTGTGGTTGTTGGCCCATACCTGGCTTTTTTTTCCACCAAGACCTGCGACAGGCCATGGAAAAAAAAGGGGGGAAACAAAAAGAAAGCAGGAACCGCGCTGTGTGGGCATCGGCGGCGATGGGTAATGAGATAGCTGAATTGTGTTAGTTTCGACAATTCCCCCGCCCCCCCCTCCCCTTTTTTTTAGCTTGGCTACCGGATTTGGCGCAACAACAGCCTTATCTTTTTCCCAAAGGTTACACGGTTCCCCCACCCCCATCCCCTCCCCGACATGACCAGTGCGGGGAGTCAATAGCAGGGGGGTTCGTGGGTTGTTGTGTGTGTGGGGTGGGTGCGACCTGCCCCACCCCCCACCCCCCCTACCAGCACAGCTTCTGTATCGTATTATTTCGGGGGGTAGAGGGGGGAGAGGGGGGGGGGGGTGCGAGAGGCTGGGCTGCTTGAGAGGTAGGGAGATGCAAAATTGTTGGTTATGATTTTCTATTCACATTATCCTTCCCTTCCCCCCCCCCCCATCCCCCACCCCCACCCAGTCTTCTGGTCATCGTTTTATCCTGTGTCCGGACCTCCCCACTCCCCCGCTCTTTTTCGATGATTCTCGACACCCATTCTCCCTCCCCGCATCCCCATTCACTGCCGAAGGAATGAGGTTTTGGATTGACGCGGTTGCTTCGAATTTTTTTTTTGCAGAGCCACTCTCCCGTTTCCCCACCCCCACCGCCACCCGTTTCACTCTTTGTACATTTATTTATTTTTTTGCTGAGCTGAATTCTTGAGTCGCTCAACAGCTTGGATTGGTTTGTGGCCACGCCTGCCCTCCCTCTTCTGTACAAATCGGAAGCGAGTGATCCTTTTATCCTTTTACCTCCCAACCATTTATCCCAACCAAAGATGTGCATTTTTCCTGATGCTGTTTTCCAGTTTTTCCGCTCGCAGAATCGCACGCGTCAGCTTTCTGCCGCAGCTGCTATCGGGTCACTGTGCATCGTACACTGAATACTGTAAGCAGCCCGTCATCCATCAGACCCTCGATGCCCTCCTTCAGGGCCGGCAGGAAAGGATTTTGCGAACTGCTCGTGGTACTGTGTCACGAACCGGACAAGGCATGCGCCCTTGAAATCGCCAGGGGACATTCCAGCGCCTTGTGCACTTACTCGTGATGGGAAGAGTTTGGCGAAAAACCTGTCCCATTGTTTTCCCCCAGGAACCGGACATATGACATAGGAGAACCCTTCGATTCTTCAGTCTGGGAAAACCGGCCTGGCCAAGATTATTGCTTGTCATCTCTCGTTCGGGATTGCCGAGCGCAGAAAACTAAAATGCAGACCCTAAAAAGGCACAGATTGTAATGTGGTCACCACACCCGTTATCAGGTTGCACCGAGTGGGCTCTTGCGACTACATCACTGCCACACACAGCATATACTGTGACGTGGTGTGGTAGGCCTAGATCCGCGCGGGGCTTTGTCCACTCGAGAAGTGGAAAAGTGCAACACCCTCGTCATTGAGGTAGATTGATGTGTGCTGTTTTGAATGTGATTGCACCCCCCACCCACCCCCCACCTCACACCATTTTTTTCTGCGCCTTTAGCCGGATCTTGCGACCACTTCATCAGGCTGGGGAGTGGTGTCACGCAAAGAGTAAAGGGAGGGAGGGCGGTCTGTGTTCCAACAAAACAACTTTCGGCAGGTGTCTCGTTTTTTTTTGCTGTCATTTCGCACGATCCAGCGGGGGGGAGAGGGGAGTGGGGGGGTGGGGGGGGGGGCGGTCGCTGGTCGTTGATTGATTTTTTTGCGATTCTTTTTTGTGCGGAATTATATTTTTCCTCCAGTTCACACTGCCACACCGCCACACAACACACGCCCCACATCCCCCCCCCCCCCCCCCACGTGGCTTTTATAATTTTCGAAACTGTTTCTGGATCCGCTGCCTTCTTCTCTCTCACTCACCCACTCTACCTTTCTACCACCCCCCACCCCTGCTCCCATCCACCCACCCCACTCTAATCTATCTCGACATGCGCCTCTGATCCTCCAACATATCTCCCTTTACCAAGGACAGGCAAAACCCAAAGGAGCGGTTTCAGCAACCGCTCAAAAAGAACGATATTAGAATGCGGCAGCAGGCCTAAAAGGAGACAGGGATAAGCGGTGCAGCATGTCATGCTGGCCATGGCGAATAGTTAGCCGATGGGGTGGGTGGATGGGTATATGTGTGCGCGCTGCGTCACGGGGGCCGCGGGGGTGATGGGAGTGTGGGGGGGGGGGGGTGTAGGTGTGGCAGGAAATTGCAACAGCAAGTTTCCCAATAGCGGAGGTGCAATGCGTGGTGCAGAGAGGGGGGGGAGGGTGGTGGTGGATTCAGTAAGTTCATTCAGAAGATCAGCAAAAAAGGAAAAAGGGAATCGTAGCGCGGTGTGTTGGGTGCCCTTTTTATATGTGACAGTGGAAGAGACGTGGGGCTCGATGCCTGACTGGTGGCATACGGGCGGGGCCCCCCTCCGGAGGGTGTCGCTAGGGCAGGAAAGGAGGAGAGAGAAGCAAAAAAAATGCAAAAAAAATATCGCAAGCAACCCAAACTGATAAAGCAAAAAAGTCTTCCGGCCACTCCAGGAGTGGGTGGTTTGAGGCTGGACTGCCTCAACAAGGTCAACCCCCCCCCCCAACACAATCGCTCCTCCCCCCCCTCCCCCTCCCCCTTTCCCACCCATTCCAGCCCCTCCCCTCCCCACCCCTCCGTCCCCTCCTTCCTTCCTGCAAGAAAGAATGAAAAGAAAAAGAAAATCTGAAGAAAAAAAACAAAAGGGGTGGGGGAAAAGACCGAACCAGAAGCAAAATAAAGCAAAGCAAAAAAAAACAAACAATCTACTCTTCTAAGCCGGGTGTGTGATGGGGTGGGTGGGTTAAAAACAAAGCAAAACGCACAGTGCACCAAACAAAGCGACTACCAAACCAAACAGGGCAACAGGAAGTAAGCCACACCACACCCGCAGCACGGCAAAAAAAAGAGCACAAAACAAACACGGGGAGGGTGTTTTCTCTGGGCTCCGCCCTGAGGGCACCGAAATCAGAAACCAAAACGACTGTCTGTGCAAGACTGATGATGGTCACCCGCGCCCCCCGCCCCCTCCCTCCCCCCCACAAGGCATATCCCCTTCCCTTTCATGCACCGCATCACCGCCACACCCCACCCTCCATTGCAGGTTTGTTGGGTGGTGTGTGTGGCAGTTGGGAGAGGCTATCATGTATGCAAGGCCGTGCTGAAACCTCGCTGAAACCTCACCGCATCTCGGGGAGAGGGGCGGGTGAAAAAATCCACCGATGGAGGTGTGTGCTGAAGAGCTGTTTCACATCGAAGATGTGATCGTGCTGGAAAACGAGTACAAGCTCTGGGAAGGGACGCTCTCTATCATACGCCAGGAGATCCGAGCCCCCCATCTCGACATTGCTCATTACGGCGTGTATGGTGATGTGACGGTGTTCATCCACCATGGCACCCCAGTGATCCGCGAGGCTCGAGGGCGATACGCCGCTCAGGTAATGGGGCGGGATCTGGTGTTTCTGCTGCCCCGCGACACGGAGGAGGACACCATAGACACGATCGAGACGATCCTCACGCATATCGTCAACTTCTTTGCGCGCGGCATCGCATCCTGTGTCGACGGGAGGTGCGCTCTGCGCCAGTCAACAGCGTACCACACAGAGGACCTGCAGCAGGCTTAGGCGGAGAGTCCACACCACCGTGAGGGCCCAGACCCCTGAGGCTGGCGTCAAGGTGGGAAGCACTGCCACATAGTGCATCAGTTAGTAAGGATCAAACCGCAGTTGCCTGTGTGCGATTTGCACGTGCATCTGCAGCTGGCTGCGATCAGCTTGATGATGTCCTCGCTGCCCTTGATGTGGCCCACTGTCGGGACGCCGCAGCCGTGGATGCGGCACCGCTGCAGGGTGACGACCAGGTGGGGGTGGCGATTTCTGGCTCCCCGGTGGAGGCATGGCAGTCACAACCCTTGGTGGACCGCACTGGGGAGGCGGTGTCGGGAGGACAGGCGCAACACAACCCGGTGTGATGTGTGGGAGTGACCGCCGATACAAAGCAACGTATGCCGCAGTTATTGACAGATTCGGCGTTGCTTCACGAATGACGGGATCGTCAGCCTCCCACCATTTCCCACCCTTCCACACGGTGGCCGTATAATGGCCAGTCAGCAGGCTGTCGCCATGGTGTTGGACGAATCCACACAGACGGAGATTTGTCCTCAGACGGTCACTACTAAACACGCCAGCCTCGTCATAACATCCTAGGAAGACCACCGTAATTGCACACGCCAGCATTATCAATCTACGCGAACGGTGGCTTTATTGCTCATATGTGGCGGTCTTGTTGACTGGTCGGCGGGGCGTGGCCTGGCGGTGGCGGGAGTCCTGCTCCGCGTCGGGGCGCTTCGCGCCCCTCCTCTCCGCAGGTCTCCCGCCACCGCTGGGCCACGCCCCGCCGACCCGCGACTGCAGCACCAGTCAACAAGACTTCCACACAGGGCTGCAGCGGACAGGTTTCGCATTTCACCAACACCAATACCTCACACACCCTCCAATGCAGGCTGTTGGGTGTGTGTGTACACAGTGGCGATCACACAAAGAGCAGTGCTGTGATCTACACTCCTGCAAACACAACAATCGACACGTGTGTGGTGTGTGGAAGGCTGTGCTGAAACCTCGCTGCAGCTGCTGCCACACACACACCCACACACTACACACGATCCGTGCCTCGAGGGGAGAGGGAATCCACCAATGGCGGTGCGCGCTGAAGAGCTCTTGCGTGTGGAAGATGTGATCGTGCTGGAAAAGGGGTACAAGCTGTTAGAAGGGACGCTGACTATCGTCAGCCATGAAATTCGAGGCGCCCACCCTCACACCGCCCACTTTGGTGTGTGCGGTGATGTGAAGGTCTTCCTCCATAAGGGTACCGCGGTGACTCGTGAGGCACGGGGGAGATACGCAACTGAGATGATGGGGCGGGATCTGACGTTCATCCTGCCCCGCGACACGGAGGAGGATACGATCGACACCATCGAGACGATCCTCACACACCTCGTCCGCTTTACTGCTCGTGACACCGCATCCTGTGTCGACGGGAAGTGCACCCTCGCCGGGCAGCAGCGCGTTGAATCTGCCTCCCCGTCCACACCATCCACCCCCTCGACGCCACGGATATTCAGCAAAATTACCCGGGTCCAGACGACGCTATCCGCTTCGCTTGCAGAGTCGCTTGACAACATCGGGCGCCGTGTCGGCTCGAAGCGCGACTCGAGTGACAAAGTCATCCGAGAGTGATACCTGTTCAGCTGTGGCCCCAACCCCCTCCAGGGCACAGTACACATCACCCAAGCCACAGCGTTACATTACCAACATGCGTCAGGAGGGGTCTGCGTGCCGCACACATCCCATGGTGGTGGGCGGTGTGGCGGTGTGGCGTTGGGCTAGGTAGCCATGCATTGGTTGTATGGGGGGATGGGGGGCGGGTATGGGCTTTTGGAGGAGAGAGGGTGGGGGAGGTGGGGGCTGGGCGCAGCTCTGCAGACATGTGGGTCTGAGTGGTGTGTGCGTGTGGCAGGTCGTGGGTGGTATTGTGTCGCGGGTTCGCTCGGTGCGGCTTACACTACACAAAGTGTGTGCGGCGGTGGGTATCACACCAAAAAATCAGCGTTGTTCGGTGTGATATGCGCTCCTGCAAGAAGATTTCTGCGTGTGGCACTGATACTGGCCTTGATGCTGCCCAACGAGGCACCCATGCGCACTGAGGGTGTTGTGTGGACACTGTGAGTACAAACTGGATGGCACGTTCGGCTCGAATTGCCGTGTCCGTGAAGAAACTAGCTAGCTCTCACAGTGCTCGTGATAGTCGACACCAAACAAAGGGGGCGCGACGAACACGGCCAAAAATTGTTCAAATCGTTCAAAAGCAATGGAATAGCGGCATGTGTTGATGTCTCAAGATACGCTTCTCATGGATTCGCTCAACTCTCTCTTGATTAGATCGGCGTACACTGCATTGGCTTTCTGTAATTCTGACCCCCTCCCCCCCCCGCCAACCCCCCCCCCCTAGCCACACAGGGTATGCGAATCGTATTCTCGCATGCGAGAATTATTCTCGCACGGATTCTCGCATGATTCTCGCATGCGAGAATGATTCTCGCATGATGCGAGAATGGGTAGACAAGGCAGTAGGTCAAGGAAACTGTCTCCTTTTCACTATATTCGACTCGCACCCAGCATCACGCCTTCAATTCTCCAAGTAGTCTGCCACCTGAAGGCAGCTGGAGGCAGTTTGGGTGGTGTAGCCGTCACGCGACGTGTTCAAGCCTGTCCACATATTGACACGGAGGTGGTTCTCACAGGGTATTTTGAAGGTTTCTCCCCTCGACGATGAGGGGGCCAGGGATGCAATTTTTACTGTTTTCCACAAGGATGTTGTCGGGAGGTGTTCAAGGCCTACCTGGTCCTGAGTGCGGCACACCTTGTTGCCGACACCCCCTTGGCCTTCTGGAAGAAAGCCAAGGCAGCCCTCCTCCCCGCCTTTGGCCGTACGTGGTGGAGTGTCTGCAGACCTGGCTGAGTATGACGAACGTGGACTGCATCTTCAGCATCGCCACCGCGGGGGAAGAAAGACGAGCACGCGTATCGCCAGATGAGGACACCGTCAAGTTGTGCCTGAGGCAGGCAGGTGGTGTGCTGGGGTTCACGGGTGGTGGGTACCCCCTCTCGCCTGCAGGATAGCACTGGAGAACATGGCGACAGCCACAGTGAAAACGAAGACCGTGGGTGACATCGATATGAACACCGACATCGTCTGATATCCCCACGTGCACCAGTGAGGTCAGGGTGCGAGTGGGTGGGGTTGCGTGAGGGTAGAACTGGGAAAAAATCCATTCTCGCATATTCTCGCATATGCGAGAATCATGCGAGAATGTGCGAGAATCGTGCGAGAATGTGCGAGACATGCGAGAATTTCATCAAATTCTCGCACATGCGAGAATGTGCGAGAATACGATTCGCATACCCTGTGTGCCTAGGGCAGTGATGTAGAAATACGGTCGGATACGGTGGTTTTTCAAAATCGGGATACGGATACGGATACGTATCCAGATACGGGATACGCTCTGCCTACCAAAGTGGGCCCAGCCCAGGTAAGCTGGTGCTAGGGGTGTGGGCAGCTGCCCTTGTCATTGGGTAACATGCCCGTTGTGGAGCGGTCACGTTGCTCTGCTATGTCCCTTCAGCGTGTGGTGTGCACCCTCCTCCTCATCCCCCTTGGGGGCACAGCCACGGATGATCCCAGGCCCTCCCAGAAGGGGATGCAGCAGGTTCATGTCAGAGGCCAACATGCACTCAATCTGCTGCAGAACCTCCACATGACCGTCTTCCGCCCATTGGTCTCCTTGACCGTCCCCTGACCGCCACGTCCACCACGAGCATTCTTGGTGCATCATTGGTTCCAGATCCGTCACCGTCTTCAGCACCGCCTGGCGACAGCCTTGGCGATGGCCTTCGTGTGGTGTGCCCGTCTGTACCCAAAGTACTCCCCCACCAAGTATATGGACCGTATCCTGACCGTATCCTATCGATTTCTGGAAAATTTGAATACGGATACGGATACGGATACGTATCCACCGTATCCTAACATCACTGCCCTAGGGGGGGTCGAAAGCCCCCTTTTTTTGTCCCAAAATGGGGTTTTTCGACATAGCAGCCGCGGCCCTCTATTTGACCTTCTGACCCCCCAGAACCCACCATACCCCGGTTTTTGGGCCCTGTGGGGGTATGGAAAAGTCGGTGAAAAAAAATGAGAAAAAATGAGAAAAAATCGGCCGAAATTTGCTGTTTTTCGCTAAAAAAAGAGTGTGGGGAGTTGGGTCCAGTTTAGCAAAGTGAGTGTATTTTTCAAAATTTGAAAAATTGGGGACACCGAAAGTCCCCAGACAAGTCTTCGGCTTGGCCCGCAGAGTGATTTTTTGGTCCTCGAAGCCCCCCCCCCCCCCCGGTGTCAGCCAGACCAGAAACTTCCTGGAGATATTGTGCGGTGTTGCGTGAAATTGGCCATTTAGTCGAGATTGGCCTTTGAGATGGAAAAGGTAAACGAGGGTTGTTTCGGGGGGGGGGGGGGTCGTGAAATCGAATTTGAAGGGGTGGGGGCAAGGCTGGCAGCAAATTTTTACTGCACTTTACTGCACTTTATTTTACTGCATTTTACTGCATTTTATTGTATTTTATTTTCCGGATTTTTGGATAAAGTGCATGGTCCTTAGTGGTGCCTTGGGCTTCGCATACGTACAGCTGGGAGGACCACTATGGACAGGCCAAATGCTGGAGTCACACCCACTTTACAGAGGTGCAGCCACGTCTGCAAGTTTGCGGACAGCCGCAAACCCGCAGAAGATGGCAAAAAGTACCGCTCCTGCACGGAGGTTCTCCTGAAGGTCACAGGGACGCACCAAGGCTCCGGCAGAGAATGCAGGCCGGGATGGATGTGCCCTGCCTATGTTGGGTCGGTGGGTTCGCAGGACCTGATCGGTGCGGCCTCCGCCTGGCTTCAGTCCTGCTTTGAGTGCTTTCAGTCCGCTCTGATGTCCAGCCTCCCCGAACGGGATGGTGAAGAACCCGTACGCCAGAGCTCAGCTGTACAACGTCCGAGGAAGGTGGACTGCCCACCGCACACCGCCGTGCTGGTCCGCCCTGCTGCGCCTGCGGTGCTGGGGTGCGCCTGCTGCCTGATTGGCCCCGGCACTCGGAAGCAGCATCAAGCATGCCGAACAGCAGCAGGGCGGGCCTGGCGGGGGCACTGCCTTGGTGGCCTTGTGTTGGCCAGAGTGGGCGGATCAGGGTCCCCTGGCACGGCAGGTCAGCATCCTGCCCACCGTCACGCCGAGCCACCCCTACAACACGCTCTCCTGCACTTTATTGCACTTTACTGCATTTTACTGCACTTTACTGCATTTTATTGCACTTTATTTTATTTTATGTTTTTTATTTTTAAAATGCAGCATTTGTCCAGCCTTGGGTGGGGGGGGGGGGGGCGGACTGCTCCCGACCGACGCAAAAAACCGCGTGTGTGAATCAGAAGTGTGACAGGCAGATCTTCTTTAGTCCTCCCGTATTCCGTGCCCACCCCCCCTCTCCCCTCCACTAGGCGTTATTCCATTCTTCATCATCCTTGTCATCCTGCGTGGGTTCCGTGGAACAGTCCCCTGGACCGGCTAGGCCCGGCTAGGCAGAAAAAAATCGCAAAAAAATCCGAAAAATGTGGGTGTGGCACCCCAGAGGGCCCGATTTTCGGTTTAGGCACGCGAAAAAAAAATTTTTTTTTGGCCAAAATTTTTTTTTTCGACATGTCGAAATTTCGGCCACCCTGGGTCAGTGCCCTGGACCGGTGCCCAGCTAGGCAGAAAAAAATCGCAAAAAAATCCGAAAAAAATCCGAAAAATATCGGTGTGGCACCCCAGAGGGCCCGATTTTCGGTTTAGTCGGCCGAAAAAAAAAATTTTTTTTTTTCGGCCAAATTTTTTTTTTCGACATGTCGAAAATCCGGCCACCGTGGGGCAGCAGCCTGGACTGGTGGCCACCCCAACCAAAAAAAATCGAAAAAAAATCCGAAAAATATCGGTGTGGCACCCCAGAGGGCCCGATTTTCGGTTTAGTCGGCCGAAAAAAAAAAATTTTTTTCGGCCAAATTTTTTTTTTTCGACATGTCGAAAATCCGGCCACCGTGGGGCAGCAGCCTGGACTGGTGGCCACCCCAACCAAAAAAAATCGAAAAAAATTCCGAAAAATATCCGAAAAATATCGGTGTGGCACCCCAGAGGGCCCGATTTTCGGTTTAGTCCAGGGGATAAGATAGGTCTGGTTTTCCGGTTTTCAAAACCAGGGTTTCCCGGTTCCCGGTTTTCTGGAAAAAAAAAAGGTCGGTCTCATTTTTGGCGGTTTTTTTTGTGACTTTGGGACAGTAAAACAGGCCCTGTGGGATGTCGCAGCGAATAGTTCGAGCACCACGGCGTGGCTCCGCCTCCTCTTGGTGCCCAAAACCCTCTTCCGCACCTACCGTGGAGGGAAGAAGAAGCAGCTGCTGGCGAAGCGGGCCCGGGAGGAGGCGATCATCCTCTGGCGGGAAGGACGCGCGTCGGAGCTCTGGCGCCGGGCCCGGACGGAAGCCCCGGGCCCGGGACGGGTGGAGGCTGCCCCCACATGGGAGGAGACGGAGGAAGCGGTGGTGCAAGCGGCGAGACAAGGGCGGTATTCGGCGGCGATGGCGCGCACCAGGAGCGCCGGCCTGGCGCCTGCCACCCCTGCCACGAAAGCGAAGCTCCTAGCAATGCACCCGGAAGCGGACAGCCCAGCCATCTCCGCGGCGACGCGGGTAGTGCCCGCGGATGCCACCCCCGCCGAGGTGTTTAAAGCGCTGAAGGGGTTACCGAGGGGCACGGGCGCCGGCCCCTCAGGCCTGAGGGCGGACCACCTCCGGGAGCTCGTCCAGGTGGAGGGAGTGGATGTGCTTCCGGCCCTCACGGCGGTGGTGAATGTCCTGCGCAGAGGCGAGGCCCCCCCGCAGCTGGCCCGGCACATCGCGGGCGCGTCTCTGGTCGCGCTCCCCAAGCCAGACGCGGGGATCCGCCCGATCGCGGTTGGGGAGACCCTCCGCCGCCTGGTGGCCAAAACCCTCACCGCAGACGTCAGGGAACAGGCTGGGAAGCTCCTCCTGAAGGGGAGGCAAGTAGGAGTGGCGGTGGACGGCGGACTGGAGGCGGCCACGGCGGTCGTGAAGGACTTCGCGGCGCGCAACAGGGGGGCGGACAAGGTCCTGCTGAAGATCGACTATGCCAACGCCTTTACCATGGTTAACAGGCAGGCGTTCATCGATGCTGTCAGGCGGGACCTCCCGGAGCTGTCGGCGTGGGTCGAGTGGTGCTACGCGTCGCCCTCAGCCCTGATATACCGTGGCGAAGTGCTCGAATCGCAGAGGGGGGTACAGCAGGGGGACCCCCTCGGGCCGCTCCTGTTCTCCCTGGCCATCCGCCAGCTGACCGAGGACCTAGGCAAGCTGCCGGGGGTGGAGGGCAGCGTGTGGTACTTGGACGATGGCACGCTGATGGGCTCCCCCGGGGCGGTCGGCCACGCGTTCGCGATCCTCGAGCGGCGGAGCGCGGAGCTGGGCCTGGTGGTGGCACGCCGCAAATGCGAAGTGATCTCGCTGAATGGGCACTCGGTGGAGGGCCTCCGGGGAGCGGGCCTTGATGTAGCCGCGACGGAAAAGGAGCGCGCGACTCGCATGGACCTCCTCCACCACAACTTCGAGTTCCTCGGGGCTCCGGTGGGGGATGCGGAATTCTGCGAGCGGGTGATGGATACAAAACTGAGAGAGAAGTTCATCCCGAACCTGCGCCAGCTTCACCACCTCCAAGACGCGCAAGTGGCCATGACCCTCCTGCGACACTGTGAAGGCTTCTGCAAGCTGGTCTTCCAGATGCGCGCAATTGGGTACGCCGGGAGAGAATACCTTCGCCAGTATGACAAGGAAATCGGGATGGTGCTGGCATCTGTGCTCGGGGACAGGGACGGGACCCTCCCTGACGATGCGCGAGACCAGGCGGCCCTGCCCGTCAGGCTAGGGGGTATGGGCATTCGGAGGTCGGAGGACCACATCACCGCTGCGGCTTTGGCGGCGGCTAGCTCCTTCTTCCCCCTATGTGTGCAGCTGGACAGCGGATATCGTTGGGATGCGGATGCGTGGCGCGTGGCAGCGACCGCCCACAACGAGCTGGTGGCGGAGGCGGACTGGGTGGACCCTCACAAGCGCCCGGGCGAGCCCCTCCGCCAGCGCGACCTATCCCTGGCGATCATCAGCCGGCAGCACGAGACCCTACTGGCGGAGGCTGACGTGCTGAGTAAAGGGCGTCAGTTGTCCGCGTCCCTCCCAGGCGCAGGGGCGTGGGTGACGGTGACGCCAGAACAACAGTTTGCGATGGGGAGGGAGGAGTACCAAGTGGCGGCTCGCCTGCGCCTGGGCCTCGTCGTCTTCGCCCCTGGGTCGCGGTGCCACGAGTGCGGGGACGCCATGGACGTCTTGGGCGCCCATGTGTTCAGCTGCCAGGCATCGGCGGACCGCATCAAGCGCCACGACGCGGTGAAGCTCGGGGTGCTGGGGCTGGCGCGGGACGCGGGACTCGGCCCCCAGCTGGAGCCCAACCACCTCCTCTTGGGCGGGGGCAAGCCGGCTGACGTGTTCCTCCCGTGCGGCATAGGTGAGTCGCGGGGCCGGGCGATCGACGTGACCGTGTGGTCGACGTGCGCGGAGTCTGCGAGGCAGGGTGCGGCGAGAGCGCGGGGGTACACCGCGTCGCGGGCTGAAGCATCCAAGCATCGCAAGCACGGGGCGCGGTGTCAGGAGGTTGAGATCGCCTTCTCCGCGTTCGCCCTGGAGCAGTCGGGCGGGATGGGTCCGGAGGCCGTGCGGCTCTTCAGGCACTTGGTCAGCTTCGCGGTGGACCACAAGCTGGGGGACAGGGCCGAGCTCACTCGTTCCTGGGCGGCGCGGATAGTGGTGCCGTTGATGCGGGCGGTGGGGCGGTCGTCGCTCCGCAGGGGGGCGCTGTGCACGGACCTGCGCTCTGGTCAGACTCGGGAGCGGGTCTTGCCGGATCCGCTGGTGGGCGTGGAGCCGGACTACTTCTTCGCGCCTGACACGGACCTGGCCCCCGCGCCACACTTCGACGGGCACATGGACGCGGAGGATTTCATGTGTGACCCGGATGACGCGGCGGGCCCCGAGGAGCCGACCCCTGAACCCGAACCTGCCCCTCCCCGCCGCCCACGCCCGCCGCCTCCCCCCGCGGAGGGGGACCTCCCGCAGCCGGCGGGTGGGGTGGCGGCTGACCCCCTGGCCCAATTGCTGGAGTGGCGCGGCCAGACGGACGGGAGGCTGAGCTTGTCGTCCCTGCAGCAGCAGGCGCGGCTGGGCCTGGTCGAGCCGGACGGGTGGTCGTTCCGGGTGGGGGACTGTGCTTTTGATGCGTTGGCCACGCTGGGTGCCCGATCGGTGAAGCAATCCAGCGGGTGGCTGCGCCAAGAGGCAGTCCGCAGGGCGATGCGCGACCCGGACCTCCGGATGCGGGTGGAGGAGGGTCCGAACCAGTGGGCCGAGCAGATGATGCGCGCAGGGAGCGACGACGTGCGCACCTGGGCGGACTTCATCGCCCTGGCGGCGGCTGCGCGCGTGACCAGATGCGTCGTCCTCGTGCTCATCGACAACCACCAGCCGATGCTTCTGTCCCCAGTAGGTGCGGGTGCAGTGGTGGACGCCCACTGTCTGCGGAGGACGGGGGGGCAACATGGGCACTACGTGCCCCTAGTTATGCCGGAGCCCATGCGTCAGCACCTGGCGGGTCTTCCCCCGAAGCCGATGGCAGCGGATGTCACGGGGTGCGATGGTGATAGTCCCATGCAGATGGTGCGTCAGGGGGGCTCGGCGGGCCAGGTGGAGGAGTGCGAGAAGTGCCGCCGCCCGTTCGACCGCTCCGCGAGGCATCACGCGTGTGGCAGATGCTGGCGCAAAGTGTGCGCGTCATGCGCAGTGCGGGGTGAGCGGTGCCCAGGCTACATTGACCGGGTGGCGGTGGATGTCGACGCTCCAGACCCTGCGGAGCAACCCGCGGTCACCCCGGATCTGCGGGAGGTCCTGGAGTCCGCCCGGGCGCGCCCCCGCCGGCGGAAGCCCATCCCGAGCCGCATGCACGACACGCCGATGGGGCCCAGGCAGCCGAGTGCCCCGCACGACTCGTCGGGGGCTGCGCACCATCCAACGCGGGTGAAGGAGGAAGTGGCGGAGGAGCCGGTCGCTCCCGGCCAGGACGTGGAGATGCACCAGGGCGGAGGCTCCCAAACCTCAAACACAGCCCCCTCTGGTGCGCCCTCCGCGACCCACGGCCACAGCGTGCCCCCGGCGGAGAGTGCCTCCCGGGCTGCCCCAGCCCCCATGCAGGGGCAGGCCCAACATGCAGAGTGCCCGCCGTCGGGGTCGGGGGCCACAGAGAACCACCAGGGCGGAGGCTCCCAAACCTCAAACACAGCCCCCTCTGGTGTGCCCTCTGCGGCTCCGGTCACGGCGGCAGGCGCCCAGCCGTCTGGCCCCGCTCAGGCCGCGCGGCGCCGCCAGGGCGGAGGCTCCCACACCTTCAACACAGCCCCCTCTGGCACCTCTGGCGGAACAGCCCCCGGTGGGGCTGGCGGGATCCAGGGGGTTGCTGCGACGATGATGCGCAACGCCGCGCAGGCCCGCCGGGACGGGCAGCGCCGCAGCCGGACGGCCGCGTCCTCGAGACGCCTGGAGGAGCTGCGTCAGGGTGACGCGGCGGGCCCCATGGAGTTCGACGACGACCCGGCGAACGTGTGGGAGCCCGAGGACGACCTCCAGGCCATCGACGCCTACGGGGACGACGAGACGCCCGCGGCGAACATCCCCGCTCTGCAGGAGCTTGCGGCGTCCCGTGTCTGGGCCGAGGGGGTGGTAGCGCGGGCCCGCGGCATGGCCCCCTGCGTCTCGATGGGAGGAGCCATCCCCCGCACCGTCGAGGCGTGGAGGCACTGCTTCCACCCCAGCTATGGCCTTTGCCCCCTCTCGCCCAGGGTGGCAGGTGACGTAGCGGCGGAGTGGCTGCAGGCGCGCATCCTGCAAGGGGGCGCGCAGGCCGAGCCCGGGAACCAGACGAGGGAGCCGGGGGTCAGCCTGCGCGTCTACATGCGCAAGCTGCAGACGGAGGTGGAGCGGGGCGAGTAGGCGGAGCAGCGTCCCCACCCCCACCACCCCCCCCCCCCCCCCCCCCCCGGGACCTTCCCCCCCCCCTTTCATAGATGTGTGCAGGTGGCCGTTGTGAATGGTTAGACAGGGGCTGGCCACCCCCTCCCCCGGGCTCTGCACAGCAGGTCTGGGTTAGAAACAACATAACCCCCCCCCCCCTTCCTCCCCTCCCTTCCTCCCCCCTCCCCTCCCCTCCCCTCCCCTCCCCTCCCCTCCCCTCCCCTCCCCTCCCCTCCCCTATTGATGTCCCCCCCCCCCTCCCCCAGCGCTTTGCCGCTCGTGTGAGTACCGCCCTGACTGGGAGAAAGGGTAGGGCTGGTTGGGTTGGCGGAGTTGGGCGGATGGGCGAAACGGAAAAATCGACGAGGTCGCAGCGTCAGGGCGTTCTGGGCTGGCTGGTGGTGGTTGGGACAAGACCGACGAGATTAGAAGCGGCACTGGTAGACGGGTTTTGAGGCCCCCCGCCCCCAGGTTCCCCCTGCCCACCTGGACGGACCCAAGTGCCTCACACCGGATCTCTCCCCACCCGGTGGTCCACCTGACGGATACGCAAAAAAAAAAAAAAAAAAAAAAAACAGTCAGAAAAAACCAGGGCTGTTCCTAACTGGGGGGCTGGTTCCCCACTTTCAGGATTCTGAACTTTTTTTCTAAGAGCTTTTGTACGGGGAAAAAAAGTTTTTTTCTAAGAATTTTGTAAGGGAAATTTTTTTTTCTAAGGGTTTTTCGCAGAGGAAATTTTTTTTTCTAAGATTTTCCCAGTCGACAGGGCGCACACAAGGATGGAAGGGAAGTCTCTCCCCCGTACAGTTCGCCTTGCTGGCCAACTGGAGACTCCGCAGGATGACCCCGCCCACCTCCTCTTGCCTCGGTTTGCGTGTTGCTGGTGTGTTGCCTGTGTATTGCTGTTGTATTGCACTCCTGAGGACCTCCCTATTTATTCCCACTCGACTACCCTTCGACAGGACCCTGACCTCACACTCACCCAACCTCACGTACTCCGCGAATATGGTGCGCACCACTGCAAAAATCTCCGGGAGCTTTTGGGCTTTCAGGCCTGAAGGGGCCAGTAGGGGGGTGGCGTCGGGGAGTGGCAGCTTTGTAACTATCCTCCAGCTGCTGGCATGTACAGTACTGCGGGAGTGCCAAGGTGTATTGAGCAACCTCCTCCAGTCCCTGCGGAGCACAACCCCCGATGAGAACGAGCCCCAGATGATCACCTCGCAGGACCCGCAGCGACCCAACCCTGACGTCAGTCTCTCCGCCCTCGGACACAAACACCCGCACCTGAAGCACCTCTGCACCACCAAAAGCGCCACCGTCTACAGCTGCCCATCTTGTGGTGAGTTCCGCACAGCTATTACAGACAGCATGGTTGTGATGTTGGGCGTCGTGAAGGACGAGGTGCAGCGCGTTGCTTCTCAATTTATGGAGAAGCAAGGTCCGTGCACATGTGGTGCTGTCCGGGCTGCGCAGTTCTGCGTCGAGAAGGCCCCGCACCTCCTGTTCCTCTCGACGCAGCGGTTTTCTGCATCCGGCGAGAAGCAGAAGCACCTGACGGAGCTTGCGGAAACCGTCAACGTCAAGGAATTAAGAGACCTCTCCGCCCTTCGTGAGCTTGGCGTTGACGGCAACGGGGTGGTGCAGGTGGGCACGGTGCAGCCGGTGAATCACCGGTACCGGTTTGTCGGTGCATCGTGCACAAAGTCCGGGCTGACCCTCGCGAAGGGGATCGCCTGGGAGACGCTGTGCGCTCGTGGCCCCGCCACCACTCTGAAGTGGAAGTCGATCACGACTGATCGTGTGACGGATTGCTCTGTGGCGCCGTTCAATCGTGCGAACGCGAAGCCAGCACTCGTGCTGTACGCACGTGAGGCATCGGACGGTGACGGGCACGACGTCGATGCTTCGCATGATGCGCCGCCGCCTCCTCCTCCGGATCCCCTGGCCGCCTCTCCTGCAGCTACCACCGCCGCCCCTGTCGCCCCTGCACCCCACGCCGCCTTCTACACCGGGGAAGGGGCGTGCCACGTCGCCGCGTTCGACAGCGCCGGGCGACTGTCCCCATGGCTGACCGCCATGAAGCTCGCCCAATCAACCGGAGGCGTCAACATTGGGCTTGTACCAGGGTGGGTTCAACGGGATCTATACAGTTCTGGACACTACTGCCTCCGAGTGCTTGACTGCCTAGCAAGGTCAATTCCCATTACGGAGCCGACGCGTACCAGTGCTGCGGCGCTTCTGGAGGGCGTTGACTCCCCCGAAGCGGAGGCCCTCACGGTGAAGCTCAGGCGTCCGCGATTGATGGATACGAGATTCCTCGTGGACGAAGAGTTGGACACCAACACCGCGTCAGTGGCCCTGCAGACTTTCCGCACATCCCGCGGTTTAAATGTTCACTTTTCTATCGTCGACACCACACAGCCTCGCACCTTCGGCTTGCTTCTTCCGTCGTTGATGGCCCAGTACCCCTTGCGGCTTGTCTTCGACACAGCAAAGGCGCACTTCCTTCTTTTGATGGCAGCAAACAAGAAGTACGTGCCAGAGGGCTCAATGGTGAACGGTCTCCTTCGGATTCAGCAGCGGCAGGCACAGCTCGCCATACAGGAGAAGCAGCAGCGGAAGATCCACGCTGCAGCCTCCGGTGTGGTGCGTCTCCCTGATGGGAGGTGGAGGTGCACCACGTGTGCACCGTTCTTGGTGCAGCTGGAGGGGGAGTTCTCGGAGCAACCCCACTTGCTCCGGTATGCACGCGGCGAAGCGTCTATGTCTGCCACGACAGTTGGGCGCCAGCAAAGCAATATCCGCCGCCACATGGGTGGTGCGGCGCACAAGAGAGCAGTGCAGTTGTCCACGCCTGGGAGTGAAAACACCAATGTGACAGCTACAGATATCCCCAAGCAGACGCTGTGCGCGAAGGTGAAGGTGACCAGCGAGCAGTACACAAGTCTGGTCAACCTGGTGTACAACGTGGCAACGGCGACGCAACGGGCGGAGGGGCTGAGCAGTGTGGGTGCGAGGTTGCAGGACGACAAGCGGAAGGGGCTGCATGTCCTGGACACCCACTACTCTCGAAAAGTCGCGAAGGAGTTCCAGACGATACTCTGGGAGGTGCTCCTGAGGGGAGTGGTGGGTGCGGTGCGTGCGTGTCGGGCGGCAACCCTGAAGGTGGACGGTACCACGTTCGCCCGCATCGACTTGATGATCGTCATCGTTTCGGGGATCAGCAGGACGGATTGTGCTATGAAAGATTGGTGTGTGGGCACAGTCGACTTGAAGAAAGCTGACGCAGAGTCGCAGAAGGACGAGCTGGTCAAGTTGTTCGACAGCCTCCAGCTGTCGCAGTGGGCGCGGCGTTCGCTGAAGGGATTCGCGGCAGACGGGGCATCAACGATGAAGAGTCTCAGGGGGAAGCTCGAGATCGCGTGGGGATGCACTCTCATCGATGTGCATGATGCTGCCCACATGCACCAGCTGTCCGTCGGCCTCATCAAGAAGACACGAAAGGTTGTTGAACATAGCCGCCTCCTCCGACACTGGTTTGCCTTCTTCAGATCAACCGCCAGGCAGAAGTCTCTGCAGATCATTTCCGGTGGGAAATGTCTCTCCTTCCCGAAGGAGCACTCCGTGCGTTGGGCAGCTGCAACGTTCCGTCGCCTGAACGCGGCTGTGGTGAACTTTGACTTCACTGTCGCTATGCTCGGGGAGATCCAGCCGCCGCCGTTCTTCTTCCACAAGCTCACCCCCGAGTATTCCCTCTCGACTTGCATCTTGGCTGACGTCTTCGACATCAATAAAGGGGTGAGCGAGGCGTTGCAGAAGCGAGACCTGTCGCTCTCGTCGATGGAGAGCATCCTGCAGAATGCACTGACAGTGCATAAGGTGCTGGCGCGCCAGCCTGGCAAGCACGAAGCCAAGTTCTATGAGAACCAGGGAACCACATCGTTGCCTCCGGGGGTAGTTGCCGAGATGACTTCCTGGCGCTCAAAGCTCTGCCACACCATCTACAAGGACCTGGCCAAGAGGTGGGAGGAGTATCCCTGCCGCTCATTCAGCTCTTTCTTCGCGACAAGTGGGAAGGACAGCACGTGCGAGTGCCTCATGGCGCTCGCTTCTCGCTTGGGTTACGACCAGGCAGAGATTCTCAGCATCGGCATGGAGTGGGTGAAGCTGCGGTTGGAATGCACAGATCTCAGGGGGAACCTTCTGAAAGAGTTTGTCGTCGACTTCTTGCTGGAATCCGAGAGTTCGACGTTTGCGATAGTGCTTGAGGCCATGGTGGCACTGTCACCCTCGACTGTGTTTGTGGAGGCTGCTTTTTCAGTTGTAACGCGCATGAGGGGATCGTTCCGGAAGGCACTCTCTGCCGCAAGCATCTCTCAAGAACTGGGCATCACTCTAGAGCTGTCACATGATGACGCGGCGCGCAAGATCATCGTTGAAGAAACAGTCAACACGTTCCTCGCCAACAAGAAGCGCCGCTTCACTGCGCGTTCCCTGACGCCTCTTCCAACTCTGACAACCGTGGAGCTCGTTGACCTCGATGCAGCCATGGGTTCTCTATTTGCTGGCGTGGAGGATTGTGATGAGGAATCGGACGGCAGCTGGGAAGATGACAACGCCGATGCATTGTCGATTGTCAGCCTCGTGGAGGAAGTCCCTGAGGATCCCTTCCTCACTTCGTTGCTTGCAGATGCCGCACCCCCCGTCGTGCCTCCAGCCACCCTGCAACATGTCACCTTCCAGCTCCCCGCTTCATCGACCCCGGGCACCCCATCGACACTCCCCACACCTCAGCCGGAAGAACCGCCGCAGCTGCCTCCCACACAGGCGGCACCGGCAGAGCGCAGGAGGGAGGTTGGGCCGCACCCCGAGGAGCCCCAGGAGAAAAGGGCCCGCGTCCATGTCGACATCGATGTCGACATGGAGGAGGATTGGGGAGAGTGGGCGTACGTTTCGGACGCCGAAACTTCCGAGTGAGCCATCATCGTTCTTAGAAGGGGGGGGGGGTGGGGGCGGGGGGGTGGTTTTCATCGTAGAAATCATAGAAAAAGTCCCGCCTGACGGGCACGCGCCTGAAACCTGTGGGGGGGTGAGCAAAAAATCCCTTGTAAAAATACTTAGAAAAAACCTGGTTCCCCGACCCAAAAAACCCGGAAAAAGGGCTGGTTCCCCGCCCAGGCCTGGAAAAAACGCCATAAAAAAATAGAAAGTGACCCCATCGTGATCCGCACAGAGCCCAAATAGTCCAAAGAAGGCAGAGAAGCGGAGAAGAAAAAATGGACCTAGCGGGTGGCCCGGTGGGTGGTGATGCCCTCGTCATGCAGGTCTCTTCTGTTTTGAAGGTGCACACATGGTGGACTCCAGCCACCATGTCTAAGAGGGAGTCTAAGACTGCAGTCTGTCCTGGAGACGGGAGTCTATTTTCCAGCTAGTTTACGCTCAGACTCCCGCTAGTTGAGACTCATGGGAGACACGGTGTACTCCAGCGGAGGTAGGGTAACCTCCGCTGGAGTTCACCGTGTCGTCTGCCTCTGTGCAGCGTCACTCGGTGCCATCGAATACATGGCGACAGCCCACCAACTCGAGACAGATCTGCTTGTCTGGAGGGCTGAGACGAGAACACGAACGACTTTCAAGCAGTCTTGAAGGTCGCCAAGCCTATTGGGGGCAACTAACAGATGAGATTTGTTTGTTGCCTGTCGTCACAGCTAGGTGCCCATCTCCTCGAAAACTCTCGTCTAGGCTCTACGTGGCGGAGATCTCGTGGACCCTTTGGCCATGACAAGGTCTGCCGTGCATCCACTCCACCCACAACGCACACCTGTCACGAGTGGTCGCTCCCACGTCCTCCTCCACCCTGAAGGTTGAACCCTCAAGGACCAGTGATCTCCTGCTGGCCGGGCTGCGATACAGTGAAGCCTTCCTACTTACAAGCGAATCCAGACTGTAGGGAACAGATGTTCACTACCGTGGCCTCCGGCGGCTGGGGGGCTCCGCCCCCCAGACCCCCCTGCGTAAAAACATTGCACCAGACCGGTTTTTTGGCCGAGAGTCCAAACTTTCAAAGCAGCTGCTGCGCCTGCCCCACCAAGCAGCCTCAGTACGACAGGACGCGCGCAGGCACTGGGCCCTCTCAGATTCTGGGAGGGTTTGCGCGGGTCGCGCGCGCCGAAGGCGCGCGCGAAAAATTTTCAAAACCAGAAAAACCGGAAAACGGCGCCAGAAAAAAAGTCTATCTTATACCCTGGTTTAGTCGGCCGAAAAAAAAAAATTTTTTTTTCGGCCAAAAAAATTTTTTTTTCGACATGTCGAAAATCCGGCCACCCTGGGGCAGCAGCCTGGACTGGTGGCCACCCCAACCAAAAAAAATCGAAAAAAAATCCGAAAAAAATCCGAAAAATATCGGTGTGGCACCCCAGAGGGCCCGATTTTCGGTTTAGTCGGCCGAAAAAAAAAATTTTTTTTTCGGCCAAATTTTTTTTTTCGACATGTCGAAAATCCGGCCACCGTGGGGCAGCAGCCTGGACTGGTGGCCACCCCAACCAAAAAAAATCGAAAAAAAATCCGAAAAATATCCGAAAAATATCGGTGTGGCACCCCAGAGGGCCCGATTTTCGGTTTCGTCGGCCGAAAAAAAAAAATTTTTTTTCCGGCCAAAATTTTTTTTTTCGACATGTCGAAAATCCGGCCACCCTGGGGCAGCAGCCTGGACTGGTGGCCACCCCAACCAAAAAAAATCGAAAAAAAATCCGAAAAAAATCCGAAAAATATCGGTGTGGCACCCCAGAGGGCCCGATTTTCGGTTTAGTCGGCCGAAAAAAAAATTTTTTTTTCGGCCAAATTTTTTTTTCGACATGCCGAAAAATCGGTAATTCAGTACCCCGGGGGGGTATGGAATCTGGGAACCTCGACCTGGCGACTACGGGTGACTACGCGCGACTACGACACAATGCGATTTTTTGCGAAAAAATCGATTTTTTTCGAAAATCTTACTCTCTTTTCCCCAGCCGAAAAACCGCGCGTAAATCGCCTAAAAGTGACTAAGAATGACTAAATTTCCATACCCCCTGTGAGTCCGATTTTCGGGCTCCCGAGCCCCGGAAAGTCGATTTTTGATGATGTCAATTTTTTGTTCCCTATACTGCACTTCAGGGCCAGGGTACGTACGCCCGACATGGGCAGATCATGACGTACTATCATCATGGGACACCCGAGGGTACACCATCGTTCGGCTGTGCGCGATCTGGCGTTTCTGGAGCAAGCGCCACAAGCAAAGGTTGCATCCCAAGTCTTTGGATGAGAGAAGCTGGCAGCAAATATTATCACCTGTCACAACCGTTGGGCCTGCTGCACTGGAAGGCAGAACTCAGAGCTGCCAGGAACAGGGAGGACGTCACCATCCCCGACAGCGATGCACTGGCGTTGATTCTCCCCGATAAGACAGTGAGGCACCTTGCTACTGCTGCCGTTGTCGATGCAACATTTCTCCTGTAGATGCGGACAGTCAAGGAGGTGAAGAGCGCAGCGAAGACGCAGCTGCAGAGATGGGACCCTATCTCATCAAGGGTCACTTCTGGGCGCTTGTTCATGGCAGAGCAGGGCGTGCGAGGTCAATGCATTCCTGATTATTCAGGAGGGGTTCCAGAAGCCAGTGCACCCCTTCCGCATAATCATGGGTTATGGGAGCTGCACTGACGAGTCCTTGACCTCCTTACTCGTGTCTCATTGCGCTTGAGGAAACGCTCGAAAATCAATGATAGCCTTCGCAGCGTCTTTGGCCAGTTCTGCGCACTCGTTGTTCTGATATCACGCGCAGCATGAATTCCGACACTTTCTGTTGCCAGTGCATCGTTATCGGGTATGGTGACGTCCTCCCTGTTCCTGGCAGCTCTGAGTTCTGCCTTCCTTGCAGTGCAGCAGGCCCAACGGTTGTGACGGGTAGTATTTGCTGCCAGCTTCTCTCATCCAAAGACTTGGGATGCAACCTTTGCTTGTGGCGCTTGCTCCAGAAACGCCAGATCGCGCACAGCCGAACGATGGTGTACCCTCGGGTGTTCCATGATGATCGTACTTAATGATCTGCCCATGTCGGGCGTACGTACCCTGGCCCTGAGGCGCAGTATAGGGAACAAATTTTGACATCATCAAAAATCGACTTTCCGGGGCTCGAGAACCCGAAAATCGGACTCATAGGGCCCAAAAACCGGGGTATAGGGGGTTCTGGGGGGTCAGAAGGTCAAATAGAGGGCCGCGGCTGCTATGTCGAAAAACACCATTTTGGGACAGGCTTTCGACCCCCCCTACCCCCCCCCGCCCTCCCCACCGTTGTGCGCAGGGCAATTCCTAACTATCGACCCATCGACCCACCAAAAACCGGTTTCCCCCCCCCCCCCACTTTTTCCGTCGACCCACCGAATTTCTGGGTCGGTGGGTCGATGGGTTGAGGGGATCGCCCCATCAATCCATCGACCCACCAACCCATCAACCCATCCACCGACTTTGGTCAGGGGCTTGACATGACATGGATCATGTCAACCTGTGAACAGATTCACGACCGTGGCCTCCGGCGGCTGGGGGGCTCCGCCCCCCAGACCCCCCGCTTGTGGGGTGTGCCTGTCTTGTCACCAAGCCCTTGCGCGTATGCCGCTGACATATCAAGAAGGGGGTGCACCCGCTCTGTTGGTGTTTCACTTAAGATGCACACACAACATGCAGGCGGTGCACATTACACAGACACATATTCGGAAGCACGTGATACAGGAAGAAATCTGTGGGCGGGATGGGGTCGAGTGCGAGTGGAGGAGCACGGGCGGGGATGGTGGGGCAGCACACGCGCTGTGAAGGAGGCACTGGAGGGCGGGATGTGGCGGCAGCTGCTGGAGAAGCAGCTGAAGAAGGCGGACGTGAACGCGGCGGACCCACACACCGGGCGGACGCTGCTGCACGAGGTGTTGCAGCCCGGGTGCAGGGGGGTTCCCGCTGCTGTCGAAGCAGTCAAGTTTCTGGTGGGGTGCGGGGCAGCCAGCGTTCCGGATGGCGAGGGGCGCACACCGGTGTGGTACGCGCTGCAGCACCGTGATGGCGGCACACGCAGTGCGCTGCTGGCGGCCCTCGCCGAGCAAGTGGGGAAAATGCAGACGGAGGTGGTCAGCAGGCTGCGGCACTTCCTCACAGACGAGTGGTCGCCCTTGAGGGCACGTGTTCCCACTGTTGCTGATGCAGCCCACACTGCATCGGATGGACTCCCGCAGTCGCAGGCTCAGCCACCGCCGCCACAGGAGCCCCGCACAGACAAACCCACCGACAAGGACAAGACGAGCGAGCGGCTGCAGAACCACGTGGACGGGCGGAAGATCTGCTTCACGCGCAGCGACAAAACAGGCGAAACACCGCTGCTGGAGTGGCTGGTGCAGCTGCTGGCGGTGCAGCCGGATCTCGGGTACCGGGCAAAGCACGTCGACAGCATGCTGCTGGGGCTGCGGTTTGTTGTGCAGCGGGTGCTGCAGCGTGTGGAGAATGCGCCAGACGAGATCGAGGACTGGATGGCGGTCGACGACTGGTTCGAGCATCTGTGCGCAGGCTACCTCTTCACCTGCGACTGCGTGGAGTACGAAGTCAACAGTGAGACGTGCGATCTTGTGTGCAAGGCAGACGGTGCACCCATCGTGAAGGAGTACCACAAGAACTTCAGCGACGTGGGTGTGCTGGGTAACCACGGGGCAGGCTGCGTGCGGCCGGCACTGTACTTCGGGATGAACCAGGCGATGCGGACGATTGGGCTGTCGAAGGAAGCGCGTGAGTCTGTGGCAGGCAGCGTGTTCGAGCTTGAGCCTGCACCGGCACAGCTGCACGTCATTGCGACGTTCCAGCCGCTGATAGCGAAGCTGACGCGGCTGATCCGGAGCCGGCGTCCAAGCCTGACCACGGTGTTCCGCGGGATCAACGTGAACGTGTCGGCGCAGTACAAGGTGGGGACGTCAGTGGTGTGGAACGCCTTCACGTCGACGACGCAGGAACAGGGTGTGGCGAAGACCTTCATGTACGGGAAGGCTGGGACGTTTTTTGTGATTGTGGCGAAGCAGGGTGCGGCGGAGGTGGGGTTCGCAAGCGTGTTCCCGCGGGAGGCGGAGCTGCTGTACGACAGCAACATCGAGTTCCGGGTGCAGTGGAAGCTGTCCCCGACGCTGCTGCGCATGGTGGGGCAGCCCTTCGACGTGATTGTGATGCAGGAGGTGGCTGCGCATGACGAGAAGAAAGACAGCAACAACGACGCCGGCGACTACTCTGTGGTGGACCAGGTTGAGCCGGTGCGGAAGGTGCTGCAGCACACGGCGTCGCTCTTTGCGGAGTTCCTGGACGGCTACGTGGAGGGCAGGGTCGGGGACGATACACATGTGCCTGAGGCAGAGACGAGGATGCTGCTGCACGAGGTGGACGAGTGGCTGGCGGCAGACGGGGATGCGGAGGAGGGGGCGGGGAAGGGGGCGAGGGAGACGGAGCGGCACCCGCTGTGCCTGGTCGGGGACGGAGGCACCGGGAAGACATCTGCGGCGGTTGCGGTTCTGTGCCACCTGCTGCAGGAGAAGAAGGAGGATGCAGGCGTGGTTGCGGGGCAGAGAAAGACGCCCGTGTTCCCTGTCTTTGTGGCGCTGCCGTCGATTGGTGCATCCACCTTCACAACACACGGCGGGATCGACGAGTTCATCGGGAAGTCGTTCGGGCTGGAGGAGGCTGCGTTGGAGCACCTGAGCAGTGTCTACGACGTTGTGGTGATCCTGGACTCGCTGGACGAGGTGGGGCTGACGCAGAAGGATTTGGGGGACGCGTACAAGGCCAGTGGCGGGCAAGGGGTGCTGCGGCTGCACCCGTGGTGTGCGAAGCACTGCAGTGTGATCGTGACGACGCGCGGTGAGTACCTGAAGAGCGTGGATCACACACCGTCACAAATCTGTGGGGACGGGACGAGGTCGCTGTACATGCAGCCCTTCACACAGGCAGACGCGGTGACGTACATCAGCAAGGTGCGTATGGCACAGGTGACGAAGGCGGAGCAGCAGCGTGTGGACGCATTTTTCACTGCGGACGATCAGCGGAAGCTGGCCGACACGGTGCGCGGCACATGCGGTGCAGCTGATTGTGATGCAACGGTGGCGCTCAGCGACCGAGCCCTGGTGGTGGCGATTGTGGAGCGGGCGTGGGTGCTGGCTGGTGCTGACAGCGGCAGCAGCGGCAAAGACAAGACAACGGGTGCTTCTACAGACAACGGGGTGCGGGGAAACGCAAGCACCACGTGTGTGGAGGCTGCAGCCGAGGCGGTGATGTTGGCGCTGGGAGGCAGATGCGGCGGCACACCGCATGCTGCAGGGTCATCAGTACCACTGCGTGACGTGCTTGTGACGCTGTCGCAGCAGGCGGGTTTCTTGGAGCTGAAGGTAGCGCAGCAGCGTGCAGCCGAACAGACCACAACACGGATGGAGCAGCTGGCGGCGGAACCAGTTCCTCCACGCACAGTCGCTGACGCTGAGGTGGAAGTGCTATCGCAGCTGCGCAACCCGTTCCTGCTTCACATGGCGTGTTACGCTCAGCACGAGCTGTCATCGTGCAGCGCACAGGTGCGTCAGTGCCTGAGTGATGTCGCGGTATACGAGGCGTATCTGCAGAAGCACGTGGAGGTGGGGTTGCGTCAGGGGTCAGCTGGAGCGGCGCGCGCGGAGGAGGTGCTGCGGGTGGGGGAACTGATTGCGTGCGCGATGCTGCAGGCACAGACGTGGCAGGGATCACTGGGCACAGAGCGGGCGCGCCTGTTGGAGGAGGACGGGGTGGACCGTGCAAGGGCAGACGAGGCCTTCCGGGTCCTCCCGTTTCGTGTGGAGAGCTTCCACGATGACAGCAGCGCGTTTGCATTCCGTCACAAGACGCTTGGGGAGTTCCTTGTGGCGCGGCGCCTGGCACGGAAAGGTGCTGTGGCCGACACGCTTGGGTGCAAAGTGCGCAGGGCCTTCAGCAAGGATGCGCCGAATGTGCTGGAGTATTTTGCGGACACGGTGCTCACACGTGGGGGCGACGAGCGCGACACAACGGTGGTGTCCGAGTTGCTGCCGCTGGTCCTGGCGACCCGCGACGCTGGTGATGACGCGGTATCACTGGCGTCTGCTTCCAATGCCATGGCACTCGCCGCACGCACGCGGTTTGCGTTCAGGTGCGACCTCACTGGTGTGCTTGTGCAGGACAGCGACCTGCGCCACGCACGCCTGTGTGGGACTGTGCTGACGGAGAGCCGCTTCCACAACTGCTGGCTGGATCACGCAATGCTCTGGAAAGGCAATCTCACACGCTCTGACTGGAAGGGCTCCTCCTTCGGTGCCCCGCTCCCGCCTCTGTTGGGTCACACCGACTGTGTCTACTCCGTGACTGTCACACCAGACGGATCGAAGATCATCTCAGGATCTGCCGACAACAGCGTTCGTGTCTGGGATACATCAACAGGGAAGGAGCTGCAGAACCTTGAAGGCCACACCTCTCCTGTCCGCTCCGTGACTGTCACACCAGACGGATCGAAGATCACCTCAGGATCTGATGACAACAGCGTTCGTGTCTGGGATACATCAACAGGGAAGGAGCTGCAGAAGCTTGAAGGCCACACCTCTACTGTCTGCTCCGTGACTGTCACACCAGACGGATCGAAGATCATCTCAGGATCTGGCGACAACAGCGTTCGTGTCTGGGATACATCAACAGGGAAGGAGCTGCAGAAGCTTGAAGGCCACACCGACTGGGTGCGCTCCGTGACTGTCACACCAGACGGATCGAAGATCATCTCAGGATCTGATGACAACAGCGTTCGTGTCTGGGATACATCAACAGGGAAGGAGCTGCAGAGGCTTGAAGGCCACACCTCTACTGTCTGCTCCGTGACTGTCACACCAGACGGATCGAAGATCATCTCAGGATCTGGCGACTTCAGCGTTCGTGTCTGGGATACATCAACAGGGAAGGAGCTGCAGAAGCTTGAAGGCCACATCTCTCCTGTCCGCTCCGTGACTGTCACACCAGACGGATCGAAGATCATCTCAGGATCTGATGACAACAGCGTTCGTGTCTGGGATACATCAACAGGGAAGGAGCTGCAGAGGCTTGAAGGCCACACCTCTCCTGTCTACTCCGTGACTGTCACACGAGACGGATCGAAGATCATCTCAGGCTCTGACGACAAGAGCGTTCGTGTCTGGGATACATCAACAGGGAAGGAGCTGCAGAAGCTTGAAGGCCACACCGACTGGGTGCGCTCCGTGACTGTCACACCAGACGGATCGAAGATCATCTCAGGATCTGAGGACAACGGCGTTCGTGTCTGGGATACATCAACAGGGAACGAGCTGCAGAAGCTTGAAGGCCGCACCCCCTCAGTGGGCAGCGGAGCTATGACATCAGGGGTACCCCCCTGTGTTGCGGTTTGTGATGGCAGCGTGATCCGCATCTGTGCCGCATCCTGGCGTCTGCAGACTGTGATCGGGATTGGGCCCGTTGTGCCTGTACCCTTTCAGTGCGCCGGGCTCGACACGGTGACGCCTACCGCTGCATGCAGTGTGCTTGGTGGGGCTGTGGCTGCTGCGTAGCACCGCAGTGTGGCAGAGGCATGTGTGCAAGGCAAGTTGCGAATCGTATTTCAGCTGGAAGCAGCTACCAGTATGCAAGCTGACGAAGCCTTGGGCAAGACCAAGGTGTTCTGGTGTGGTGTGCACTGGAGTCTGCCGACAAACGACTCTAGTGTGTGTCCGCAGGTTTGACCATATCATGTGCCACCTTTCCAGGTGACACGTTCCACAAGATTTACGTGCCTGTTTACACTGCAGAGCCCTCGAGATGCGTGGGAGTTATGAGGTCGAGGAAGGGCGGTGACCTGACCTACTGTGTTTTTTTCTTTACAAGTTGCGAGGGACGAAGCGAAGTCGCGAAGTCACGAAGGAAATCGTACGACTGAACCTTCATCAGGATCACTCTCTTTATGCCACTTCACATGGGCTTCCGCAGCCTTGACACAGGAGTGTGCGCTCAACGAAACATTTCCCAGATTTTTCAAACTATTTTTGGCCGTGTTCGTAGCGTCCCCCGGTGAGGGGGGTCGCTGTTTCGTGTTCTCCTGGCCGCACGGTGACATTGTCTTACGTCCCCTCTTCCTCTTTTCCATTGTTGGTGAGTTGGTCTGACACGGAGGGTGGGACCGTGCTGACATGCACAGTGACGACTCTCCCTTTGTTGTGCACGGTAGCCAGGATTCTGTGGGATATGAAAACGGGATATGCCGGTGGGATATCCCACTTCTCAAAGTGACATATCCCGCGTTTTGGACAAACCATATCCCGCCGGGTAGGGGGTCATATCCCCCCCGGGAGATGACCGCATCTCCCGGGGGGGATATGACCCCTACCCTGGCGGGATATCAAACCCGCGAGGGAGGCCTCCCCCGCGGGATATCCCGCCCCATCTCCCGTTTTGATATCCCTGGCTTCCGTGTGCCCGCCCCCTACCGAGTCGTGTACTGGGGGTGGGCGGTCGCCGACGCTGACGCGCCTGGCGGCCTGTGGAAAGTGACGTGCACGGTGGACTCCCGCACGTCGGGGTGGGCCCTTTTGGGATATCGGAATGGCGGGGGTCTGGCGAGGTCCGACCCCCGCTCGCGGGGGTCGTCTGGGCACCAAAAATAGCAGGGCAGACTCCCGCTCGCGGGGGTCGAGACCCCCGCTCCAGGGGGGTGGTCCACCGTCACAGTGGGGCTGGGGGGGAGGGGGGGGGATGGTGATGAGAGTGGGGAGTTTACCAGATTTTTACCACCACTTGCAATACACAAGGTTGGAAGGGGCTGAGGGAAACACCGCACAAACTCACAGGTGGGTTTGCAGGATTTGTGTCTCTTTTGTCCCCCCGCTCCACGCCCCTCCACACGCGAACTGATACAGCAAGCAGACCTGGATGACCTGACCCCCCTCCCTATCTCCACTCCGGGGACGAGTCGCCCGAACGACTTGCCGGGCCGACTGGCGTCACCCGCCGTCACCCGCCGGCACACGCCGTCACCTGTTGAAACGACGGGTGTTCTAGTATATTTCTTCAGGCGCGAAGAAAACACGGGCCACCATGGAGCCGCTCGTTGAGCGCACGTTTCGCGCGCGAAGCGCGCGAAAAAAGATTACCTCTCCCCTTATTGACAGTATTTGCCCAGCTCCCCTCCCTTTTTCCCCCATCGACCCACTTTTCCCCCGACCCTGGAAAGTTAGGAATACCCCTGCGTTGTGCGCCCCAGCGTCGCCGTGTTAGCCCACACATGCCCCTCGGCACTCCTTTTTCCAGGGAGTGGCCGTTTTTTTTTCCAAACCTGACCAACGCCTTCACTCACCACCCATCCCCCTGCAGACCCCAGTGTCGCCAAATGAAGCCTACACTTTGCATTGTCGTGGCTGTGCTGCTGGCGGGGGAAGGCGTGGGTGCGTTTGACGAGTGCGACCGGACCTCATGCCCCCTGGGCTCTATATGCCACAAGGGGGTCTGTGCGCTGGCACAGTGCGGGCTGCTCCAATGCCAGCCCGGGGATCGGTGCTCCATCAGCGATGAGGGCTTCGCGACCTGCATCGCAGCCCCGCAGTGCACAGGTGACATTGTCCTCACGCCTGACGAGCAGGAGTGGTGCTGCATCCACGAAGGCAGCAACTGCCAGCGCGCATCACGCGTCTGCATCTACGCCAATGAGGACGAGGTCCGCATGTGGAGCGACGTGCGTCGCCTGCACTGCTGCACACACCATGGCATCTGCTTCAGCGAAAGGCACACCAGCCCAGACCACCCAACCTCCCCCAAGCCGGACAACATGATTGGCCAGACCGGCCTTGCCTGTGCGCTGGGGGCCTCCTGGCGGTGCTACGCTGTCCTGACGCTCGCTGCAGGGCTCGACATGTTGATCTTCGCGGCAGGCTGCATGTCTGCCCTCGCCGTGGCCAAGAAGTGGATGTCTCGCATCCTCGGGCGCCCGTGCCCCTCCACACCTCCGCCCTCCCCCTCCGGTGCAACCCATGGCCATATTGCGGTCTAAAGGGTGGCGTGTTGGAGGGGGTTGGGGTCGGGTTTGGGCTTAGATAGTGGACCCACGTCAGCACGCAGTCACACACACACCGTGAATCTTTTCATAGTTGTGTACCGACGGTTGATCAGCACATCGAGCAATCCTGGCTTTAGGTGTGTGCGATATCCACTCTCTCTCTGCCTCCACTGTCTTCGCACGACAAGCCCCTCTCCCCCATCTCCTTATGGGTGGTTATCTCCCCCTCCCCACACACGCCGCGAAAGAGCCACCGGTGGCGAGGCTGTTCGGGTCTGGATGTGTGGTGCCGCCCCTTTGTTTTATACAGTGCTGGCTATAGCAGCTCTCCGTATTTCCCTAGCTCTGTCTCTCTCTCTCTCTCTCTCCCCCTTTCCCCCCCGCTCTCCTCTCCCCTTCCGACATGCCCCACACTGCTCTCTTCTTGATTATTGTCAGTTACGCGCGCACGATCTTTGCGGGGGGGGTTTTGCTGGGGAGTGTAGTTCAGTTTTTTTGACGGCTGTGGGTGCGCAGTGGCACCCACTGCCCCCTTCACCAGGCAAGGGCGAGTTTGTCACCTTGTGGTGTGTGGAGCGGCAAAAAAAAGTGTGCAAATCAAACGAAGCGCAAAAGTGGTCGAAAAAGAGAGGGGGGGGGGGAATGAATGAAGCGGCACCTTTTTAGTTCGGCACACTGCTCAAATCGGGTGGGGGTGGGGGGGGGGGGTTGTTTCTAAACCCTTCCTCTTTTGTGCAGCGGAGGGGAATGGAACAAAGGGAGGGAGGCATCAGCAGGCCAGGTCAGGTGATTGAGTCTGGGTCAGCCCGCATAGTGCTATATGGCATTATGCACATCCACCCCAATTCACAGTCCGAGGGTGTGTGCGTTTTCCTCCCAGACAACCTCTCTCCCATCTCCCATTCCCCCCTCCCCGACCCCCCCGTGTTGAGTGGCATCTGTCTCGAAAGTGTTCCATTTCTGGGCCTTGTGACACCCGATTCCTCAAACACACCCCCTCGCCCCCCCCCTTCGACGTACACGCGAGTTTTTTAGGTGAAGATTTTCGGGAAAATCAGTGTATGGGCACGGATGGGCTTTTCTACACAGCAAAGCTTGCTTGCGGAAAAGAAAATCTCGAAGAACGGCCAGCGAGGAGAAATGCGTCGCTTACAGTGAAGGAAGATCAGTATTGTGTATGTGTGTGTGTCGACCACGTTCAGAGGGGGGGTTTTCCCCTGTGCGGATCATGGTCCACTTTTGCGTGCGCTTTGCGTGGGGATTGCCTTGTGTGTTTGTGTTCGTTTATTCTCAGAGTCAACCCGAACAAAGAAAATTCACACTGCTGGGAGCGGGGGGAAGCACCTGCCAAACCGACACAGAGGACGGGGTGGGGGGAGGGATAGCCATTGATTCCCTCTCGCCTCTCCGGGTGTGGTGCCAGCATGCGAACTCAGCATTCAGCCGCGGGAAATGACAAAAAGGAAAAGAGTCGGAGAGGGTATCCAGATATGTTTGCCTCGGTTGACATGCCGTGTCCTCTCTCTCTCTCTCTCTCTCTCTCTCTCTCTCTCTCTCTCTCTCTCTCTCTCTCTCTCTCTCGGGGACACTGCGCGATGCAAGCCAGTCCGCGAGCCCAAGCCACAATCCGGTGAAAACTCTGAGGAGGGTGTCCTAAATTTAGGAAATTTTTGAAAAATTTGGAAAAATTTGGGGGATTTTTTGAAAAAATGGCGAAAAAAAGGGTGTGGGGAGTTGGGTCCAGTTTAGCAAAGTCCGTGTATTTGGACGCGGCCCCTCATATAAGGAAGCCGCGTCTCAGGTGCAGGATGTGGGGTGTTGTCGATTTTTCAGGGTTCGACATTCTCGGGCTGGACGGAGAGAAACGGTGGGTGCAACTCTGATCAGAAAAAACTTCAACCGAAAATACGGGGTGTAGCTCCCTGACTGACGAGCAGCGGGAGGTGGCGAAGAGAAGCTCCTCATGCGTGGCGGCCTCCCTCGTTCGCGGCGGGTGAGGCATGCGGGGGTACGAGAGCGGCACCCGCCTGAGTTCTTTATGGAACCCACAAACCTGGGTGGTAGCCGGCCTCACGGATGTGAGGTTGGAAATGCTCCGGGAGACAGCCGATGGCGCCTCAACGCCACAGGCTATCGTTGCCGGCTGGGTGCCCACATGGTGCAAGATGAGCGGCGGAATCCGCGAACTTTGGAAACTATCAGGTAGTTTGAACGCTGAAGACTGCCCCGCCAGGCTGAATGGGAGTCACAACGCGATGAGGAACAAGGATCAGCAGCGCCCTTTGCGGCAAACACAGGGCAGCTCTCCCTGAGCAGCTGGGAATGAAACGGGACGGAACTAACGAGCAGCAGCGAAAATGTTGCAGAGCACCAGTAACCACAACGAGTCCATGACACAAGTGGAACTGCAGACACGGGGCAGCCAAGAAACCGACGCAGTCGCAGGAGACCACCTCCACTGTCAGAACGAGCAGAACTGAGAGACACTCAATGGGATGGAGCGGAATCACTGTAACGGGGACACGCTGATGGCACACAGGACAGACAGACAGAAGTCAGAGAGAAACGGTTGTACAAAGGGCTCGGCTTTACCGACGTCCTTAGTACAGAGTGAAACGACGACGCCGCCGAAGGCGGCCAATCCGCCGCCCGAAGGGCGGCGGAAAATTTTTTGGGGTGTTTTTGGGTGAAAAACCGGGCAACCTGGGCCCTTTGGGACCATATAGGCCAGGAAAGGCCAAAATTTTCGATTTTTTTCGGAAATTTTTCGGTTTTTCAGAGTGTGGCAGTCCGCAGATACAGATTTTCGGGTCGGAAAAAAATTTTTTTTTGTAAGTTCGGCGTAGCCAACTCAGGAAACTTTTCACCGTGCGGATCCTTGCGAACACTTCACACGCCCGGCAGGCTGGTGGAGTGTTCTGCGTTCGAAGAAATTCGGCTGTCGTTGCTCCGACACACCCCACTCACCCATTTCCCAACCCTCCCCCGTTACACACCCCGGGGTGCAACATGGGCGGCACCAAGCGCAACAACAAACGCGAGAAGGAGGACGAGGAGGAGGACAAGCGCGAGGAGGAGGACGCGGGGGCCGCCGGCTCCCCGTGCGGATCCTTGCGAACACTTCACACGCCCGGCAGGCTGGTGGGGTGTTCTGCGTTCGAAGAACACAAACTGTCGTTGCTACCTTCTCTCTTGAGATTCACTCGGTTGCATTAGTTTTTCGACCCAAAAAAATCGGATTTTTTCGGGGAGGGTCTCCGGTGGCCCCCCCTGGATTTCCTGATTTTTCCCGATTTTTCCTGATTTTCGGATTTTGCTCGAAATTTGCCCTTGTGTCAACCAGTGGCAAAACTTTCGGAAAATCGGGAAAAATCAGGAAAATCCGGAGTACCGGACACCCTCCTGATATGCTTGTTCTCTGGGGGTAGGATGGGGTGGGGGCGATTGACTGCGGCTCTTCGGCACCAATCCATCACCCTATGCGTGCGTGCTCTCTTTGGGTGAGCGAAGCCCTAAAGAACCCGGCCAAAACCCCTGCTGGGCCGTGCAGGTCCCTCCCCTAGCATGTCGGGGTCATGCGTGCGTGCTGCTTCGGGAACCACAAAACGCCCTCTGCGCCAGCTGTGTTGTGCACGAGAGAATTTGAACCGTATGCGGGTGGGCAGCGGCGGGAGGGAGTGGAGTGGAGTGGAGTGGTTGGATACTTCGCTCAAAGTGTGCAAAGTGCACAAAGAGGCCCAGAGGTGAGGGGGCCATCATCTGCCATCGCATAGGGCATGATAGGCTGGCACACCGCGAAGGGATCCTCCTTCCCCCCCTCTCTCTCCCACGTCTCTCGACCACGGCGATGTATACTCTGTTTTTCTTTGCCCATTTGAATTTGAATTCCGGCAAATCCAAGTGCGGTGCGCACAAACGGTGATTCGTTCATTAGCGTCGCCCCCACGCCCCGAATGGCGTAAGGTGTGACAAAAAAACTGTGATTTTCGAAGCGCCTTGCATTGCACTGCCTTGCGCAGCACATGCAGCTGCGTATGTTCTGCCCAGCCGCCATGCCATTATATAGTCGGGTGCGTGTGGGGCATGGGTATGACCGTGCGCGCGCGTGTAGATGGGAGGAGGTAGGTGGGTGGTCGTAGTAGATCTCTGACCGTTCACCCACCCACACCACTCCAAGGGCGATTCTTATCCCAAGAGGGCCTCATGCCAGTGTCAAAAAGGATCGCGGGGCAAGCGATTTTAGAGAAAACAGCAGAGTAACCTCTCCACATCATGGTATGTGAGCAGGAGTTGCTTTTGTTATTGCCCGGGTTTGGCGCACAAAGCAAAGAAGCGCCGGCTCGGGGCGGAACGTGTTTAGCCCCCCACCCCCCGCGCTTCAGGTGGGAAAAGAAGGAGAAAGAAAGCGGGTGAAGGATACGCGGGTTGGAGGGAGGGCGAAAAGAAAAGGCGGTCCTCTCTTAGACCCCCCCTTTTCAATTGATTTCCCCCCCCCCCCCCCCTCCCAACAGGCTGGATGCTCTCCCTCCGGCAAGGCATCAGGCAGGCCTAGGAGGGTCACTTACAGTGTGTTTTTTGCACGATCCACCAACGTGAATACTTCAAAATGAACACCCGAAATCGAAACTACAAAAAATGTTCGGGGGTCTCCGTGCTGGTGACCTTCTTCGCATTGTGCCGGTGTGCCCCGCTCCCCCCCCTCCACCACCCCACCCCACTTGACGCACCGATCGCTTTTGACTGCCAACCGGGTTGAATCTTGTTTTTTCTTCTCCCCCCACCCCCACAGAGATGGTGGAGGGACGGCGTTTCTTTTTGTTGCTATTACAGTCATCTCCCCCCCACACCCCCCCCCCCCCCCCTACCACCACCCAACCAAACCCCACCGCCAAATGTGATGGGGCCCGAACTCTCTGTGTGCGTTGTGGCAGGCCCTCCCCCCAACTGCCATTTTGCTTCTTCTCTGTGTGTTGACCTTTCTTTGCCCACCGTTACCGCCCCCCCCCCCTTCCCATTTGATGTTGCGCTGTGCGTGGGGGTGTGGGGGGGTAGGGGGAGGGTGCACGGTGGACTCCCACCCCCTGGAGCGGGGGTCTGGGGCGGGGGTCTGGGCGAGTGGGGGTCTGGACCCCCGCTGTCGGGGGTCTGGACCCCCGCTAGCGGGAGTCTGCCCTGCTATTTTTGGTGCCCAGACGACCCCCGCGAGCGGGGTCCATACCCCCGCTCGCGGGGGTCTGGATCCCCGATATTCCGATATCCCAAAAAGGTGCACCCTGACGTGTGGGAGTCCACCGTGTGGGGTGGGGTGGGGTGATACGTCCCGCAACACCTTCCCAAACGTTTGCATAGTGCCGTCTCCCTGCCACGGGGCTCCGCCCGGTGTTGTGTAAAAGCAGCGGATGGCCTGGCTGGTGCGCCCGATAGGCTGTACAAAAGACCATGTGCCCATTTTCTGTCTCCAGTGAGGCGTTGGAGGAGAGGCATCGGCAATTTCCGGAAGGTGTTGCCTGTGCTGTCACGTTTTCTATTGCTGTCACCCTCGCGACTCAGCGGAAGTGTCGATGGTTTTGCCCCAGCCCACTTCGGGAGGGGGCCCCAGGTTTTTTGCTCATGCATGTCAACACAGGTGAACTGGCCCCCCCGTTTTTTTTGGCAGAACAACGTGATTTTCTAACGAAAAAAACTCGTGGCAGCGTTCGGTATCCCTGCGCACGATCGTACAAACAAATAATGCAACTCCAAGTCTTCTTTTGGGAAAAAAATTCACCCCCTCCCCACCCTCCCCAACTGGGGGGGCGGGGTGGGGGGGGCGGTCATTCCACTCTTGCTTGTTTGGCATCGGCAGAACTCCCCCCGATCCGCTGTGGGAGCGATTCAAAGTTTTTACATGTCAAACCCTCAGCACGTCTTGTCCTCGGAAATGCGGAATACCCACAGATGCTGTATCTGCCATCACAACTGTGGTCCGAAAAAAATGCAGGAAAATTCACGATGCGCAGGTGGTCCCTCGCTAAGGGAACTGGATTAGATGCAACGGGAGTGGGTTTGTTGAGTGATTGGCGCACGAGACAACTGACACGTGGTCCTTCATGTCACTGTGCAGAGCACATCGATCGCAACCCTGTTCTTGAGGCGGTCTACACTGTACCACAGACGTGATTGCATAAGTGTAGAGCGCCCCGAACTACCCCACAGACCTGCTTTTGACGCCGATAGTGCTCTCGACAGCAACGCACACAGCTGTGTCCTGTGTCTGCTGGATTCACCAGACTTCCGCAGACATTTTGTATGCTGTGCTCACAAAGCAACACGACACACATCAGCCGCGCGGTCCTCTATCAAAACTTCTTCTCGCGCGCCGGCGACGTCCGTGTTATTTTTTTTGTTGTGTGCGGTCAGGGTGTTCGCTATCTCCCACCTTCCTCAGAGACTGTGGGAGAAAGGGGTAAAATTGCCGCCTCAAATTTTTTTTCGCGCGCGCTTCGCGCGCGCGAAATCATGCAACATCGGCCCCTCAGACAAATTGCCTCAAGGGTCCAGACCAGGGTACTATATATGTTTGGCGCAAGGGGACCATTTTGCGGTTCGCGGCTGCAAAATGGAGGTTTTGCGGCAATCAGTGAGTACTTCGGGAGTTGGTGACGAACCCAAAACAGGATCACGGACCGTCGACGATTCCGGTTCTCGAGAAGGAAGGGCACGGTCATATGCGCTCGTTAGTTCCTGTTGGACAGACTTCACAGGTCACAGGGGGTCTGGGGGGCGGAGCCCCCCAGCCGCCGGAGGCCACGGTAGTGAACATTTGTCAGCCTCGTCCCCGAGTCCGCTTCATAGTCGAACACCACATACAGACAACGTGCACCTTGAGACAGCATGATCAAGAGGTACATCGGCCTGGCGCATGTGGCAGGCCACTATGCTCTTGGCTTCGGCCTCCTCTGGCCTTGACCATGCTGATGCCGGCAATAGCTCCGACGGTCCCCAGCAGGTTCAGATCTCGCTTCTTTGGGTTATTTCCGTTCCGTGCGAAGCGTGGTGGTATCAATTTGTACGAGAGGGTGCTGCCCTTCTCCTTCAGAACCCCTTCCCACCTGAGGCAAAAACTTCCGAGAAACTTTTTTTTATTTAATTTCTCCCCCTTGGGAGAACTGCCGGGGAGAGAGGTGGGAGAAGGGTTTTCCCAGGATCTTTTTTTACAGGGGGGGGTCGAATAAACGTACTTAGTTGAATAGTAGTACTTAGCCGAATAGTAGTACTTATTTTTTTGGGGCTCTGGGGCACGTTGGGCCGTTGAATACAAGTACTTACTTTGCCCACCCGTTTTTTTGGGAAGTATCTCGTTTTTTTTGAGATTTTCTTTTTGGAGGACCGCCTGCCAGTGGAGGGGGCACACAAATCCACAAACTTTGGGGCAAGGAATGGGGACAAGGTCTATTGGTGCCACTTCGGGGAACCAGGGTGCACGGGCCCCGCAAACCCGCAAGCTCATGCGGTCCAGAGGCATCAGAACCACTGCTGAAGCCCGCCGCGCATTCCCTCAGCTACGGCGTCCGCAGTCCCCACCACCACCGCCCCAGACAAAGCTCACCGTAGACCTGTGACATCCACCAACAGGGCCAATATCTTCGGCTGGTGTCGATATAGTGACGACGTCGGATGCTTTCATCTGCTCACGGAATGCCTCAAGAGGATGGGCCACAGCCAGGCGCTCCCCGGCCTTCCTTCAACGAAGTGATCTGGGCCAGGGCACGCAGCAGTGACCAGCGCGCCCCTGGTGGACCAAATAGCCCCGCAGAGCCCCTGCAAACAGTGTTTTTAGGAAAAGTTGAATAGACGTACTACGTACGTCTATTCGCTCGCAACGTATTTTATACTTTTTTGGCGAGGTCGATTTAGGCCCGCCCGTTCGCCGAATAGTAGTACTTAGTACGTTTATTTGACCCCCCCCTGTAACGAAATAGGCCCCTATTTCTCCCCGAGCGAACGCCCTGTGTGCGGTCATCAAAGAAACCCATAACATCCACTCACCCCTCCGTTCGTTCCCTCTATGAGCTGACCTCAGCACGAATCCCAAGCTGAATCCGTTTCAGCCCTTGTCACCAAAACAACCAACCTCGCCACCCCTCTTTCCCATCTTTCCTTTATTTTTTTTTTTGCTTTCGGGACCCGTCTCTTGCGTTGCAACCCGTGGGGGGATATTTTTTCGGTCTGTGCCGGTTCGTTTTTTTTGTGCACCCCCACCCCCACCCCCCCCCCCCCCACACCTCCGCGCTCCAGGGAGGGAGAGAGGGGGGGGGTGGGCACCGGTGGCAGTAGCTTGGTCAGCGGTTCCGTTTTGTCTTTTCAGCAGATCTGCCTTCCGCTCTCGGTGCGGCTTCCGATCCAGATCGCTCCTTTTGGTCGTCACGCAGGTGACGATGGCACCAATCTACCAGGAGGGGCGAGGGGGGGGGGGGGAGGGGAGCGTGTGTGGGTGGTGTGGCTGTTTGGAGGCGTCACTTCAGAGGCTGTCTGATCTGACGCAGCAACGGATGTGGGGGAGGAGAAATGCTGCCTGCGGCAGCACTGCCAACACGCCCCGGAGGGCCTGGAGGGCACCGCCACCCGCGATGGTGGTCAGGCGACCTACAGAGGAGCTTTGCAAGCAAGCAGCAGACCCCCATAAGAAGGTAACATGAAGGCAGGGCCGCTCACGCACTCAACCAATCTCCTCACGCCGAAAAGAATCCTGCTCTCTCAGATCTAGCCCCAGTGTAGACAGACTGTGACAGACCCGAAGGTGCACCGACAAGGTTGACTGATGAGAGGTTCCGCAAGGGATGGCACCCTAGTGTTCTACGGATCAGTCCCCTCCCGATGCACTGCACTTCACTGAGGCACGCCAGCACCCCCCCCCCCCTTGGTTCTGAGCTGGAAAGAAAAACGAAGCAGGACGGCGTGCCCGCGCTCCCCACCACCCACCCCCCGATGAGTTTTGGCTTTCTCTGCATTGGCTTCTCCACCCGCTTCGCTGGCCCTGACACATTCTTGTGTTGTGTCTCTCTCTCCCCCTTCACCGTACTGTCGGCGCCCGATTTTTTTTTGATTTGGTGATTTCACAGCGTCTTTTGTGTCCCACGCACTGCACCCCACGGCCCGATGATCGTTGCAGCTACACAGCTCTTGCACAGGCAAGGGCGCACGGCACAATGATGCGGCAGCAAAGCAGTGGGATAACCCCACAGAAGACGCTGCTGGTGGTGTGTGGCGTCTCGATGATGATGAACGTGGGGTTCCTGTTGAACACTAACGTGTCGACTGCCTCCTGTGCCAACCAGCTGCGACAATGCGAGCGGAACTTCCAGGATGTGTCAGACCACCTGAGCAAAGCCCGCTCCGAGCTGGAAGCAAAGCGGGAAACCGTGCAGGATGCTTCGTCGGACCACTCGAAGCAGTGCCCCCCGTGCAACTGCAACAGCGCAGAGAGCGGCGATGAGGTGAAGGAAGAAGGCGGCGCTGCCAGCGCTGTCAGCAAAGACTCTCCCCCCTGGGCATGGCTCAAAGGGCGCGAGCGTGTGGGGCGCGGCGTGTGGAAGACGAAGATCTACAAGACAGACAACACATACTATGACCCTGCAGAGGACGCGAAGCTGCAGCAGCAGCTCCCTGGGGACAAGAATGCGTACGCCAGGTCCCCTGTCCCCATGGGTTCGGCGAGGATTCGCGTCGGGCCGAAGAAGTGGATCACCCTCGACGAGGTTGCCTTTGCGCACGACGTCTTCTTCGAGGAGTGGCAGCGGTTCTCCTTCATCAACTGGCTGGGCGTGAAGTGCCAGCAGGACCCCATGGATGCGTTTGCCATCCAGGACATGCTGTGGCGCGTCAAGCCCGATCTGATTATCGAGGTTGGCACGAACAACGGCGGCGGCGCCATCTTCTACGCTTCGATCATGCAGAACTACAACAAAAACGTATGTCTGGCCCCTGGATTGGCCTGCCAGAGAGCAATGCCCTCTGGATGTGGATATTTCCCACCGCAAGCTTAGATGTGGCTGGGTGTGGCTCGGTTTTGCGGGGCCCAAGAATGGGCGGGCAGATCAGGTATTGCACGGGCAATGCAGAGCACCAACCAAGCATATCATCGGGATGGTGTTTTGAGCGAACCCTCGGGAGATATCGTCTTTCTGTGCCCGCTTTCATTCACCCTGCATCCCATCACCTCCTCCACCCCCACCCCATCCTGTTCAGGGTAAGATCGTGACGCTCGACGTGAAGCCCGTGACACAGAATTGGATGACAGGTCCTAACGCGGGCAACTGCGAGGGGTGCATCACCGGCAACGAGCACCCGCTGTGGAAGGACTCGGACATGATCAACTTCATCAAGGGCGACATCATGAAGAAGGACATCCAGGCGCAGGTGGAGGAGTTTGTCAACAAGGCGAAGACGGTGCTTGTGGTTGAGGATGCCTCCCACAGGTACCCAGAGACGCTCCACCGCATGAATGTGATCTACAAATATGTGACTGTGGGGTCCTACATGCTTGTGCAGGACACAAAGATGGACCGGTTCGTCTCGCGCCTCCGCAAGAAGTACGGCGGTCTGAAGTTCGGCCCCATGCGCTCTGTCGACGAGTTCATCAAGTATGTCTTTCCGAACGACTCTCGATCCGGAACAGAGGGAAGTTGTTGTTATTTTGGTAGCAGCTTTCCTTGCCATTCCCCGATCGGAGCTGATTTGTTTTTCCAGCACATGTTGCTGAGGCTGAGCGTTCCAACCACAAAACAAGCGGAAGGAGTCCACTTTCTTGCCACCCCCTCCCCCGCTGGTCCCTCTCAACCCACCACCGCCCCACCCCACCCCACCCCACCGCAGGGCAAACCAGAACTGGGAGATCGACCGCACTTTTGAGTACTACATCTACTCGCAGCACCACAGAGGCTTCCTCAAGAAGACAAGCAACTGAACAGGGGGTGCTGCTTGAACGACACCACCTCCCGCAGCAGCTCCGGGCCAGACATCTGCCCACGCTGCAGCAGCCCAACCCTGCGCAGCGCCGTGCCCTCCCCTGCGATGCCCCCCAAGCGGACCAACGGGACGAACGGCAGGGCTGCGAGTGGTAGCTGCGATACACCTGGGATGGGACGCCCCCTCGGGGCTGGGATGAGTGTTTCGCCTCATCTCCTCTCACATTGCGCGCAGGGGGGGAGCTGGGGGGCGGGGCGGGGAGGGGGTGGTGGTGGCGGTGGTGCCTGTCTCATTATCGTGTGGGGGGAGGGGGGTTGGCGCTGTGGCGGGTTGAGTATTGTTGCCTAGGTTGTCGCATGCCGGATTGCCACCCGCCTGTGAACTGTGAATCTGCCCCCCCTTTGTTTGTTGAGCACACACAGCACGCGTGCTCAGTGGGGCGGGGTTACACGAATTCTTAGATCTGTCGTGCCGCAGCGGCTCTGCCCCTCGGGAGTTGAAGCGAATTTTTGCAGTGGTTTCCCCGATGCACCCATGCACAGCCTCTTTTCCCCCCTTTCCGCCGCCACCACCCCACCCCCCATACCTGAGCTCCCCCCCCCCCCCCAGTTGTTTAGGTTTTGAGAAGGTGCTGGGAGATTTACTTTTCCATTCCCTCTCGACGATCAAACCCCCCCCCCAGTTGTTTAGGTTTTGCCAAATAATACGTCTAAGCCCCAGCTCTCCGTGCCTCCCCCACCCCCCCCCCTTCCCCTCAGCCGGCCGCTATCCGCTGCTGAGAGGGGGTTCATCAGAGGGGATTTGCAGGGAGGGGTGGGGTGGGGGGAGGAGGGGGGGATGGGGACGCCTGTGTTGTTGCCACCCTTCCCCCCCCCCCCTTTCTGCGTGAGGCACATGTGACCCGCTTCCTCTCCCACCCCCGCCCCTCCATTCACTTCCCGCACCCCTCCATCACATGCCCTCCCCCCCCAACCACTTAGTGCCTTGCGGTAGGAACCGAGATGTTCAACAAATGACCCTTCCCAGGGGGGGAAGGGGTGGGGGTAGGGCAGGACCTGTGCGGGATGTGAAGCTTTTAGAGTGTGGTGGTGTGGTGTGTGTGAAGTTACCCGATAAATAAAACACCCCCCCCCCCCTTAGGGGCCCGGATGTACTTGAAAAAATTGTAATAAAAAATTTTCCGACCCCAAACAAGGGTTATTGGCATCTAAAATGGGACGCCTGGAGGAGCTGCGTCAGGGTGACGCGGCGGGCCCCATGGAGTTCGACGACGACCCGGCGAACGTGTGGGAGCCCGAGGACGACCTCCAGGCCATCGACGCCTACGGGGACGACGAGACGCCCGCGGCGAACATCCCCGCTCTGCAGGAGCTTGCGGCGTCCCGTGTCTGGGCCGAGGGGGTGGTAGCGCGGGCCCGCGGCATGGCCCCCTGCGTCTCGATGGGAGGAGCCATCCCCCGCACCGTCGAGGCGTGGAGGCACTGCTTCCACCCCAGCTATGGCCTTTGCCCCCTCTCGCCCAGGGTGGCAGGTGACGTAGCGGCGGAGTGGCTGCAGGCGCGCATCCTGCAAGGGGGCGCGCAGGCCGAGCCCGGGAACCAGACGAGGGAGCCGGGGGTCAGCCTGCGCGTCTACATGCGCAAGCTGCAGACGGAGGTGGAGCGGGGCGAGTAGGCGGAGCAGCGTCCCCACCCCCACCACCCCCCCCCCCCCCCCCCCCCCCGGGACCTTCCCCCCCCCCCCCCTTTCATAGATGTGTGCAGGTGGCCGTTGTGAATGGTTAGACAGGGGCTGGCCACCCCCTCCCCCGGGCTCTGCACAGCAGGTCTGGGTTAGAAACAACATAACCCCCCCCCCCCCTTCCTCCCCTCCCTTCCTCCCCCCTCCCCTCCCCTCCCCTATTGATGTCCCCCCCCCCTCCCCCAGCGCTTTGCCGCTCGTGTGAGTACCGCCCTGACTGGGAGAAAGGGTAGGGCTGGTTGGGTTGGCGGAGTTGGGCGGATGGGCGAAACGGAAAAATCGACGAGGTCGCAGCGTCAGGGCGTTCTGGGCTGGCTGGTGGTGGTTGGGACAAGACCGACGAGATTAGAAGCGGCACTGGTAGACGGGTTTTGAGGCCCCCCGCCCCCAGGTTCCCCCTGCCCACCTGGACGGACCCAAGTGCCTCACACCGGATCTCTCCCCACCCGGTGGTCCACCTGACGGATACGCGAAAAAAAAAAAAAAAAAAAATGGGTGTACCCACCTCAAAAATATGTCTGTGGACCCAATGAAACCGGTTTTTCACACTTAGTTGCCCATTTTCGGTCAGAATTTTCGAAAAATCGGTGAAAAAAGGGGATTTTGCCCATTTTGGGCAAAATCCCGATTTTCATGAAAAAATGACAAAATCGGGGCAACTAGACCCCATTTTGGGTGGTTTTCGGGTGAAAAACGTACCCTAGGCATCCCTGGGGTACATTGTATATCATCCCGGGCCTCTACGACCAGTAGAGGTGCGTTAAAATGCGGATTTTTACCCAAAAAAAGGACCCTGCAACCACCCTGCAAGCACCCTGCAACCGTGTTGTAGGCACCCTACAACCACTGGGTATGCCCTAAAATGGGGTGTATGGGCCTGTCAGAACAGGTTTTCTACACCGAATCGCCCAAATTCAGTCCGATATTTTGATAGCGTATCAGTTCTCGTGCGTCGTCTTTCGTAGACGTTCTGTACGATGCGGATCCGCTAATCCAACATAGCAAACGATATTTTGAAAAAAACTGTGAAAAATGGGGTATTCGCCCGTGTAGGGTAACAGCCCCAATTTTTCTGAAAAAATGTCAAAAATTGGGCAACTAGACCCCATTTTGGGTGGTTTTCGGGTGAAAAACGTACCCTAGGCATCCCTGGGGCACATTGTGTACCATCCAGGGCCTCTACGACCAGTAGATGTGCGTTAAAATGCACATTTTTACCCAAAAAAAGGACCCTGCAACGATGTTGTAGGACCCTGCACACACCCTGCAACCGTGTTGTAGGCACCCTACAACCCTATAACCACCCAGAAACCACTGGGTATGCCCGAAAAGGGGTGTACGGGCCTGTTGGAACAGGTTTTCGACACCGAATTGCCTAAATTCCGTCCAATTTTTTGAAAAAACTGTGAATAATGGGGGATTCGCCCATGTGGGGTAAAAGTCCCAATTTCATGAAAAAATGTCAAAAATTGGGCAACTAGACCCCATTTCGTGTGTTTTTCGGGTGAAAAACGTACCCTAGGCATCCCTGGGGTACATTGTATACCATCCAGGGCCTCTACGACCAGTAGAAGCACGTGAAAATGCGTAATTTTACCCAAGGAAAAGGACCCTGCAACGATGTTGTAGGTCCAATTTCATGAAAAAATGTCAAAAATTGGGCAACTATACCCCATTTTGGGTGGGTTTTGGGTGAAAAACGTACCCTAGGCATCCCTGGGGCACATTGTATACCATCCAGGGCCTCTAGGACCAGCAGAGGTGCGTTAAATGCACATTTTTACCCAAAAATGACCCTGCAACCACCCTGCACAGGACTCACCCCAGAAAAGCCAAAAAAAGCCAAAAACTGGCCAAAAATGAGTGTTGGTGGGCCCGAAAGTGGGTAAAAACCTCCGGAAATTCATATCTGGGGTGGGTCTGGGGGTGGTTTTGCGCTGTTGACCTCCAGACCTGGATATTTCAAAAAAATTACAGTTTTTTATATGGACATCCGGGGCCCTACCCCCCCCCCCCCCCTTTCCCCCTCTCCCCCCGAACAAAGGGGGAAAAAGTCATGCGCGTTGTGGGATAAAGAAGATGGGGAAGGGGTGCGAAGGGTGTGTATGTGTGTGTGCCCTTATTGTGTGGGGCAAACCCCCGCCCCCTTGCCGGGGATAACGAACCTAACTGTTGCCGTACTGCCGGCATGACACTGATGAGGAGCGTTGATGCTACTAAAGATGTGCGTTATTGCAGGTGGCCACCCCCCTCGCTCCCCCCGCCACCCTCCTGACGCAATTGCTTTGCAAGTGCACACATTTTTCTGCACAGGGGCAGCTTGTGTGTCACCTCAAGAGGCCCAAGATGAGCGCGCTCGTTCTTAGAGCGTGGATGCCGTCGGAGAATGGTTTGGAAGACACAGCGGAAGGAATACGACTGCAGTCGGCTTCTTCAAGCTGCGAGATCCCTCACTGCCCACACGACCCCCCCGCCACTCCAACACACACACCCCACCACGCCAGGAGGCTCGCTGAGGAGGGTCGTCCTCTCCCCCCCCCTTCCTCCCTCACTTACTTTTCCATTCACTCTCGACGATCAAACCCCCTTCCTCCCACATCTCGCCCCCATCATGTCCGATGGGTTTGTCGTCGACATCCCGGTGAACCGCAGCGGGCGGCGGAAGGTCCCTGTCGGAACCGGCTGCAGCCTGACCGACTGGATCGGGTTGGCACGGTCTGCAAAGAAGCCCGCCCCCCGCACCTTCGCACGCGAGGAGATCGAGCAGCACAACCGGGAGAATGACCTGTGGATGGTCATCGCTGGGAAGGTGTACGACGTCACACTGTTTGCGAAATACCACCCTGGGGGGGAAGGCGTCCTCATGACCTGCGCGGGGAAGGACGCGACAGTGATGTACAACAAATACCACCCCTGGGTCCAGGCGGAAGCCATGATGGGCCCATTCTGCCTCGGCACATACGACCCCAAAAAGGCCTACGACGCGCCTCCCCCATACCCTGGGATTGCCCCGCCAACCCCCGCACCCCCTGCGGGGGGCGCGCAGCTGCCTTCCGCCCCTGCTTCTAGCTTCTCCATGTCGCGCCCTGCGCCTCCTGGTGGTCAGCGTATCCCGTGGGAGAAGGGGCAGGCTTTGACAATGGATGTGGTCAAACAGAGGTGCACCACGGAGGAGCTTTGGGTGGTGATCTACGGAAAGGTGTATGATGTGACGGGGTTTCTGAAGGACCACCCCGGCGGCGGCGACATCCTGATCAACAGCGGGGGGAAGGATGCGAGCAGCGCGTTTGAGAAATACCACAGCGCGAAGGCGAAGGAGCAGCTCAAGGATTTTTACATCGGGGATGTGAAGAGCTCCCCGGGATCCCTCCTGACACCCACATCCACCGCACCCCCGCCGAGGTTTGGGAAGCAGAAGGGCGGTGGTGGCGGCGCCGGAAAATACCCATCCGGGCCGTCAGCCTCTTCCTCCATTGCATCCATCGAACCTGAGACGCGGGAGATGAAGGTCACCTCCACCGCCTCCATCTCGCACGACTCCATCAGGATCACCCTCGAGCCTGCTGAAGGAGCCCCTCCCCCTGCAGAGATCCCCCTCTGCGGCCACATCCGTCTCCACACCCCAGCGGGTGACTCCCGGAGCTATACCCCTGTGAGGTCTGGGGGTGGCAGACTCGAGTTCGTCATCAAGAAGTACCCCGGGGGGGTTCTGTCCAGCCATGTCCACTCTCTGCTGCAGGGGGGTCAGGTTGCGGTGTCGGGGCCTTTCCAGGGGAGGTTCCGGGTGCCGGAGAGTGGTGTTGCGAAGTATGTCCTGCTGGCAGGCGGGACGGGCATCGCACCGTTCTACCCGCTCATCAAATCTGTCGTGGAGAAGGATGCCTCAGAAGCCTGGGTGATGTATGCGAATAAGACGCCTGCCGATGCGCTCCTGTCGTTGGAGGAGTTCACCCGCCCGGCGGGAAGCAAGGTTTCCGTGAGGCACTTCTGGAGCGAGGGGATCCCCGAGGAGGGCGCGGAGGACACCCCGCTGCCGCAGGACGCGGTGGGGGGGAGGATTGACCGCGCGGCATGTGAGGCGTTTTTGCCCCCGCCGGGAGAGGGGGTGCGCGCGCTCGTCTGTGGCCCGCCTTCATTCAACGAGGCGTTGGGGGCGGTGTTGGAGAACCTTGGGTACGCCACAACACGCCTGGAGTGAGCCTGGGGGTGTTGCTTGGTGGGTGGGGGGGAGGGGGGGGGGGGGGGCGTGTGTGTGTCTCGCACAGCGGCGGTGGTGGACAGCAAGAGGAGGGGTGGGGGGGGGGGGGTAGGGGGGGTCATAAGCCCCCCTAAAAACGTACGAAAACCAAAATTTTCAACATACCATCAGAACCGCCCTAATACCTGATCTGACCCGAAAATCCGACCCATACCCCCCCGGAAACTGTCTGGGGCCCACTTGTGACACCTGATACGCACTTTTGTGATGATTTTTTGGGGTCCTAAAAAATGTACCTCAGTTTCGTACCTTGCCTTTGTACCTGAACCACTCCCGACCGCATTATTTCGTTCTTTGCCTTTTCTGCGGTGGTTCTGGCTCAGGTGGCACGCATGTTGCCTTCCCCAGTGCCTCGGCAAGGTCTTTCTTGACCTGATTAGTGGGAATGTTGTGTTGTTGCGTCAGCAGAATGAGTTCAGCCACCTTCTGGGTGTAGTACTTCGATCGCATATGGGTCATTGTGAGTACTTCGTACGCCTGGGAGGCTGCATCGGCATTAGTAGGCAGCGTTGTAGATGCTTTTGCTTCGTCGATCTTAGCCTGTGAAGGCACGATTGGGATATTGTACGCCCTGAGAGCCGAAGTGGTTATGATTGTGCTGTGTAATTTGCGCCCCGCAGGATATGCACACCACGCAGTCTCGACAACACGTATGAGAGTGTACCATGTGGGGACTCAACAAGGTCATTGGATCGGCATCTGCCTGCCGACTCAGCCCCCACACAGTGCGACCGCAAGGTCGCCAGGGATGTCTCAACGCCAGGGGAATACCCTCCCCTGGCGTTGTACAACCCTACTCTCAACCCTCGGGTCCTCTCCTGGAGGCGGTGGTGGCGGGCCCGCAACGCTTCGTACTTCCGGTACAGACTGAGGTAGTCTGCCCGGCTGACCCGCTCATTGCTTCCTAGATCATCTGCTGCTCTGGAGCTGCCATCACTCTCACTGCCCACATCAGTTGGTGTGGGGGTAGGAGCAGGAGGAGTGGGAGGAGTAGGAGTGCAGGTGACATCTTTCTTGGCTAGCAAGGAACGCCGCTTTTCCCGCACGTGCGGGCAGTTGATGCACCACTGCATATATCTGTCGTCACCACGTCCCACTCGCTCTCCTATGTACCCAGCCCGACGGAGCGCCCGAAATAATGTCGCCTCACCGATGTCGTGTGCCGTTTTCTTTTTACGCAGGTCTGCCACAACGCTCTCTGCCGAGACCCCGCACATCTCCCGTTTGGCGAGCGTCTTTCGAGCAAGGTACTCCTCTGCAGCAGCATCTGACACCTCTGCGAGGCCCTGGGCACGCGGCATGTGTTGCTCGGCGTGCTGAGTGAGCGTAGTGACACCCTTCCCTTGCAAAGAACGAAATAATGCGGTCGGGAGTGGTTCAGGTACAAAGGCAAGGTACGAAACTGAGGTACATTTTTTAGGACCCCAAAAAATCATCACAAAAGTGCGTATCAGGTGTCACAAGTGGGCCCCAGACAGTTTCCGGGGGGGTATGGGTCGGATTTTCGGGTCAGATCAGGTATTAGGGCGGCTCTGATGGTATGTCGAAAATTTTGGTTTTGTACGGGCTTATGACCCCCCCTAGGCATACTTGTCCCCCCATATGGGGAACCCCCTAAATTTGGGGGAAATATGGGGGGTCTCAAAACCCCGCCCCCATATGGGGAAAAAGGCTGAAAATATGGGGAAAACCCGGTAAAATATGGGGGAATATGGGGGAAATATGGGGCCCATATGGGGGGATATGGGGGTATTCGTGCTGCAACGGGAGAACATCAAACCACTCAGGCACAGACACACACGAAGTGCGCGTCGAAACCGGCCTCATGCCTTGTTGGGGATCCTCCAGGAGTCCGATCCTGGGGAGGTGCGCGCTCGTTCAGGTGTGGCCAGGTCTGGCCCCCCCTGGAAGATCCCCCAGGTGGGTCGCACCGACCTCCTGTTCCTCTCCTGCGCCGATACAGCGGCAGCGGAGAGCGAACGCTTCCCGGTTTGGCGGGGCACCGCAGTGACAGCGGCAGCGGTGGTGGGCACATACGCACAGACACACATAGCGCGTTCAGGGTTAACAGCTCCTCACAACACACACTCCTGTGTTTTGAAGTCCTGTCCGGCACGTCACTCTCACACTCGCTGTCCTCCTCCTCTGGTGTGTTTGCGATTGCGAACTGCCCCCTGGGATCCTTAATTAGACAAGGGAATTCACAAGCAGTGCATTCTGGGGTGTCAGGCGCTTCCGCCGCTTTTGACCGCTCCGAGCGCCGAAAAGTCGGAGTCGACGCTCGTCACCAGGCAGCTTGACATGTTCAAGCTGCATCTGCCGGGTGGAATGAGACCTGTGAAGGCCAGTACAAGGACTGGCTGCAGGACGCAACTGTTCTGCCAGCAAAGACAGGACTACTGGTCAGCATGCTCTGATGACCGCTACTCAGACTTGAAGAAAGTGGCGGTCGGCACTCTCACAGCACCTTTTGTGGTCTGACTCGAGCACTTCAGCCGGGCGTTTCCTCTCTGCAGAAAGCGACGAGGTGAGATGGCACTGCAAGGCGCTAGACGTCCCCTGTCAGTGGCTGACTTCACACCCTGTGAAAAGCAGAACGAAGAGAACTGTTTGCTGACTGCTTCCACCTGAGGAACCCCTGGGTTTTCCCCCATATATCCCCCATATGGGGGAAATATGGGGGAACAGGACTTGAAAAACCCCCCATATTCCCCCCATATTTTCCCCATATTTTTGGCCTTCCCCATATGGGGGTACAAGTATGCCTAGGGGGGGGGGGGGGCAGCGCTCCTCCGGTGTGGTCCACACTGCTGCAAAATTAGATCCACGTGTGGGTGTGTGCGGAAGGTGTGAGGTGTACGGCACTTTTGCTTGGCTGCTCCCCCTCCCCACCCCCGCAGCTATAGGTGCAAGGGTGGCCGATGCCCCAAAACAAATAGATCGAGAAGGGGTCAGGGTGGGTGGGGGCGTGGGGAGGGGGGTGGGTTATTGTATATTCCTCACCCACACGAGCCACAGCCGCCATCCGGTGGGTCTTACGCAAAGGCAGGCAGGATCCGTGTCACGATGCCCTGTGGGCCCGCTCAACGCCTGGTTACGTCAGCATGCGCACAACACACACCTGGTCATCAGGTGAGGTATATGCACTTTCAGCGAGCTGCTGTTGAGTGGGGCCAACAAGTGGGTTCCCTAGCTGATGAAATCCCCCTAGCTCCTGGGCTATGCGTGCCTGTGTTGTGCCGGAAGCAGCCCTGCACATTGAATGTCGATATTCCTACACAGCGAATGACACAGCCCCCCCCTCCCCCCTCCTCGCCTGCCCACCCAAGCACCTATTAGATACCCACCTCCCACCTCCCAACTGCTTTTCAACCCCACCCTTCCCCTCCATAGGCCCCCCCTCACAGGTGCACCTCAGGGGGAGGGAGCTCAGACTCTCTCCGAAGCCTGGGGCTAGCCTGAAGGGGGTGTGATGTCAAAGTCAACATGGACGTACCGGCTGCCGAAGCCGCTGAAGATGAAGCCGGTTGTGTTCCCGCTGAAGCCGGTTCCCAGTGCCGGGGCTGATGTGCATAGCAAGTGGACTGCATCGCAGATGGAGAACTATGAGCACATCCAGCAGGCACACACCGTGGTGATGAAGTCCCCCCACGACGTCACGCAGAACCGGAACCGGAAGCTGGAGAAGATCCGCGCAGAAGTACAGGCAGGCCGCCCCTTGTGGGCACTCGACTGCCTCCAGGAGATGTACGAAGAGGAGCTGACGCCCCTCCCCGACCACTACCGCGCGGTCCTCAACGGGGCTGTCCTCTGGGACGAGCCCGACACAGCGCTGGACTGCTGGCGTCTGATGGAGAGGCAGGGCCTCATCCCTGATGACAAGACCCTCTGCTGCTGGTTTGAAACCTGCGCTGCTTTTAAGTTCCGCGAGGAAGCCCTCAAGGCCTGGAACAAGTACTGCACCGAGTTTGCCTTCCTGGAAGCAGGCGAAGCAGACCCGAAGCCTGTGGTGCGCGAGAGGCACAGCCTCACGCGTGACGACCTCTACAACCTCCCCTGGTGGCAGAAGCGGTGGTCCTACGACCCCAACGTCGACATTGCGGACAACCACAGGTTCAACCGGACCCGGGAGGTCTTCGCTTCGGCTGCAGCAGCGCTGGAGGCGTGTGGTGAGCCCGCCCTGCGTGACAACCTCTTCTCCGTTCTCCAGCAGAAGCTCCTGGAGACACCCACTCCTGTTGCCGAGCCTCTGAAGGACCCGAACATCCCCGGGGCGCGGGAGCTGAACACCGGGGAGCAGGGCGTGGAGCACCTGCAGAAGAAGCCGACGAGGTTCCGCATCCCCAACATCTACCTCTTCACGCTCCGGCGGAACACGCGTGGGCCTGACTGGGTTCCGAACCACGAGTGGCTGATGGAAGACCACCAGCTGGGGAAAGAGCTCCCGAAGAGCTCGCGCGATACGGAGCACGGCGACCCGCGGTTTTACTCCAACGTGCAGTTTCTCCTCTACGCGTATGAGAAGTCGGTGCGGAGCTCCCGCACCATCACCTCCCTGGAGGGGCTGCGGGATTGCGCCGCCGATGTGGACCGCGCGCTGGACACATTCTACTCCTCCGAAAACCCCGAGGCGCAGACGTTCCCCCGCGGGGCGCTCAACTTCGAAGATTTTGTCCTCTCGCTGCTGAGCCTGGCTGCCGGGCCCTCCATCAGCGCGGCGCCCGCTGAGGTGCACAGCCTGATGCACGAGCTGTGCGAGAAGTACGCAGTTCGCCCGACGCCTGCGATGTATCAATCGGTTTACAAGGCTTTTGCTAACGCGCCGGGCGATGCCGAGGCTCAGGACGCACTCGTGGGTTACATCCGTGAGCTGGCGCAGACACGGCAGGAGATGGACTTGCAGACCCACACCGCAGCGTTGGAGGCGCTTGTGGCAACCGGGTCTCTGCGGGGGCATGAGTATTTTGTCAAGAACATCATCCGGAAGTTCAGATGGGGCAACCACCATGTCACGCTCCTCCTGAAGGAGTACCGCGCGATCGGCGAAGCCGGGGACAGGCAGAAGCAGAAGCTGCTGTGCGAGAGGGTTAACATCTGGTGCGGGAGGTACAACGTTGGCCTGTCTGAGGTGAACAAGCAGTTCATCGAGGATGACTACCAGCACATCGGGGTGCAGGTGCGGACGAAGGAGGAGCTGATTACGTGGAAGATGCGGAGGCAGAGCGATCTGCGGAACAACCTGACGCCGCATCTGCCGAACCCTGTGGCGGATCGTGTCACGCATACGCTGCGCGAGTCGGACCATATCGACCCCAACCACGTCAATGAATGGTTTGTCCCTTACAGCAACGCGGGCCGGAGTTTCAAGTGGAACTTCAGTAACCCCCACGCGCCCGAAGCTGCCTCTGATGTGCGGGACCTCACTGATGTGAACCGCGTCCGCTACCTCCCTCAGCAGGGCATCCACACGCCTTGGGTCAACCGCAGCCGCTACACCGCAAAGCCTGGGTATCGCCCCGAGCAGACCCACCAGAGGCTCAACGTCAACCGCTGGCTCGAAGAGACGAACCAGTCGTTCCCAGGGGCATGACGCGGGTAACCTGTGTGAAGAAAGAGCTGTACGGAAGGAGGGGTGGTTGGGGGGGTGGGGGGGGGGGGTGGGCTGGGGTGGAGGAGGAATAGGAGAAGGGCAAGAGGCTGTGTGATCCCTGTGGGTCTTGCAGACCCTCGCCTGCCCCCTCACACCCGCACAGATCGGAAGAAGGTTTGTTTGTGGGGTCAGCCAATAGGGGGGGCTGGGGTGGGCAGCAGCAAACCCTGATCAACGGAAGAGGAGGGGGGGGGGTGTGGATGTGGGGGGGGGGAGGGGGGAAGGTGTGACGAACCTGCCTGGCGGCGGCACAAGGCGATACTGATTCGATCCGACAAGCCCCTGATCCGCCACCGGCCCCGTATCAACCCACGCACCCCTCCCCGTATTTTCAGACCTCTGACCACCTCCCATCTCGCATGCGCTGTCTCTTCCCTTTTGAAGATGTTCTCTCATTTCTCCGGAAGGAGGAGGGGGGGGGGGTTTACGCAAACAATATTGCTTGTGACAGTAAGCAACAATGCAGGCTGTGTGGCAGCGGGCGGCGCAGCATGCGTTCTTCCAAAATAACACAGTTGTGCTCAGTGAACCTACACCATCCATCGCTGCAGGAGCGTGGCACGGACACCGTCCACGCAGCGCATAGTTTTGGCGCAAACGCATCGTGTGCAGGGGGGGGGCGTGCACAGCCTCTCCTCCGTGTGATGCTGCACGGCAGGCGGGGAGGCGGGCCTGGCCACTGGGGGGGCTCCGATGAGCAGCACGGCGGTGGGAAGGGGCACCCGACGACCGGGGTCGACTACAGCTACCTGCCTGCGGCACGGGGTAAAGGCAATGCCGGCGGCAAGGGCGGGCATGCGGCGCAGCAGCCACCGCCTCTCGCCACGGTAGTGCCCGAGGGCAAAGGGGGTGCCCAGCCCAGCACCTCACCTGCGGGGCAGACGCCCGACTTTGTGTATGTGAAGCGGGCATCGGAGATGCCGGCGGAAAGCGACGTGATTACGTGGCTGGTGTCGAAGGTGCCGTCGAAGGTGGAGCGGCCTGCTGAGCAGGACCGGAGGCAGGAGGAGGGCTGGAACCAGGCTCAGATGCAGCAGGCGCAGAAGCAGCACCAGCAGCATCAGCATCAGCAGCACCAACACCAGCACCACCAGCAGCATCAACAACAACATCAACAACCACAACCGCATCAGCATCAGCCGCAGCACCAGCAGCAGCAGCAGCAGCAGCAGCAGCAACAACCGCAGCCATCTCAGCAGCAGCTCGCACAGAAGCACCAGCAACTGCAGCAGCAGGAGCGGATGTGGATTCAGGCCCAGCAGATGCGGCAACCGCCTCAGCCCATGGCAGTGCAGCAGCAACAGCAGCAGCAGCAGCAGGCTGTCGCCCAGCTGCACCAGCAGCCGGTGCAGCACCAGCACGCAGTCCAGATCCAGCAGCAACCACAGCAACCACAGCAACAACATCATCAACAACATCAACAGCAGCAGATGCTGCGGCAGCTACAACTCCAACACCAGCAGCAGCATGCTGTGCAGGTGCCGCAGCAGCACCAGCACCACCATGCGCACCACCAGCAGCAGCACCATGTGCAGCAGCAGCAGCCCCAGCAGCTGCAAAGAATACAGCAACAACAGCAGCACCACCACCAGCACCAGCAGCAGCAGCAGCAGCAGCACCAGCAGCAGCACCAGCAGGTGCACCAGATCCTGCTCCTGCAACAGCAGCAGCAGCAGCAGCGGCAGCCGCAGCAGCAGCAGCAGCAGCGGCAGCCGCAGCAGCAGCAGCAGCAGCAGCAGCAGCAGCAGCAGGTTGACCGGTCCTGGCAGCCCCAGCAGCAGCAGCCGCAGCAGCAGCAGCAGCCACAGGCCCAGATGCACCCCATCCAGCAGAAGCCCGCCCAGCCGCAGCCCTCTGCTTCGGAGAAGAGCGACCTCAACTACAAAGACATCATGGGGGGGCTGCTGGGGCGTGACCCGGTGTTCGCGCCGCCTGCCAACAGCCCGCCGCCTCTCATGGACTCCCCTGGCTTCGACTCGCCCTCCAAGGGGCAGCCGGCGCAGGGCGCACTGCTGCAGTCCCGGTCGCAGGGGGCGGCTGCTGTGGGTGGGTCCATACCACCCTCGCCCCAGAAGGGATCTGGGCAGGGCAACGCGCCTACCACCGACGAGGATGTGCGGAACTTGCTGGACCTGCTGCAGGACAACGTGACGGACATGGAGGACGACGAGCCCTCAGCGGACCGGGGGCAGCAGCCCCAGCAGCAGCAGACGCAGCAGCAGCAACAACACCAACAGCAGCCCATTACCCTCCAGCAGCTGGAAGCCGACCAGATGCGGCAGGCCACCCAGCAGCGGGGAGGCGAGGGCGTCCCGCCGACCGCGCTGCAGCCGCAACAGGGGCGTGGGTCGCACGCCGCGCACCACCAGCACCACCACCATCATCAGCAGCATCAGCACCACCACCAGCACCACCACCTCTTCAACGGGAAGGGTGGGGCGCAGGGTCCGCCCATGCAGATGCCCCATCACCTCGGGAAGGGCGGCGGCATGGCGCAGGGGTTTGCCGGCGGCAAGGGCGGGAAGGGCTTCCAGAGCTTCCCCCAGCAGGGCCAGGGGCAGGGGCAGATGGGGAAGGGGAAGGGGAAGGGCGGCGACATGCAGACCAGCCCGGCCCAGCCGAACATCGTGCAGCAGCTGATGCAGACCGTGCAGCAGGGCGGGGGGCAGGTGCGGAGTGCGGGCATGCCGATGGGGGGGAAGGGCGGTGCGCCTGGTGGGATCCTCCCTCTGCAGGACCTGATGTCGCAGCAGGGGAACCGGCGGAACAGCCGGGAGTCTCAGAGGGAGCTGAACCGGAACAAGCGGCGGATGCGCAATGCGAACAACCAGAACCTCCGCAGGCAGCGCGAGGCGGAGACGTATGCGAGGATGCAGCGGATGATGCAGGACAGCCCCAGCAACCCCTATCAGTTCCCCCCGCAGTCCAACCAGGAGGATTTCCTGGAGCAGTTCCGCAAGGAGCATGCCGAGCGGATGAAGCGGAAGGGGAATGTTCAGCAGAAGTTCCTCTCCGAGGTGCAGACCCTCAGCGGGGACCGCCCGGAGAGCAAGGTGGAGCGCCTCGACATCGCGCAGATCCTGGGGCTGATCAAGGAGAACCAGGTGACGTTTGTCGTGACGGAGACGGGGAGCGGGAAGTCCACCAACGTTCCGAAGGGGCTGATGGATACGGAGGAGGATGTCCTGATCGGCACGACGCAGCCCCGCCGCACAGCAACTCTCAGCCTCGCGTCCCGCGTTGCGGATCTCGCAGGCGAGCCTGTCGGAGACTCTGTCGGGTATTGGATCCGCGGGGAGAGGAAGGGCTCCGAGCAGACCAAGCTGTGGTATATGACGAGTTATACCCTGCTCCTCCGGCTCCTCTCTTCCCCGATGAAGCCGCCTTTCACGCATATCATCATCGATGAGTTCCACGAGAGGCAGCCGGACATCGAGGTGACGGTCGCCCTGCTCCGGATGTGTTTGCTGAAGGGGGGCAACTTCAAGCTGATCCTGATGTCTGCCACGCTCAACACGGAGGATTGGGTGTCGTATTTCGAAGGCCTGAAGGTGGGGGTGTATACCGACTGCGTGAAGGATTACCCGATCCACAACTACTTTTTGGAGGACTGCTCCACGCTCTGCGGGCTGGCGGTGATGCCGACGAAAAATTTCACCCCGGGTGCGGTTGCGACCCTGGTTGTCGACAACGCGATTCTCGTCGCGCAGGAGGTGATCAAGCTGATCGCCAACGTGTCGCAGCCGCAGCACGCCATCCTGGTTTTCCTCCCCGGGAGGGTCTACGTCGACCGCTTCCGTCTCTGGGTCTCGCAGAAGATGGGATACCGCTTCCACCCCATCGCGTGGCACAGCATGGTGGACCTCTCCAGCATACAGGATGCCATTGCAATGGACCCCCCCGGGGGGAAGCAGAAGATCTACCTCGCGACCGACATTGCGGAGGTCAGCATCACGCTGCCCGATGCGGTTTACGTTGTCGACCTCTGCCTGGTGAAGCGCCCGCACATCAACCCCGAGGTTCCCCCCAGCCTGCTCTTCCCTCCCCTGGTCCTCCAGTGGATCAGCCACGGGTCACACCAGCAGCGCCGCGGGCGTGTCGGGCGGATGCAGCCCGGGTTCTACTTCTCGATGCTCTCCGAAAACCACATCGACGCTCTCCCCCGCTACCCGGTCCCTCCGATCTGCCACAGCAGGCTGGACGACCTCACGCTGCACCTCCTCCAGATCTGCGCCTCTCCCCTTTGCATGTACTCCCTCTGCAGGAGAGAGCCCGTCCCCAAGGCTGTGATTGCATCCCTCCGCTCCCTCCTCGAAAGTGGGTGTGCCGTCCGCCGGGAGACGGCGACCCTCGAGGGGGAGCGGGAAACCCTCGGGGAGTCCCTGGGGTGGTCGAAGTATATCATGGAGTGTGGCGCGAAGGCGCGTGGCGCTGCGGCGGGCGAAGGGGCGGAGAAGAAGGAGGAGGAGGAGAAGGATGGGAAGGGGGGGGAGGGGGATGTTGGTGTGGAGAAGGCGGCGGAGGCGATGCTGGCGAAGGCGGAGGTGGAGATGCAGCGTGTCCACGACGAGGAGCTGGCGAGGCTGTACGACATCACGTTCCGTGGGAAGCTGGTGCAGAGGCTGCCGGTGGCGGTGAGGGCGGGGATGTGCTCCTACTATGGTGCGCTGTTTGAGCCTGCGATCACAGAGCTCATGGTGATTACCACGGCGATCGTGCAGAACCCGTCGCCCTTCATCGTGGAGGCGAAGCAGACGCCTGAGGAGAAGGCGATGGGCCTCCCGCCGAACCCTGCATCCATCGGCACCGCACTCGAGAACTGCGAGAATGTGATGAAGTGCCACTCGTCGGGGAAGTCGAGCGACCTCATCGCGTGCATGTCGATCTACCTCCATTGGCGCACATTCCTCGAGTCGAATGACAACCCAACCGAGGAGGTCTCGTGGTATGTCAAGCAGAAGTGGGGGGGTGGGGGGTGGGAGGTGGGGGGTGGGGGGTCAACAAAAAGATGAACGTTGAGGCTGTCCCCCCTCACAACACAGCCAACAGGCCTCGCATTTTTCACCTCATCGCCCCCCTCGCCCTCGCATTGCTCGAGGGGAGGGGTGTGTGTGTGTGTGTGGTGACCACGTTTTGTGTGGGGAGATCCTGCGCGGATCATTGCCCACCCCCGCCCACTTCTACGTCACAGCGGAGGCCCCACTCGGGTTAGAGTGTGGGGCCAACTCAGTGCCACTCCGGGGAGGAGGGCGTGCAGCATAGCCAGCGTGGTGTGTGTGGCAGCAATGTGTTAGTGATTTGCCATCGCTGTAGCAGTCACCGCATCGGTCCATGCTGTGGCGTTTGCAGAAGCCCATAGTGACCGGGAGCCCGTCCCCCTCTTTGTGGTGGTTGCGGCAGCACACCTCCTCTGGGAGGCGTCGCTTTTGGCATGCCGAGCAACGGGGCTTCCAATGCAACTTGCAGGCAAGCACCTTTGCGTTCCTCCTGGCACCAGGGGGGGCAGTACGGGGGGCAGCGCCCCTCCGCTCCCATGGGCGTCCCACCCGGCTGTTGGCCTGCCGACCGCGCGCCGCCCACTGCTGGGCCGGCTGCTGCCAGCCCTCTGGGTAGTGCGGCTGTGGGGCGAAGGTGGCGGCCCACGCCATTCCGCGGTCATGGAATACCGTATCTTGCCGGCTGTGGACTGGCTCAGCCAGGTGTGCTTGGAGGCTGCGCATCACCGATTCAGTGGCAGGGTTCAGTTGGGCCCTCCTCGACAGGCCCGCCGCCACAGTTCCGCCGAGAGCCGTGAGGACCGTTGAGTTGGCAGCATGACCGCAATGCCAGGGCCCTTTGCCCACTTTCGTCACCATACTGCAGAGTCCTTTCAGCGAGGCGGCTTTCCCTAGGATACTGCTCTGGAACACCGTGAGGTCCTGCTGGAGCTTCTGCCGCGAGGCCCCCAGCCTTTCAGCCTCATCCATCGCGGCGTTGCTGAGGGCGTCAGCATCGGTGTTGGATTCCCTCTTCACATGCTCATACGTGAGAGTGAACCTCGGTTGGAGGTCCGCAGCCAGCGCGGACGTGCTGAGGAAAAGAGGACGGAGGGCGGCATCCCGGCACAGGGATTCCCCTCGGAGCTGCCGCAGCACCACCTGGGAGTCGCCTCGCACTGTGACTGGGCCCTCAGGGGCATCGCCCCTCTCGAGGAGGCGCAGGCCTGCTCGTAGCGCCTCGTACTCAGCAATGTTGTTGCTACGCACGTTCAGCAGCGGGAGCACTTTCTCTGAGACCTTGCAGCCGTCTTGGTACAGCACCGCCCCTGCCCCCGCCACAGCGAAGGGGGTGCCGTTGTCGCGCGCGCCACCGTCAAAGTACAGGGTGAGCCCCGGGGCCGTGTCTGCAGGAATGCGCGGGCGGGCCTCCCTCGCACCCTTCTTATTCGGGTCCACGTGGGTAGGGGGGCGGATGCGGCGTGTCACGGTGTCTGGGAGGGTGAGGCCCGTCGACAGATCGAAGTCCACGGCTAGCTCCATCAGGGTCACAGTTTGCTCACCCCCCTGCGGTCCCCACTTCAGGCCCCTTAGCCAGTCGCAGAGAGCCACCCACATGCCTGGGGGCCGCTTGCCCCACGTCTGCTTGACTTCGGATGGCGCCAGTGCAGGGATGCAGGCACTCTCGGGGGTGGGGGTGCTCCACTCCCAGGGGTAGACTGTAGTGCGGTGGTGGCGTACAGAGCGGTCGAGCAGCCCGTCCTTCTCCTGTCGCGCCGCCAAGACTGCGATGAAGTAGCGGTGCAGCTGCGCCACGGTGGTGATTCTGTCAGCAAAAGACATGGGCAGCGGCTGCTCGTTCTCCGGAACGCCGTATCTGTACACGGGCGCTACCCCACACTGCGCCAGGCATGCCGGCCAGGCAGTTCGGTCCCTCGCTGCTACGGGGTGTTTCTGGCGGACCGGCTCCCATGCCGCGCAGTCCCACCATAGGTGCGACACCGTCTCCGGGGCCCCAGCTGTGCAGTACCGGCACACCTCCCCCAGGCCCGTGCGCCCTCGGGCAGGCACCGCCCCTGCAATGACAGAGCGGAGGAGGCCTCGCTGGTATCCCGTAATTGCGGCGCCCTCCCCCTCCAGGACGCAACGTGTCACCCTTCCGTCAATGCCGTGCTCTGCTCCTTGGAAGTCCTCTCTGCGTTCAGCCAGCTTCCCCGCCGTGGCGTTTCGCAGGGTTTGGCGGAGGTCGTGCGCGAAGATCGCCCAGGCGCTCGGCGTTGCTGCAACAGGGTCGAAGGTGACAGCGCGACCAGCCTCGTCCGTGTAGGCCAGGGTGGTCGCCGTACTCCAGCGCCATCCTATCCCTTGCAGGGCAGCCCAGAAGAGCGCAAGGGGGCCTGTCCCCTCAAGCCTCTCTTTGCTCCCCCATGCTTCCTCGGACAGCACCCTGCTGTGGCCCCACTTTTTGATCTGCTTGGCCCACGTGGTGATCTGCCGGTAGGGAGGAGCGATAGCGGGGTCCACCCGGTGCGCCTGATGGAGGACACACAGCACGATCTCTTGCGCTCTGCGTGGTGGGCCAGACCAGAGCGCGGCGACGAAGAGGCCCCTCCATCGCCTGATGGCCTTGCTGTCCCAACGAGTTACGAGGGCATCGTAATACAGCCGTGCCCCCGCCGTCATCGCAGCCGCCTGCCCTTTCCATTGCACCGGCAGGGGCAGCGCTGAGGTTCTGCGGAGGTTCTGCTGCGCCCCCTCTTTCCGACGGGCGATGCGCTCGGACTGGGGCGCTGTGCGCCCTTCCCTGATCAGGCGCGCGTGCAGCATGGCCCCGAGACAGTCAAAGCTGTTGCGTTGCCGGAGGGGAGTGGCCTCGCCGTCCCTCGCCCGGTACATGATCCGGAGCGGCCCGGGGGATGTTGAGAACACGTGGGACTTAATTTCTGCGCAAATAGCCATCCCGGTGTCGTGAGAGAAATCCGCAGAGTCGTTCACCACCTCTTGTAGGACCTCCGGACTGGAGGCTGTGGCGTACACATCGTCGACGAAGGATAGCGCCCTCGTGTCCTGCCGGTGTTCGACCATCCGCATCCACACACCCACCAGCACGTTAATCAGCACGACACTGATGGGGCAGCCCTGCATGATGCCGTTGGTAGGCAGGAAGCCTTCTCCGATGGTGCCACTCGCCCGGAAGTGCCGCTGCATCGTCCTGTACGCTGCTCGCAGGGTGCGCAGGACACGGGTGTCGAATCCGAGCTCCGCAGCCAGGCGGAAGGTGAGGTCGATAGGCACCGTGTCGAAGCACTTCTTGAAGTCAAGGGCGACTCCGTGCAGCGGTCGCCCCGTGAGGTGGGCCTCTTCGATGCGTGCCGCCAGGTGCCAGATGAGGTCCTCTGCACCGTGGCCAGGCCGGCAGCCGTGCAGGTCCTCCGGTGCGATGGTCTCCAACCACTTCAGTGCCGGTTTCACCCGGATCGCTGCCCACACTCTATACAGCACAGGGGTGATACTGATGGGGCGCTGCGATAGAGGCTCGCCTGAGCTGCCAGGCTTGGGGATGAGGCAGATCATGGCATGCATTAACTGTTCCGGCCACTCGCCCGATCGTTCGACCTCGTTGAACACCTCCGCAAAGAGCTTGAGGAGTTCGTGTGGGAGTTGTCTCAGTTCGTGGACCCTCCAGCCGTGCAGGCCCGGTGAGGTGGACGTGGACATCTTGGCCAGGGCCTTCCCGACGTCTTCTGCTGTGATGGTCTTGCACTCCATGTCAGCCGTCTCGGGGAGAAAGCGGAGGTATCTCTGGCGGAAGGTGTCCCACCGGGGCTCGGGCGTTGTCGCGTACTTGCGGAAATATCCCCCCCACGCCGTGTCGCTTCTCAGCAGCTCGTCCGCCTCCTTGGGGCAGGCCGTGAAGGACCCATCTTCGCGCCGCATGAAGGTGGCTGGGGCGCAGAAACGATCTGCGAGGTACGCAAACACCTGCCCTGCCTCGTATGTCCAAGCCTTCTGCATCCTCGCCTTCCAGGTGCGGATTCTCGCTTCGCGGAGCCTGTCAAACATGCCCCTCTGCGACCCCTCCAAGACGATGAGGGCCTGCTCCAGAATCTCCAGGTCTGGCAGCTGCGAGGTTGTGTTCGCCAGCGCCGCTTGCAGCCCCTGGGGGAGGCCGCCCTCCCTTAGGCGCTTCTTCGCGGCGTTCCAGGCGTGCTCCTCCCCGTTCGTGAGGCCGTATGGTTTTTCTGCCTGCAGGCGTTTGAGGCCTTCTTTGACCAGGCATCGAATGTTCCCTAGCAGCCCGTCCTTCGCCCGGGTGTTCATGTCTCCTGCCCCCCGTGCAGAAGCGGGATGGTGCTTGGTAGCCGTCCGCGACCACTGCATACGGTAGCCCTCCGCCCTGCCCGTGTAGGCCGCTTCCTGTCTCTCCAGGTGGCCCACATGGACACGCTTCAGGAAGCGCTCGCCGCAGGTGGAAGCTCGGTGGAGGAGCTGCGCGGCCGTCGCTCCGTGACGTAGTTCCCCCTCTGCTAGTACGTCCTGCATCACCCCTCTTGCTGCAGCGTCCCCCAGCTTGGGCTTGCCCGCAGGGAAAGGGGTGGGGAGGATGCAGATCTTTTTGGGGCGGCGGAAGGCAGTGAGGTCCAGATCGACGAAGAGCGGGCAGTGTGTGGGTATGTTGTAGTCTCCCCGCTTTGCCACCTCGACTCGACGCAGTGCCGGCGCTGCGCAGGGGTTCATTAGGCAGATGTCCAGCCGGGTGCCGTTCTCCGATGCCCAGCAGGTGTTCTGCACTCTCTGCTGTGCGAGGTCCGCATGCGTCGTCGCCGCGTCGACCCAGCCGCCCACCCGGCACGCCTGGGACAGGACAGCGCTGGTTTCTGGGTTGGTGTTCAGGTCCCCCATCAGCAGGACGGGCAGCTGTCCCAAGCCAGCTGCGTGATCGAGCGTCTCTTGCAGGAGGGCTTCCCGCTGTTCGCCCACTTCGGACCCCGAGTGACCGTAGACGCACAGGATGTGAAGAGCCGTTTTGCCGTCTCCAATCGCTAGCACGACGTGTACCATGCGGGTGCTGTCGTAGAGCTTCTTTTCCTGCGTGGTCTTCGGCTGCACCACCTGTGCGACCAGGCCCTCCTTCACCATGACAGCCACGCCCCCGGGCTTCGTTTGTTCGCGGCCGTTCGCGCCTGCGACCCTGGGCATGCCCTTGCCCCAGTGCATAGCCCAGCCGTGGGCTGCGAAGTAGCCATTGTGCGTGCCCTTGCTCGGGTCCGGCGTACGAGTTTCCTGCAGGGCCACAACATCCGCCTTCAGTCCCGCCACGTCGCCGAGGTGCGTTTGCAGCGACGTTACGTTAGCTGTCGCCACCCTGAGCACTCCGGGCGATGATAATTGGTGTGCAGGGCGCCTCAATCGCCGCAGGGGCGGCGGCGCCGTGGGTCCTTGGCTGGCTGAAGGTGCGCGCGCCCCGCCTGCAGCGGCTGGGGCGGGCGTGGGAAGATCTGCAGGGATAGTCCACTGGTTTGCCGGCGTCGCAGCTAGCTCCCGGGCCAGGCTCAGGGGAAGGCGAAGCACATCGTAGTGGAAGGGCCTCCACGTAAGCCCCAGCACCTTGGCACCCTTCCCACACCGGGTCATGTATTGCTTGCTGTTGGAGGCGAGCAGCCACACCTGCGCATCCAGGACTTCTGCCGCAACCCGAAGTGTGGCCGCGTCCCCGTATGTCCCTAGACGCGTCTGTCTCTCGATGTAGTCGTCGTAGGATGCAGGAGCTTGCGGGTCGTCGTGGTCAGGCACGTACGAGGCCCTGCGCTCTGCGTCTTGCCGCATGGATGTCGCCACCGCTGCACGCAACCCTTCTGCTGTCCACTCCGCGCACTGCTCTGCAAGGCCGGCGTACTGACAGTTGCCATCCTTAGGCACTGGTACCCGGAGCGCCATCAGTCTCCTTGCAGCCTGCGTCAGCCACTGCTCGTCCTGCTCTATGGTGGAGGGGGAGTACTCCTGTCCCCCCCCACGGAGGGGCCGGGGTTCTCCTGCCCCTGACGCCACATCTACGGGGTTCCAGCTCTCCGGGGCCGTTGTCTGGGTATCTCCTGCCCACACGGCGGCTCGGCTGGGTCTAGGTGGGGTTGGGGGCGATGTTGGGGTTGGGGTTCTATTTGGTGTTCTATTTGGAGGTGTTTGTGTCGGCCCCGAGACCTCCTGTTTCTCGGGGTGGGGCGCGGCTGGGGGCCCGGCGGCAAGTGTGCATCGTCCCCAGACATGGTCGGCACCCCGGCCAGGGGGAACATCGATCGCTTGCACGGGTCCTCCCCGCTGGCCGGGATGCCCGCCCCCCTACTCCTCCTCTTGCTTCTGCGGGTAGGGAGTAAGGCGGTTGGAGCGGGGCCTCAGATACGCCGTGATGGAGGCCTGCCTGACCCTCCCGTTCCTGCTGGCTCCCGCCTCCCTACCCGGTGGGGCCTTATCCCCGGCATCCGCCGTGGGCGCTAGGTCTCTGAGAGGTGGGGCCGGCGGGGCGGGCTGGGCAGGCGGCGCCGGTGCTGCCGGCGGCACTGCTGCTGGCTGCGCAGGGGTAGGGGCAGCGTTCGCTGTTGCTGGTGTCTCGGGTGCCACGGGTGTCACTGGTTTGCTGTGTGAGTCCCCGGGCGGGGCAGGGGTGGAGGTGGAGGTGGAGGTGGTGGTGGAGGAGGAAGGGGTGGTGGCGGCGGCTGGGGGCGCTGGCGGGGCATCCATAGCCGGACCGGCCGCGGGCTTCGGCGGTGCCTTGCCCTTCGCCCCCTTGGACCCACTCCGCCCTCTCGTGTCGATGCCTAACTCCCGCTTCACCGTGCTTAGCATCTCCTGATGCTGCCGCTTCCGGCCCTCCTCTGCGTCGCGCACCCCCTCCAACAGTCCCTGCCAGCTCTGTCCGAGCTCGCTGGCCTGCTGTGACAGCTGGCGCTGCACCTTCTCGCCCTCCTCCCTTCCGGCCTGTTGGAGGCGCACCATCTGCGCTTCGCAGGCCTCCCGCAGCTCCCCACACACCTCGTCCAGCCGGCCCTGGAGGCGTGCCCCCTGCTCCACGGACGCCTGCGCCGACAGCTGCTGGGCGGCCGTGGCTTCCTTGCGCTGGGCTTCGCAGGAGGCCCGCAGGTCCTTCACCGCGACACCCAGGCGTTCCGTCTGCAGCCGCAGGTCGCACACCACGGCTTCCCCCTGCTGCGCCTCCCACGACTTGCGCAGCTCTGCCACCGCGGCGTCGAGGCGTCGCTGCTCCAGCGCGCGCTGGGCCTCGAGGTCCGCGCGGACCTTGTCGACCTCCGCTTGGAGCTGCAGCGCCTGGAGGTGGGACAGGGGCTCCTGCTGACCCGCTGTTCCCTGCAGGCCTAGCATGGCCTTGCGCGCCTCGTGCAGGTCGGCTGCGAGGCCGTCCCGTTCCACCTGCGCCTGGCGGATCTGGGCGTCCCGCTGCGCAAGCTGGCCCCGCATGTCGTCTTCGAGGGCCTTGCGGCTGGCTTCCCAGCCCTTCCGCGCCGTAGCCATCTCTGCCGCGTGCGCACGGCCCTGCTCTTCCAGGCGGCTACCCATGCTGGCGAGCTCGGTCGCCACCCGCTGCAGGTCGGCGCCTGCTGCCGCCCCTTTCGCCCCCTGCTCCAGCACCCCGACCCGCTTGTGGAGGAGGGGGACGGCCTCGCCCAGCGACTGCTGGGCTTCTGCGACCTTGGCAAGGGACCCCTCCTGCCTCCGGAGGTGCACCTTCACTTCCTTCAGCTCCCGCGCTGCTTCCTGCGTGGGGGCGGTGGCGGGGGGGGAGGCGGGTTTGCGCTCTTGGAGGCGCTGCAGCAGGGTCGCCTGCTCCTCAAGCCGCTGCTCCTGGCGGCCGAGGCGATCCCCCACACGCTGCACGTGCAGCCCGTGCTCCTGCGCCTGGGAACCCAGCAGTTCCTGCAGCTGCGACACCTGCTGCGACGCCTGCTCAGCTAGGTTGTTGTGACCCAGCTGCAACTGCCCCACCTGCTCCTCCAACTGCTGGCGACGCGCGTCCTGCTCCTGCAGTAGGCGGCGCAGACCCAGCATCTCGGATTGCCAGGCCACACCATCACCCGCGGCGGTGTCGGGGGCGGTCGGCGCGGGGTCGTGGCCGAGCTCCCTCAGGCTCCCGGCGATCTTCTCCAGGTCCTTCTGGAGCCTGGTCACCCGCTGTTGCGCCTGCTGGGCGTGCTGCTTTGCTGCTGCTGCCGCACCGCCGCCTCGCCCGGTCCGTCCTACGGCGCCACTGGCCTGCGACTTCGCGGCCCTTCCCGCTCTCGCTGCGTCGGCGCGCTCCGCCTGGAGCCTCTCGCTGACGCTATCGTAGCGCCGCTTCAGGCGGGCTACATCCTCGGCCTTTTTCTTCGCGGCCGCCTCCTGCTGCTTCTGCTCCTCGAGGAGCAGCGTGTCCGTCAGGACCACCTCCTTCCCGTTGACCGTGAGGGTCCATGTGGGGGGGGAGCCGTGGGTGGGGGGGCGCTCGGCGGCGAGGACGGCGACGCCACCCTCTAATCCGTCCAGCACCGCATCCCAGTGGAGGTGCTGGAGGATGGCGCGCACGTGGGTGGCGCCGTAGAGGGGGGGGAGGGGCTGGAGCTCGTATCTGCGAGGCTCTGTAAATTCGAGGGGGGGCAGGGGGGCGGCCTGTTGGCCACCGGCCTGGGGACCGGTGTTACCGGAGGAGACCCCGTGGAGGTCGGCCTGTGACATTCTGCCCGTGTATCCCTCTCTCCTCCTGTGTGTGTGTGTGTGTGTTGGGAAGCGTTTTGCGTTTTTTTTTGCATTTTTTTTGCCTCCACTCCCGGGCAATTGCAACCCTCTCCCTCCCTCCACAAACAGGTGCAACGCGAACAGCGTCTCTCTGGAGCGCCTTGCCAACCTGCATGAGTTCTGCAAGCACATCAGGGCTGAGCTGGCTGCCTTCCTGTCGTACCTTCCGGAGGATGAGCCAACGCCTCAGGTATGCGCTGGGCCGATGGGGTGTGTTGTTGTGGGTTGGGTGGGTGCCAAGCCTGTGTTAGGCTTTTGGGGGATGCGCCGTCGCACACCATCGCACACCGCGGCAACAGGAGCTGCGTCAGAACATGGAGAAGCACAAAGACACGGTGGTGCTGCTGGCCACGGTGGCGAATATCGACGCGGGCATCCGCGTGACAAAGGAGGGGAGTGTCGCGCACAAGCAGAAGGAGGGCGGCATCGCCTACTTCCTGTCAACCAAGGCTGTGCCCGATATGCACAACGCCTCCGTCACGCGGTGGTACATCGGCAATGTGGTCGTGTGCTCCAACCTCATGCTCCGCCCAGGCAGTGCTTCCATTGTGGCAGGGTTCGTCTGCGACAACATCCCCAGGTATGCCTCTAATTGAGACATGTGCGCAACGGGCTGCTAATGAACCCCCTCGTCGGGGGAGGGGATAGGGATTTTCCTCCCGGTCCGTAACGTCCTTAAGGTGTCCCTGTCCCCCGGAGCGAAATTTTATGTGATCCGCCATGTCACTGATGTCCACTACCAGCTTCCAGAAAGCTGGAGCAGCAGGTGGCTGCAGGTGCAGGCGGAATCAGCAGGCCCAGCAGCAGCAGCAGCAGCGCAGTGTAGTTTCCTTCTCCAGTTGGCAAGAGTTACTGAGTTTGTGACAACAGTTGGCATGGCTGCCCCTGCCATCGCCCCCTTACCTCTCACCTCACCCCACATCACAGCGAGGGCCGGTTCTTCCTCATCGCGAGCCTGTTCATCCACTGCCTCCGCTTCAAGGTGCAGTGTGATGATGCCGGCGTGTATGTGCAGATGGCCCTCAGCCTCAACGGGGTCACGAAGTACTTCGAAGTGGACGAGACTGGCCATGCCGCCATCATGGAGTTCCGGAAGCAGCTGTCGAAGGTATGGCGTCGCTTCCATAATAGGGTTTGCTTTGGGTGTGGCACTGTGTTTGCAACGACTCAACAAGCGGCCATCCGGCGCTTTTTTTACTGCAACAGGGCTCCTGTCAGTGCCAAAAAGATCGTCGGCAGCGCTTGGGAAAATGATACAACTCCTCATCAGGCTGCGGTGTTGCTGTTGTTTTGCCCGGATTTGGCGCCACCTGCTGCTACTACCCCAGAGGTGCTCCAGCCTTGCCTTTGACACCAACCCACACACAGCTGATGAGCCTGACGAAGTGCCGCCAGGAACATCCTGAGATGACGGATGACGAATTCGAGGAGATGCTTGCGGCAGCTGACTCTGTCCTGCTGCGCACAGCTCGCAAGGTATGCATCTGGGAGATGGTTGGGCTGACCCACCGCACGTTAAGGGCCTCCTGACACGTGTCAAAATTGTGAGGGGGGGGGGGGGGGGAGGCAGCGCTTTTGGGCAACACAACGCAACCTCCACAGCAAGTCTGCCCGTGCTCGACACACCACACCCTCCCCCTCACCACTGCTATTCCCGCCAACACCCCCCCCCCCCCCATTCCCTCCCTTTCAGGACGTTATTGCAGCACTGCATTACGATCTGCTGGCACGTGACAGCAACATCAATATCGAGGAGGTTGACCAGAACGACTTCGAAGACGACCAGGACCAGGTATGCCAAACACCACGCCACACCCGCACGCAACGGGAAAAAAAAATACCCTCCCTCTCTTTCCCCCCTCCTTCTTCACACCCCCAATAACACCCCCTGATCGGCGGCGGGATGGGTGGGAACACCGCCACACCACACCACTGCTCACACGGCAGCGCCGAGAGATCCGACCCGCACACCCCTCCATCCTCACCCCCTCCCTTTCAGATCACAACCGACTATCTGCGGTTTGGCGAGGCGCCTGCACAGGCTGCTCCGACGAAGCACCAGGCTGTGGGGGCGCCACGCGCGCAGCGCCTTCTGCAGGATGTCCCGGAGGTGCCTGTCAACAAAGACCGTGAGGCGGAGTTGACGCGTCGGCAGTCGGAGTCGCTTCGGAAGCAGAAGGAGGCCTTTGAGACGCTTGAGGGCGACGCGACGACGTCTCCGGTTGCTCCGCCGTTCGGATCCGGGATGAGCGGCAGCTTCGGCGGGGTTGGCAGCGGGCTCGACGACCCGCCCCCATTCGGCGCCTTCTCCTCGCTCATCGTCGCCGAGGCTCAGGCGGAGGCCCAGAAGGACAAAAACGACGACCCGCCCCTCCTCGCGCTCTCCCTCTCTGATGGCGAAGACGGCACACCCCCCCTGGCCGACGACGGGGAGGACGGGGGTGACAGTGCCACGCCCCCTCTCGTGGAGGGCACGGATCCCCCGACGAGCCCCGCTCAGGCGAATGACGAGTCGGAGGACCGTGGCTACCTCAGCCCTCCTCCTGACCTTGAGGACTCTGAGTGAGAGGTAGAGTGAGTGGAGGTGTGGGGTGCAACTACAAATGTGGTGGGGGGGGGCGGAGAAGAGGGGGGGGGGGATGTGGCAAAACCAGGTGGAAGGGGGGACAAGGGGGGGGGGGCTGTCTTGAAAATAATGGCGCAATAGCGAGCGATATATAGGCAGAATGAAATTAACGAGGGTGGGTGTTGGTGGAGAGAAGGTGGAGAGGGGTGGGTGTGGTTGTTCAAATGAGAAAGGGTATGGAAGGCAGGGGTGGTAGATCGCCGTCGCATGCCAGACCCTTTTTCCGCTTGTGCGCACAGTAGCGAACACCAAGTCTTCTTTTCTTTGGCTGTCGAAACTGACAGTATTATCTTGAGTAAGGCAAGGGGGTGTGCGTGTATGTGTGAGTGCCGGAAGGGGTGGGGGGCTTCACTATGAGATGCAGACAATACTGACACAGTTTTTTTTTGTCATATCGCGGCTACCACCGCACCCTACTATTGAAGACAGCCAGGACGAGTTGGGAAATCGCGATAATCAGCACACCTGCAATGGGTGGACCATATCGATAAAGGTAGGGAGCAGTGGAAAGGAAAATTTGGTGGGGCGGGGTTAGGTCATTTTATTTTTTTTCTTGTTTTTTTTCTGTGCGACTGAAGAGGGGTGGGGTGAAGGGATGTGTGTGTGTGCGGGAAAGGTGGCTCCCACATGCCCCGCCTGATACGTTATACCAAAAATAAAGGCAGTTTGCAAAACAAATGACAAACAATAAATCAAAAACGGGGTTGGGTGGGTTTATGCGATCGCGCCAAACTAGCATTTGGCAGACGAAAATATTATCGTACTGAACGTGGAGGTGGGGCGGAGGAAGAGGAGGAGGTGGTGGTTGTGGTGCGCACGCAGACAGTGCACTGAGTGAGCGGCCGTTCTTCTGGCACATTGGGGGTATGGAAATTTAGTCATTCTTAGTCACTTTTAGGCGATTTACGCGCGGTTTTTCGGCTGGGGAAAAGAGAGTAAGATTTTCGAAAAAAATCGATTTTTTCGCAAAAAATCGCATTGTGTCGTAGTCGCGCGTAGTCACCCGTAGTCGCCAGGTCGAGGTTCCCAGATTCCATACCCCCCCGGGGTACTGAATTACCGATTTTTCGACATGTCGAAAAAAAAAATTTGGCCGAAAAAAAATTTTTTTTTTCGGCCGACTAAACCGAAAATCGGGCCCTCTGGGGTGCCACACCGATATTTTTCGGATTTTTTTCGGATTTTTTTTCGATTTTTTTTGGTTGGGGTGGCCACCAGTCCAGGCTGCTGCCCCAGGGTGGCCGGATTTTCGACATGTCGAAAAAAATTTTCCGGGGGGCTTCGCCCCCCGGACCCCCCATGTGGGGGGCTCCGCCCCCCACGCCCCCCCGATTTTCGGGGTTTCCGGCGATTTTCCTGTCCCAAGTCCATAAGCCATTTTTTGACTTTTTCGGGCATCCATGGATGCCGTGGATGCATGCATGGATGCATCCACACCATCCCCGGCCCCACTGAGCTCTGTCCTCTTTCATGACTGACGGGTTCACAGCCCTGCCTCCACGCCCTGACTTCTGTGACCCGCATCCCACGTCTGAGGGAGAGTCTTCCGAGTGCAGTCACCGAGACCAGGCCGCTATCTTCAGTCGGTTTCTGATCTGTAGTTGGAATTACCGTCTGTCAAGTGCACGTGGTGACAATGACTGTGACCCTGTCCCCCCCGCACCCCCCCTGAAACACACCGTCACGGGTTTGTGGCAGGCTCCTTCCCCCCCCCCCCCCCCCCCCCGCACCCCCCCCCCCCCGTTTTCAATTGCGACCCGGTTCCCGGGTTGTGTAGTGGCCGTTTCGCAGCGACCGTCTTCTCATCAGGACGGCCGGTTTCCCTGACGCCGCGATCACCAGTGGTGCGACGTTCTTGAAGGAGGTACTTCATCCCCCCCCCCCCCCCCCCCCCGCTCTGTTGCTTGGGTCTGGGCCTGATCGAAGGATCTGGCTGTGTTGCTTCTTACTCTGTTGTGCCTGTCATCGAAGAACTGTGGGAGGTCGGAACCAAGGAGGAGGAACTGCTGGGACAGTGCTGCATACTCTCTTGATACACCTTGGTAAATCTGCGCTCCACTCGCGGTAACCCTAAACCTGGAAACAGGAGACGTCCATCTGGGAACAGATGATCTTGATCGTGTTACCCATCTTTGCTATGAGCTACGATCAGGTTTTTGTCGTCACATGGGCCCATGAGCCGTGGATCTACTGGTGTTGAAGGACAGGGTGCAGTTCTGGACAATGCATGGTCTGAATCTAAGGGGCTGATGAACCCGTGGGTCTGATATGATGCAGTGCATGATGACTGTATGCAGCTTCACGGCTGATCTGGAAATCCAGATGGCGGGGAGGTCAAAAAAATGCAGATCTCTTTTTCCAGCCCCTGCTGTCCGTATGTGCAGGGGCGGTGCATCCAGATACACCGGGGGACCAGCCGTTTAATGAGCTGCCTGCTCCTCCTCTGTGCGTATTTCTCCTGTCCGTGGCGGCGAATGCGGCGAGGAACTGCGGATTGAGCCCCCCCCCCCCCCCCCCCCGTCGGCAGGGGCGGAGCGTGGGCAGGCTGACGGGGCAAGGCTGTGGCTGTTGAGCCATCGCTCTGGGAGGTCAGCAAAACCTGGAGGAGTATGTGCCACCCCCGGCCGGGGCGCACTCGCACCCGCTGCACACCCGCAGCAAGATGAGTTGCGGTACCCCGCACAGGTGTTCGAGTGGGCTGCCATGGTCCTGCTCACGACGACCTGCAGGTCACCCGTCCCTGTCGTGCAGGCAGTGCCAGGAGGTGGTGGCCTCGTCAATCTAGCAGTGTTTGAGTTGACCGGGATGAGGCACTCCACTCTGGGTCTGCTGTTTGTGATGTACAAGCAACAAGCAGGTCTGACTGGAGTGGCCCTCCTCAACGGGCACACTGGCATCTGTGCAGCAGCACTATCCCACCCCCGGAACGCCCCGCGTAACACCGGTGGGAAGGACATTGTTCCTGGGCATCTAGAGGAGGACCCGGGCCGTTCGTTGTATTCTTCACAGTCGCAGCCTCCGGCTTGTCGTTGTTCGTCAGCGTTGCGCCCACCCAGCCTGTGCAGAGAACTTGTGCCGTCTTCAACAGTAACTTTTGGCCGACAATTTTTGGGGCATTTTTTCACCAAACAAATTCTCTCTGCTGGCCAAGTCGAAGACTCGTTTGGGGACTTTTGGTGTCCCCAATTTTTCAATTTTCGAAAAATATGCTCACTTTGCTAAACTGGACCCAACTCCCCACACTCTTTTTTTAGCGAAAAACAGCAAATTTCGGCCGATTTTTTCTCATTTTTTTTCATTTTTTTTCACCGACTTTTCCATACCCCCATTATCTTTATTTAAATATAAAAAAAAAATCTTTATTTTAACCATTGTCTTTTCGCTCACGATATAACAAGCAGCGGGGAGCAACGATCACCTTTATGTTTTTTTTATGACACCTTGCGGGAAACACAATGTGATACAATGTGTGGGGTATATGGTTCTCGGCCCATGGGGCGACGCCGGACCAAAATCCGACCTCTCACCTCCACAAGCCTTCCACCATTCATAGAGCCGGTCAACCTGGGAAGCTCTCGTTGGGTGGAACAGCCGCACCGGGAAATGCGTTCTTTTTTGTTTTGGTGCCTTGCGCGATGCCCCCCCCCCCCCCTTTTTTTGATCAGCTGCCACCTGTAAGCCTGCAAAACTGGGAAAAGTGCGGATGTGACGACCAAAACAACGCGAGAGTGGACGGGGTGGTGGAGTTGGTATTGAGGGGGCGGGGGTGCTGACCCAGTTGGATGAGAAGCGAAGGGCACATCGACACACGCGGAGTGCTTCTGATTCTTGACAACAAAGCCTGCCCCCTGCAAAGCGTTCCGCGGTGCTACGATGGAAGGATCGGGGTGGGAGAGAGTGAGGGTTCTTGGGAGGAGGGCCACTGCACAGATGGCTGTGTCTGATGGCGCACTAATTCATAAAAAAAAATCTCCAAAAAAATCAAAAAAAATCCACAAACCCCCCCCCCCCCAAAAAAAAAATACAACCAAATTCTGTCACTTCAGGTGTTGCCGGGCTTGCCACCCCCCACCCCCTCCCCATCCCCTCCCACCTATCACCCCTCTTTGCCTGCTTCTCACTCATTTTGAAGGCTGGATTGAGGCACGAAGGGGGCTTTCGAGGCTGTCGGTGAAACAGTAGTAATATGTTCCCTGATGCAGTGTGGGCTTGGCCAGGCTATTTGCTAGGGCGTGTGCACGGTCGACTCGGGTGGTAACAGCGGGAGAGGCTGTTCACTGGCTGAGCTATTCATTTTTTTTCTGCGTTCCTTTCTCCAGTTTCTCATAAAATCTAGGGGAGAATGCGTTCAAAAAAATAATAATGCCAAAGTGCGGCTAGAAGAACCAGAGCCAGCGGTCCTTTCTTCTTACCGGAGGGGCTGCCCAGAGCACAGCAGGTACCCTCTCGAAAAAAATTGATGATTCTATTTCTCGAAACCACGCATGCGTGCGAAGCCTACCCCCCGCCACATTGAGGGAATAGCCGATGGGCTCAACGAGAGGAGAGGAGGGGTATGCTTGGTGCGGCCCAGAAGCAAAAAATATCCCCCCCCCCCCCCCCCAAGTCCCCAAGGGGAACACAAAACTGGGAATCATAAAAACAACCTGTGGCAACAAAAAAAGGGCCAACTCGCCCTCACCTCCCCCCCTGATATCTTCTTTCATTTCATTCACCCCCCCCCCCCCCACCACCCTCCTCAGCGCTAATGCTCTTAATCCATAACATCAGACGCGCATGGCTGTGCGGGACAGGCTGTCTCAGCAGCTCCCCTTCCTCGCCTCTCTCCCTCTCCCCCACCTCCTGGATGAAAACCGCAGGGTTGCTGCCTGCCGTGCAAGGCGGGTGCCATCTCCGGGATTTGGTGGCAAGCCACACACACACACACACACACACGCATACACTCTAACCCGAGTGGGGCCTCCGCTGTGACGTAGAGATGGGCGGGGGTGGGCTATGATCCGCGCAGGATCTCCCCACACAAAACGTGGTCATCACACACACACATACACTCCCGACCCCCCCCCCTCCACCCTAGGGATTGCCGGGCCGTGCGTGCCACACAACACACACCGGAGACACCATGGCCTGCTGCCTGATCCCCTTCTCGGGCGATCCCCTTGATGGGGAGCCTCGCCGCCCGAACCAGTTCCAGGTGCCGATGCAGAAGGCGCCGATGAAGGAGCCGCTGATGTGCTGCTTCGGGTTTTTCTGCCCCTGCTGTGCTGCGATGAAGATGCGCCACCGCGCCCTCGACACCGCGGGGAAGTGGCCCGAGGGGTACAGCTGCTGCCAGGGCACGGTCCCCTCCTGCCTCTGCTTCAAGCCGGGCGAGATGGGCGAGGAGGACAACGCGTTCATCTGCCTCTGCCTGGAGGCCTGGTTCTGCACGGGTTGCGCTGCGAGTGCCACATACGGGTTTGTCATGACGGAGTGGCAGCTGGAGAACGATCCGTGCTACAACAAGTATGATGGGGTCGCTTTTTATTACGGAGTTTGCGGGGGGGGGGGGGGGTAGGGGGGGGCTGGCGGTGCCCCAGCCCTCGCAGTGTGGGTTTTTTTCCGCAGGGCGGCGGTTCAGCTCCTTCGCTGCCGCGACGTCACCAGGGACCGCAGGTGAGGGGCGTTGCGCCCCGCGTCCCCCCGCACCTGGTCCAACTGCGGCTTACAGTTGTCCCCGGCCCACATCGCCAGCTGGCTGCTCCTGTGTGAGCCACTCAAGGACACCCCCGATCACCGTCAGCCGCACCTCGGCGAGAGGGCAGTCTTTCTCGGCGCTCGTTGAGGACCTCATCCTGGTACGCCACGATGGCGTACTGCCTCTCGTGGACAGCCACGTACATGTGGCTCGCCGACACGCGGGCATCACCCCCGCCTCCGCCCCGGAACTGGCAGATGCAGTGCCAGCCGAGCAAGCCACACGCGCAGGTGGCGGGAGTGTCCCAGTTGGCCGGTGCTGGAAACCCAGCACCGCCCAGGGTCTGCTCGTGGAGGCCGGGACGGAAGCTGCGGAGGGCACGATCGGGCGCATGTTCGGCGGGAAGCGATGTGTTTGTGTGTGCGTAAGATCCCTGTGTGTGTTCGTGTTGTGTTGCGCATGCTGTAGGTAGGGTGGGGTGGGGTGGTGTCGCTTCGCCCGGTGGGGGGGCTTGCCCCCCACCGGGCGAAGCGCCAACCATGCGCAGGGGGGGAAAGCTCACAGGATCCAACGCGAGGACTCCTCCGTGGCTGCGGGCACCCCTACACACAAACACACCACAGGTTTGTGCGGTTCAGCAACTTCATGCAGATGCTGGCGTGCATCTGCTCTATTCTCGCGATTTTCATCAACGAACTTGCCGATGCTGCGCAGTGCGTGCGTTGCGTTGCTGATATCACGTTCCGCTCGCTCATGGGATGCATCACCTCACAGGTGGAGCACGAGTTGGACTACCAGTGCGCCATGTCGAAGGGCGATTACGGCGCTGTTGCAGCGGGGCCCGTGGGTGAGCCCCCGATGAAATAGACATCTGTTGTTCAACAAAGTCAGCCGATTTCCCCCAGTCACACTCTCCCACCTGCGACCCACCTCGTCGTGTTGGGCGGGAGTGACCCACCCCCACAAGCTAGTTCACGCCTATCTCGTGTGGGTTATGTGGTGAGATCGAGTATAGTGCGGTGGTTGGCTGTGGCTCGCTGATTTATTTGGCACCGCATTGCCGTGGTTCTGGTGCTCTTTTTGTTAGTTCGGCGTCGCCAACTGGGGAAACTTTATGTGCCTTTTAGCTGGGGGTCTTGCGACCCCCCCCCACTCACACCACTTCATCGGACTGGGGGTGTACACAAAGAGTGGGTCTGCGTTCCAACAAAACAACTTTCGGCAGTAGTTTGTTGCCTCATTTTACTGCCACTTTACGATCCAGCAGGGGGCACAGATAGTTGTGTCTCACTTTCACTTCTCGACGGCCCCACCCCCCCCCCCCCCCCTAGGGGTGGTCTAAAGCCCCAAAAAAGCGTAAATTTTGCATTTTTTTGCACAACACCCCAGAGGCCCCCAAAAACCATGAAACCCACCCAGAACCGGTCCGGAACCCCAAAAAAATGGTGTGTAGGGGTGTTTGGAGGTGTTTGGAGGGCTTTTCTGACCATATTTTTGGGGTGGCCACCTTCCCGTACCTGGGGGTGGCCAGGAGAGAGACACATTATCCCCTGGGCACGGAAACATCACTGAAACACGACTTCTGAGCACCAGGAGGGTACGGGGACACATAATGGCTGACCCGAGGCACTCAGGAAGCTCCTGTTTGAGCAGCCCCTCATGATTGGCGCCAAATGGTGGGTGGTTTCGTGGCCCCAGTGGTGCCGTGCCATTTGGTGGTATACAGGGAAGGAGGTGCACAGAAGTTTCTCACCGACTTGAGCCAGCGCTGCAGGTCGTTGTACACCCCTCCCGATGATCCGGTGAGACACTGCCCTGCCATGCGCAGGTTTAATATGGTGACCACGTTTCATGTGCTGCATTGCTGCTGAAAAGAAAGAATAGCAGACGGGAGCGGCACGCGGTGTACTTCTGGGGTCGAGCAGCACATCGAGGGCTGTGCTCTCGGGGCGGTGCAAGTCTCCGTCTTCAACAGCTAGGAAATCATCTAGCCATTCCTCGTACGTTCGACACTGACTGCAGAATCCAGGCATACTTGCCTGACTTGTGCCTCACCTGACCTTCGCACCCGGGCTGAGGACCCCCCGAGACTGCGCACAGAGCTTAGCTTGTACTTAGATACCGGTGAAAGTGGTGGACACTGTGGCGGGTGATAGGGCCTTGTGCAGTGATGCAATTGCATCAGTATCTCCTCACCGAGTATTGAAGCAGCAGCTTCTGTCGTGTGCTTCTACTTCTGTGGAGCACATCTATTGCTACAGACAGGCCAGCTTGGTGTACTGCAGTAATTGCTGAAGATTCGTGGACAACAGTTGTAATGCTTGCCGAGGCAAGCCCTTTTTCCTCCATCTGGCACGGTGAGGATACCGCCTGTGCTCACAATTCAGACACCAGACAAACCTGCGCTGTCCACCACCTGCCGCTCCCTGATAGACCAGGCACGGCCTTGCCCAGGGCCAGCAGAAACGCCCTTCTGGGGGTTGGGATGCAGCCGCTGTACTGCGAGCGATTTTGGAGCAGGCAACTGCCTCCCACCTTGCAAATGACCGTCTTCAGCCCCAGAAAAAGCACCACGAAGAACTGTACTTCCTGCTGGACCACCTGCCCATCCGGCGTTGTGCACGGCATCTGTGTGTGTTCAAGGCCCCAAAGGTGGCCAGGCCCAGGTACGCGAAGGTGGCCACCTTTTCACCTTTCGGTATAGTGCCAAAAAATCAAGCCCAACACATGCGAAACACCCCAAAAACACGTTTCCGGAGGGTTTTGGGTCGGTTTGTGGGGTTTTTATGCACTTTTGGGGTGTTCTGGGGGTACCTCAAAAATACGTTTTTAAACAGCTTTAGACCACCCCTACCCCCCCCCCCCCCACCCCACACCCCTCCTCTCCTCTCCACACCACCCTACCCCCTGTTTCGAACAGCAAACCATCATTATCTCGCTGCCTCTCTCTCCTGTCTTCACCCCCCCCCCCCCACACCGCCTCTCCCAATATTGGGACTGCCTCCATAGCAGAACACAAACACAGCCCATCAAAACGAATCCCTCCAATCGGGGGTTTTTTTTTGCTGCAAGGGTGTGCCGAAGACGGCATGCTTTTTTTTGAGCATTTTTCCAGCGAGGCAGGGTGGAAAATGACGAAGATATTGCCGGAAACTACCGGCCCGTATCGGGAAGGCCCCTGTGGGTTTGGGACATGAGTTCGTATGCCTTGCCACGCTGGCTCTTTCTGTTTCTGTTTCTGTTCCCCTTCCCCACTCCCCCACCCCCCTTGTCAGGCAAAGTACAGGCCAGCACCCCCAGCCAAACAGTTGCCTGTCGTGGGGGGGGGGGGGGAATCCTTAGATCTGCATGCCTCTTGTGGCGAGTCATTGCGCCATGCTCCCCTGCCGTTAGGAAAAACAAAACACAGCGCAGCTGGCACGGCACTGGATCTGTTGGGTTGGAGTGGCACTACACCAACCAGCAAGAGTTCAAACACACAACGAATATGGAATGGGGGTTGGGTGGGAGGGGAGGGGTGGGGGTGCTTTGAATTAGTTCTTTTTTATGCCCAAAAGAAAGCAACACGGCAGAACAATTGGAACAGCTACCCACCCACGGTAAGTTCCTCCCTGCCGAGGAAAGGGGACGCCGCGAGCCACGGGCCAAAATTTGTTCAAACCGTTCAAAAAAAATGAAGAAGGCAGCGCTCCCTGCCTCACTGCCACACCCCCACGGAATAATTCGCGGGTCTACCCGTAACCTTGCCTCCGTGGGTTGGGGAGTGGGGGGAGGGGGGGGTCAGTGGCAACCGTCCTGTTACACAGGGCTGGGTGTTATGCAGGAATCCCCATTTCCCTTTATGTATACCAACAACAAACCTGGCCCGGGACCTCCTGCCATCAGTGTCAAAAAAAAACATACAGCGGTGTGTGGGGTGGTGTGTGGGGGATGGGTCGGCGATTTATTTCTTGGGCGGCAAGAGACCCATCCCCCGCTCCCTGCCCCTGCCCTTCTCTCTTCTGATCTGCTGCAGGAACACGTGGCTTGGGTGCCTCGTCAAGCCGGCAACGCAGCGCCCCTTTCCTTCATCTTTCTTTGCCGTTTCTGTGCAGTGTCAGGGAGGGCATGGGGCGGTGACGGAGCCAGTGTTGGTTTTGGCTTCTCCAGACGGCACACGGCTTCCCCTCGCTTGTGTGATAAGAGTAAGCCTGGAGCCAGCTCTCGCGGATACACTGCGCAGCGTCGTCTCAGGTCAAGGTAGAATAAGACTGTTGCCAGCGCATGTGTGGACACTCAAGGAAGGGGCGCGCAACAAACCCCTCTCTTCATATTCAGTTATTCAATTATTTGCGGCTCATAGACGACACCTCCCTCCAAGCTCCCCTGGGGGTGTGTGTGTGGTGACGTGACACGTTTTGTGTGGGGAGGTCCTGCCCGGATCACAGCCCACCGGTGTGTGTGTGTGTGTGTGTATGTGCTGCAGCGGGGAGAGCATCAAGGGCTCGGGCGTGTGTTCCGCACTGCGGCACGATGTTCCACGTGTCCCCTGTGATGAACGGACAAAGGATCCCGGACTCCTCACAGAGGCCCCAGCCAAATCACCCGCTAGTTATGACAGCAGTGCGGAAGGAAAGGTTCCGCTTTGAGGAGGCAGCGCTCGCCCGTCTCCCCCCCACCCCACCCCACCCAATCCCACCTGGATTGTTGGCATATCATAGCAGCCTCGATTATTATTGGCAGAACTGTGTGTGCCACACCCCCCACGACTGGCGTAACATCTTCAATAAATTCTTCCTTTCATGTAGGACTCGTTGTTTTCCCACCACCCACTCCCTCCCTCCACCCCCCCCCCCCCTCGCTTCTCCCATCCTCACCCCAACGCCGGATGCCCAAAGCAAGGCTTGCCGTATGGGAATCACCCGCCCTGCTGTCGGACGGGGTCGCCGCGAAGCACATCAAACAGCGCTTCGGCGTCCCGAGGCGGGTCCTTCAGAAACCCCAGACACCCCAGGACGACCTCCGCCGCATGGACACGGTGTTGGAGGTCGCGAGAGGGGGCGGGCTGCTGGACAAGCTACGTGCCGAGGAGTCCCGCCTGCAGGCGCAGGGGTATGACACCGGCGCCCTCACCCTCAACGCCATGGCGGAGTGTCTGGCGGATTGCGGGCTGCCCCACGACGTGTGGATACTCTGCGAGGAGCGCGCCCCCTCGACTGGCCTCGACGCATCGACCTACGCAGCTCTCATCCGCGCCTCCGTCTTCGCCGGGGATTTCCCACAGTCAGACCGGATCTGGTGCGAGGCAAACGTCTCAGGGATTGCCTTTACCTCCCACCTCTATGGGGCGTACCTCGCTTCTCTCGCCCAGCGCGGCATGACAGCAGAGTTTGACATCGTCTTCCGTGGCCTCCTCGACTCAGGGGAGCCCCCCATTCCCGGGCACTATGCCATGCGCATCGGCCTTTGTGTAACTGTCTCCGAAGCGCTTCGGGAGGTCCTACCTCTGATGCGTGCTAACGGAGCACCACTCACCTCCGAGATAGCCAAGACGCTGCTGGTGCTGGCAAGGAAGTCTTCAGATAAGGAAGGTGCCATGGAGGTGATGCGACTCTGCAGCACCTCAGGTGTCCCGCTGGGCGAGAGGGAGTACACAGAGCTGATGTGCGTGATGAAGGATGCAAAGGATCTGGATGGGGTGCGGGAGGCGTACGCCTCGCTCTGCGCTGCGCCCAACGTGAGGATCGTATCGGAGTTTCCCTATGTCGTGCACCTCAACGCGATTCTCAACCACGCTGCGGTCGGGGATGCCGCCTTAGAGGCTGAAGCCGAGGCTCTCTTCGAAGCAAGCCAGGCCCTCAAAAAGGTGACATATCGCCCCTGGTCTGTCCTCTTCAACGTCTACGCCGCATTGGGGCTGCAAGACAAAGCGGTTGCCCTGTCCCACCGCCTCGAGGCCCAGCCCCAGACAGTGAAGGGTCATTTCTCTGTCCGCAACGCGCTGCAGCGCCTTGGGATCGGGCCCCCCAAGGGTGCGGTGCCCAGGCGGGGGCGTCTGAAGGAGTGGCACGACTTCCCTCTGAGGAGCGGGTCATCGTACTTGGGCAGAACTCCGGCATTCACATCTCACTGAACAGAGCGGGGGTAAAAAAAAATACGGGGCCGGTGGGACAGCAGAGGGGGACGGGGGGGGGGGGGGGGGGGGAGGGGGGAGGGGGTGATAACATATACCCACACCCACACCCACCCCCCCCCCCCCCCCCACTCTCCCACTCCCTCACTCACTCCCCCCCGACTCCTCACCTCCCATACGTTTCCCCACCCCGCCCACCTTCAGAGATGCATGCCTCTTCGGTAGCGGGGGGGTGCGGGCGTGTCGTGGCTCCTGTGGGGGGGTGCGCGCAAAGCAGCCTCCGTGGAGGAGGAGGGTACCCCCTCGTGTCTGTCGATGAGCACGGCGACTGCATCGCGGGGCTTGCGGGTGCGCTGTGCGATGGGGTCGACCCCTCCGCGCCCTCCGCCATGGTGCACTTCGATTCCCACCCCGACCTCGACTCCCCTGTTCTTCCTCTCGGTGTGATGCGCAGCATCTGCAACCAGGGCGTGGGGGTCCAACCCACCACCCCCCCTGCGCAGCCCCTCCGCGCCGCCCTCCAGGCTTGCTCCGCCTACGTCGACGTGGCAACCTGGATCCTCCCTCTCGCCGCTGCCGCACGCATCTCCCACATAATCTGGGTCAAACCACCATGGTCCCACCAAATGGACCACGGAACCTACCACCTGACTCTCAGCCTCTCTGAATCAGGCCGGAAGTTCACCGTCTCCCCAGACCCATCTGAGGGTGGTGATGCCGCCAATACCTATGCTGGGTGCAGACCCTATTGGCGAGCCAGCGGGGTATGGAGCGATGGCGTGCCCACCGAAGGGGTTTTTCGGCACAGATTTGCCCTATCGGTGGTGCCCTTTGCGGGTCTGGAGGGTGCTGTGGGGGGTGCCGTGGAAGGGTGCGGTGTGTCCCCGCTGCAGATGTTTATCGACATCGACGAGGACTACTTCAGCTGTGCGAACCCTGTCAGGGAGTGCCTTGCGGCGTTCCACGGGGCAGGGGCGGTGGGGTGTCTGGACAGTGTGTTTGGTGGGATTGACACAGAGGCAAGCCCGGAGTTTTTCTCCGTGCTGCGGAGATACGTCGAACAGGGGGTTCACCGCCTCCGCAGTGCGCAGAGCCGTGGGAGGCATCCGGCCTGCCGGAACCTTCTGCAGCTTCTCTCTACTGCCCCGGGTGGGAACGCGGAGGAGCAGGAGGCAGCACTGTCCAACCAGCTGTGCGAGATGGGGGAAGGGTCTCTCGTCTACTCTCCAGAGGAGGTGCTGCGTTTCGCAGACCTGCGGGAGCTGCCCCACCACATCGCGGGTGCCGCAGAGATCGCGGCGTCAATCCGGGAGGTGATGGCGTTCGCCACCCGGGTGGCGGGGGGTGGGGCAATCCGGCCCGTGGCGCTGACCCTGGCGCAGAGTGTCGAGGATGGTCACACCCCCGCACCGCAGGCGCCTTTTATACACAATGCGCTGTCGGAGCTGATCGATGTAATGCCCGATGGGGCTGCCCCCTCCTCCTTCAGCACAATACACCCGACGAAGCATCGGATGTCCCTCGCTTACCAAGCCCTCTGTGGTGCGGGGAGTCCCGGGGGGAATCAGCAAGCAGCATCGCACCATCAGCCCTGCCCCCCTGCGGGTTCCCAACAGCCTGGCGGTGTGAGAGGATCTGGCGCCCAGCCACAGCCTGGTCCGGTTCAGTTCACCTATGAGCTTGTGTCTGGGAGCAACACGTCCTTCCGCAGCGGGCGAGCTGCGTGGTGTACTATCGAAGGGGTTCGGCTTGAGGAGAGATTGGAGGCAGACGATTGCATGGGAGGTGAAGATGATGACGAGGAAGAAGAGGAGGAGGAAGGTGAGGAGGGAGCTGTGGAGCTGCCTTCTCTGATACCGTGGGCCGCGGTGCGGTCGCTGTCGGCTGGGGAGCCGCCGGGGATGTTTGTCGATCTGGAAGGGCATACGTCTTGAGATGAAGGTGGAAGGGGGAAAGGGGAAAGGTGGGGCGGGTCTCTGGACTACATTTCGGCTCGTCAGCCAAGTAGTGCGCTTGGGGGTGGGGGGAGGGGGGGTGGGAGGGTGGGAGGGGGCAAGCGTGGTGTCCCGTCCACTTCACCCCATCCGGCAGGTAGCCTGCATGATGCAGGCTTATGGGTGTTGTGGTGTGATATGTCAGGTGGGAGGTGTTGGGTGGTGTTCTTCTCAAACGTCACGGATGTTGTGATTCCCCCCCCCCCCCCCCCCATCCCGGCATATCCGTGTTCCTCACCGCAGCCTGCCTTCTTGGCACCTTCGGTGTCCTTTTTGGCTTGCCGCGCGTTCCCTTCATCGCCGCCCCTTCGATGTTTGTTGGCATTGAAAAGGCTTGCGTTTTTCAAAAGTTCCTTCATTGGGGGACCTCGCTACGAGTCACTGTGAGTCACGAGTCGTCAGTTTTCAGCCAAACGTGGCTGACTTCTCACTTTTTCTCACTCAGTCACACTTGGTAGCGAGGGCCCCCATTATAAAAAGTGCATTTCTCACCACCCCCGGAAAGCACAGCACCCCCTGTCATCCTGTTGTGCTGACACGGGGGCCGGTCGGCACAGGTTAGATCAGCCCACTCCATCCCCCGGGCGCCGAAAAATACACAGCGGATCGCGTTCACCCCACCTACCCACCCACCCCTTCATTTTCTTTGCCGTATATCTTGCAAAACGGCAAGACACGCCACCCAGGGTCACCCCCCCGCCCCCCCCCCCCCCTCTGTCTACTCTGCACCTACGCGTAACGAGTGAAGGGTGATCACTCTTGTGATCCCTTCTACTTCTATTTCACTGCCCCCCCCCCTCTCTCTCTCTACTCCACTCTACACCCGTTGAACACCATGCCTTACCCTACCCCACCCCACCCCTTGCAGATTCACTGCCGTTGGTAGTGGGGGGTGTCCTCCCAGATATGTCCCGGACACTGCTGCTCTGCTGTGCCGCTGCCCTGTGCGGAGCCACACCCCCTGGTGGGGTCTTCAAGGTCGCATACCTCTATCAAGGCAAGATCTCCGACCAGGGGTGGAACCATGCGATGAACCTTGGGAGGATGGTGGGACATCGCAAGGCGGCACCCATCTTGTCGGCGAACAACGTGACGTCGACGAGTTCTACGAGGATGTTGCAGGGGATGCGATGGACCCGATGTTCGACAGGCTGGCTGCGCAGCACTACGACCTGATCTTTGCCACATCCTTCTCCTTTGCTGGCGCCTTTGAGGAGGCTGCGAAGAGGCATCCCGGGTCAGACTTTGCCTACATCACAGGGCACGGCAAAGGGCCTTCCAACTTCTTGACAGCAAGCGCGCGAACCGAGATGGCAATGTTTGCAGCGGGCATCCTCGTGGGCGCCAACACGAAGACAAATCGTGTCGGATATGTTGTGCCAATCCCCATTCCAGGCGTGCTGGCTGCGATGAACATGCTGTACCTTGGGGTGCAGGTTGGTGCAGGCAGTTTCATCAACGCGACATATGTCGAACAAAAAGTGGAAGTGCTGTACGCCGTGACTGGGTCCTTCGACGAGACAGAACGCGCGCACGAGGCAGCGATGCGGTTGCACAAGCTGGGGTGTGACGCGTTGATACACAACATGGACGACCCCACCATCGACCACTACGCAAGGGACAACGGCATTTTCTCCGTGGGGCAGTTCAACAACATGCGGAATGTCGTGGGTGAGTCTGTGCTGACCTCTACCAACACCGATTGGGGCCCGCTGTTCCACGACGTCACGATGCTCTCCTACAGTGGGGACTTCCGCAAGCCCAGCACGAACCGTATGATTGACTGGTACAACTACCAGCAGGGCGGGCCTGTTGCGTATGAGCCCTCCTTTTTGGCAACGCCTGGGTCGATTGCAATGTTCAATGACTACATCGCGAGGATGACAAGCGGTGCCTTCGACCCCGCATGCCTGCCGATGCTGCGGCAAGGGCGGCTGCATAGCAACTCGTGCCTGTCGGCCATGGAGGCAGCCATGCCTTCGTTCATCATCGATGGGATGCTGGATGTGTACAACGGCAGTTGGATGCAGCTCCCTTCTGAGCAGTGCGGTGACGGCAGGCGGCACACAGTGCAGGTCACACACACACCCCCCTCGTATGAGGTGACGTGCATCGCGTGCACGCCCGGCACGCATGCCGTGCGGGCCGGTGTGACGGATTGCACAGAGTGCCCAGCTGGCACCTTCTCTGGGATGGGTGCAGCGAACTGCACCCAGTGTCCGAAGGGGGCGTGGAGCACGGGGGGGTCCGCCAACTGCACCGCGTGCCCGGCTGGGACGACGAACTACGGCTTGGGCAACACCGACTGCCCTGTGGAGCTTTCCACCACAGACTACACGCTGGTCATCGTGCTGTCCGCTGTATTCGGAGGGCTGCTGGTGCTCGTGGCGCTGCCCCTGCTGCTGAAGATGCGGTACGACCGCAGGCATATGAACGAACTGTACTCCGAGAAGGCGGTTGCACAGAGGTGTGCGCACAGCATCGCAGGCATGCGGCTGGAGGAGGTGGACTACATCCGCCACATCGAGAAGCCATCCGAGATCATCAAAGCACTGATCGTGATCATGGACAACCTTGTGGAGTACAGGCGCTACCTCCCGCAGACCTTGCTTGTAGATCAGAGCGACAGCGATGTGAGCCATTCCGATTCGCCCACACGCCCAAGCAACTCGTCGCATGACAGTGTGGCCACCACACATACAGTTGCAGCCGGTGGCGGCGCTGGCGCGCATACGGTGATCAGCACAGGCGTGTCCCGCAGGGAAGCGTCTGTCTTGGTGGTGAATGTTGTTTCCTTTCTGAGTGCCGTCCGGGCGGGCCCTGACGCCGCAGTGTCCCTTCACTGCAACATTGCCGACAGCCTCCTGGCGCTGTTCGATCAGACGCGTGGCGCAAGCGAGACGTTCAACGGCGACCGGTTTGTTGCGACGTACAATACAGCACGCACATGCTCTGGCCATAGGACGGCTGCCCTGAAAGCCATGTCGCAGCTGCAGGACACCTCAGCTCTGCTCAACGTGGGGTTCTCGGCAGCTGCTTCCAGCGGCTCTGTCCATTGCGGGAACATCGGGTGCAGCCGCATGCGGCGCTTCTCTCTCTTTGGGGCATGCGTGCCGTGGGCCTTTGCGCTGGAGAGGAGGTGCAAGCTTTCCGGTGCAGCGAACCTGACTGATGTGTCTATCTGGCGCCACGAGCAATCTCGTTTTGAGATGTTTGCGGTTGACCGACTGCTGTGTCAGAAGCACATCCAGGATGCGATGAACGTGTACCTGGTGACAAAGGAGCGCGAGGTGGCTAACGAGGAATGGATGTACCAGCTTGAGACGAGCAACTCGCAAGCAGACGTTGCGTGGAACAAATGGGTAGCTGCAGTCATGGCAGAGGACTGGGATCTGGCCACCTCACTTTCCGCAGCCACCATCGACGCTGAGTCCCTCATGTTCCCCCAAGGCCGCGAGGCTTTCAATCGGCTGGTGGAATGCTTCAAGAAAAAGAAATTTACAACAACCTGCGTGGACCACAGCTGACGACTCCAGCCTGGGCTTGCATTCTGCCACGAAGTCAGTATTTTCAGATCTGACTCCATACTGCGATCAACGATGATACTCGGCTTGGAACATCCTGCAGCAGGGATGGTGCTTGATCATTGTAATGTGGGCTGGGCCAGATCGGGTCTTCTTGGTCAGGCCTGGCGGTGAAGCTTTTGCCATCAAGTGTGTTTGAATACAGTGTGCGTGAGATGTGTTTTGTTCCTGCTGAGTAAGGTAGCACCTAGTGACAAACTGGGAACCGCCTGATATATCGTTGTGTGCCATCGGCAGTTGGGGTTTCAAGTGCAACATCGCGTTGGACGACAAACACAAATCGACCTTGCCTTGTTGATATGGGTTCGTTCATAAACACCCCCCCCCAGATTGGGCCTTTTAGCCATTTTTGGGCGAAAATTGGGGAAAATCGCATTCACCACCCTCGCAACCACCCTCGAGGTGGGAAAACAGGTTCGGGGGCACTTGGGAGGCCTTTTTCCGGCCATTTTTGTGCAAAAGACCCACAATCATGAGGGGAATGTATCATTTTTCCACGCTCCATTAGGCCGTCTCTGCGACTCTCCTGCCTTCTGGTATTTACCCGGACCAGAGCACATGTCATCCACGAGGGAACCAGGGACTCCTTTGATAGGGGCTTCGTTCGTTGCGCCTCCATTGACGTCGATACAGTTGCCAGAGTTGCGCCAGAGTGTCAGACCCCTAACAAAAGTCAGAATGAACCATCAGAGTGGAGCAAATCCTGCAGTTCCTCCCCGACGTGTGGTGGTCCTACTGGCTGCGGCAGATGTTTTCACTCCGTCTGGGGGCTGCCCTCCCGAGTGCAGTAGCCACCAGTCGGATGGCCTTGTGTGACACATGTAATTGGTCGTCGAGCTGTGCAGATGATACCCGTCTTTCACCACACTCGTCCGCCACCGTCTGGTTATACCAGACAGTGTCCTTCCAAAGCTGCAATGAGCGCAGGTAGATGCCTGATTTGCGGGACCCTCATCTGTGCATCCGAATCAGCACACCGTCGAACACTGGTTCGTATCGATGTTGTCCTCTGTGAATCGTAGTGGGTCGACCGCCGGGGCTCACCCTTGCCTCGAGAACACCCTGTACCTACGGGCATGTTACACTCTTCTGACTATCCGTCATCCCGGAACCCGTGGACGATGTGGCGTTTGCTCTCCAGGTCGAAGTCCTGTCATCTGCTGAATGATGCTCGGTGCCAGCATACCGAGACACTGACTACGACCACTCCGCGAGCAATCTGATCCCTCATCTGTTTCGTCGAACGAAGACTTACGCCGATTTCGGCAGCTCTTTTGTGATCCGGTACCAGGCTCGCGAGAAGGTATTTTTCCCCATTTCTCATGCCAATGAGAGAGCAAAATGGACTCCTGGGTCCCCCGTGGCCCCCCCGGACCCCCCGAAGTGCAGGTGGGGGGCAGACGAGGGTGGTGAATGCGATTATTCCCAATTTTTGGCCAAAAATGGCTAAAAGGCCCAATCTGGGGGGGGGTGTTTATGAACGAAGCCATATGAATGTTCGAACAAACACCTTCATCACGCGCGTTTTGTTTATCTCGCCTGGGTTTGGCGCACAATAAGAAAATAATGTCGCCAACTCAGGAAGATTTTCACCGTGCGGATCATTGCAATGCCCAGGTAGGTGTGAGATGGCCAATGGATGACACCAACTTTAGAACTTGCGTGGGCTCCCTCCCTCCTCTCTTGAGTGTCTCATTTATAGTTTTTGACAGTTCGGCACAGCCCCAACTGGGAAACCTTCTGTGCCTTTTCGCTGGATCTTACGACCCCTACTTCATCATACTGGGGGAGCGGTGTTCACAAACAGTGGGGACTGCGTTCCGACAGTCGCAGGAAGTGCTCGGTTTGTTGTCCATTCTACTGTCACCTCACGATCCAGCAGGGGCCACAGATGGTTTTCAAATTCAAAACATACCATCCTTGTTTTCTCCCCTTCCCACACCTGGAGGTCGCGGCTGATGACACCATTTCCATGGGACCGCGAGTCCATTCTGTCGGCAATAATTCAAAGGATACAAGCTCCGATACTACTGCGATGCAGTTTGTACTACAACCAACCACTCAGTTCCGGCTCACGCCGCCTCACCGCTCAACACCGCCAAATTCATGTCAAAATCAGGTGGCACGACAGGACTCATAGCAGTTGTCAAAAAGACAGCCACCTGTCAAAACAAAACGGGGTCAGCGCTTCCGGGAATAAAATCGAACCTGCGCAGCAAGTGTGGTGCGTTGATTTTATTCGTCGGATTTGCACAAGCATCTTGCAGGCGAAACGTGTGCTCCGCACGAAGCGCACAGAATAAAATTCCCTTCGGGAGTGCAGGCGTTAGAGAGTGTTCCCCGATGTTTGTATTCGCACCTGACAATCAACTTTACCGTTAGAAGATTCCAGAAGGGTATACCCGATGGTGTTTTTACGCACACAAGTTTCGCTGTGGGGGTGGGGGTGGAATGTCAGCGTTCGGAGAACGCAAGCTTTCGTTGCCCCGTCTCTGTTGTGATCAACCCGGTTGCATTAGTAGTGCAAGAGCCTCGCTCGTGTTTCTGCACCAAAACGAAGTTCAAAATCCTGAAAAACGGTGGGAATACCGGGGTGAGCTGGGTCCAGTTTCTGTCTCGTGCATGGCATTGTGTGCGATCAACGAAAACCATTGATTTTTGTTTCCCTTTCCGAACTCCATGATGTATCCTGCATGAATCCCGGCTATATTTCAAAAATTGATTTTTTTGATTGTCCGGCATCGCCCCAACTTGGGAACACTTTCTGTGTCTCTTTCATGTTACCTGGGACCCCCCGTGTTTAGGCCCTCTTACCCCGCGTTTAAGTCCCCCCCTGGGGGTCTGGCAGGGGGGTGGGCTGGTCTGGAGGGGCACCAGGTGGTCCCTAGGCCACCTGCTGCCCTCCAGGTACTGTCAGAGTCGAAAAGTGGGGTGTCAAAAGTCCATCCGGACTGGAATCACCCCCCTGCGACAGCAGCGGAAGAGGTCACATTGGTCTCCACCGTGCACCCCCGTGTTTAAGCCCCCCTGGCCGAAAATGGTTTCCAGGGGGGGGGTAGGCCCTTGCATAGCCCCCGATTTTCTGTCACAAAGCCAAATTTTGGCCATTTTTTCAATTTTTGGGTCCAAAATACCCCCCAAAACGCCACCAAATGACTTTTGTGGGTCTCTCCCACCTGTTTCCCACCCTTCCACCCCAATTTTCCAGCTTTTTTGGGGATTTTTTGGGTATTTTTGTGGGAAAAAGCCCCTCCATTAGGGCGCTTTTCTCCTGTTATTCACCCAGAAAATTCACAAATCCACGTTTGAGTATGGTTGGGACCTCAGCACCTAGTTCTGCTGCAAATTCCTGCAGTTCATTCCTTGTCAAGGGATACAGAATCCCTTCTTGGCGATTCTTGAGTCTGACAACGTTGAATTCTGCCAGACTGTCTGCCCGGCTGTCGGATCTCGGCTGCAGTTGAGTGTGCTTGTGCGAGCCCGTTTTCTCGTTCCAGAGTTTTGCCCTGCCATCGTCACCCTGCTGTTTGCCGCCTTCTCCCAGCCCCTGTTCGTCCTACAGACACACCGGTGTCACACATGGGTCTCTTCTGCGGGCACTGCACCTGATGCCATGTTCATCTCATAGTGTGTGCCCACTTTGCCTGTATATGCTAGGGGGGCTACTGCTACGCGACTGTTACTGACCATTTACATATCAATCAAAATCTGAAAAACCGTATACTTTTTCAAAATTTTGAGTAAATGGCACCCCGCTACACCTTTTTCAACATTTTTTTTTATCGTGTAACGTACGGAATTGGCGCTTTTCAGGACAATAATTTTTCCAAAAAAATATTTTTTTTTGGTGGAGAAATTCGGAAAAACTGTTTTTGCCGATATTTTCTTCGGAATTTCACCCCCGCGGATCGCCACAAAAAGACCCGGTTTTTGACGGAATTTGAGAGTTGAGCTCCGTAGATTACACCATAAAAAAAATCGGTGAATTTAGTGGAGTAGAGTCCAATTTACTGCTGCCCAACCACTATTACCAACTTTCCTAAGGAAAATCCCCCCAAAAATCGACCCAAAAATGGGTCCGTCTCAGGGAGGCGTCCGGGCCGGAAACAAAATTTTTCCGGCCCAAAAATGTGATTCCTGTGTAGTTTTAGTGAGAACCTTCCCAGGAAAAAAAAATCGGTGACTTTTGCGGTGTATAAGGCCTCCTACACGGGGTCCCAAAGTACACAAAAATAGCCGAAAATAGCCGAAATCCTGGAGCAATTGAGAAAGTCAGGGGAGAGGTGGGGGCTGTGATCTCGTGCCAGGGCTGGCAGGGGGGGCCGCGGCCCCACCTCCCTTTTTCTGTAATTTTTGGGGAGGGTGGGCCGCCAGGGGTGGCATGGCCCTACCTTGGCCCTACCTTGGCCCTACCTCAATATTTTCCCCGTCGAATTTTGCGGATGGGTCAGATTTTGGGGCTTTTGGGTTCGGCCTTGTAGCCGAGTTTTCACGCGCAGCGTATGAAAACCCAACGCCATCATGAGCAGGTGTACCAGGTGCTGGGGGCTTGGTGGTGTTCATCGAAGCGCACCATCAGGCACTCATCAGGTCAAGCGAAGGATCATCCCCGCCTGGAATGTGCAACAGCACCAACCGGTGTGGGGATTAGCCTTCGAGGGATTTTAGGATGTTCACTACCGTGGCCTCCGGCGGCTGGGGGGCTCCGCCCCCCAGACCCCCCTGTAGCCTGTTAGCTTTGCTGCCGTTCCTGAACACGGCGCGCTGGCAAAGTTACTCGGGATTGCAGTTTTGCAAGTGCTCAATGGCAACCCAAGACCCCCTGACTACTGATTTTTGGTCCAGCAGGACGATCTAAGGCGGCAGCATCCGATGCCTTTCGAATTGGGGGGAAAACGTTCTGTGGCCCTGTTTGCATCATACTGCGGGAAATCGGAGTGGGGTTGGGCTGCACTTTTTCCCCTGCGGAGCGAGCTCGGCCCACCCTGTGCCCTACCTCTTTTTTGGTTTGCCTGACCCCCAGCGAGACCACTGGGTGGGGGGCCTTCAGGCCATTCTGCACTGCCCGGGGAAGCAGGGTGATGTTGGTGACATTCCATGAACTCTTGCATTTGAAGCAGGCCATGTTTGTGTTTCACATGATTCAGATGAGTTTTCCTGTGCATGGAAGGTGGTGGATTCGCAGGCAATAAGAAGCAAAAAAAGCACTGTACAAAAGCCTACCAAGGGGGGTGTGAACTGCATCTGGGAGTAAATTGTCTTCCACTACACCTTTTTCACCGATTCTGGCCGCATTTGATTCCGTTGCTACCATAGCTTTCCGAGATTTTTTGAATTTTTTTTCCCGGCCAACCTCACCAGTCAAATTGGGATGCGCATCCGCATCCCAATTTGAACCCAACAGACTGCATTTCCGGAACTCGAAACAGGGCGGAATTGACTGCTAGGTATACCGCGGAATTCACGGTGGGGTCACAACTCAAAATTGTCAAAAAAATGTACAAATTGCTGCTGCCCAAGTAAACGACTAAAGTATACGGTTTTTCAGATTTTGGTTGATATGTGGATACCACTGAAATATTCCGTAGGTTTGACCCGAAAACAGGGTACTCCGCCCAATTTGGGCTCCCGGAATCAATTGCGAGCGGAATTTTTCACTTTGGTGACGATTTTGGCTGATTTTTTGGGTGATTCATGCCCACCCTGGTTACACCCCCTAAAAACAAGGGATTGGTGGGGTTATGGCGGGTCTCCCACGAGAACCCTCTTTCAGACCGCCTCTGGGCGTCACAAGGCCACCAAAACCACTAAAAACCACCCAGGAACCTACCTCAGGGGGTAGCTGTGTGGTTGTGGGGTGTTTAGAGGCCTTCTCCGCCTTTGAAAGTGGTTGCTCAGAACTGGTCCAAAACGGCCCAAATTGGGGGGTCTACTGTTACACTACTGTTACAGACCATGACATGGGCGGATATCATTGAAAAAATCAGCATTTTTGACCCGAAAACAGGGTACTCCACCCATTTTGGTCTGCCGGAATCACTTCCGGGGTGAATTCTTCACTTTGGTGACGATTTTGGGTGATAGTTTGGGGATTTCGTGCAGATTACAGCACCCAAAAATAAGGGTTTTTTCGGGAAAGTATCAAATTCACTAAACACGGAGTGTTTAAGTGTTTTTTAAAGGACCTCCCCTCCCCCCCCCCCCCCTCCCCCTCCCTCCCTCCCCCCCCCAGGGGGGGTTTTGCCGGAAAATTCGTGAGGACGCACGAACCGATGGATTCGATATCTGTGCCGAAAAAATGGTCACCGTGAATTTTTTGGGGGGTGTACGTATTCACAGTGATATGGGGCGTAGCTTGCAAACCTCGGTTTAATTATTTCCCGGCCGAACCCAATTTCGATTTTTTTGGTTGAAAAATGGGTGAATGCGGGCTGGAGCCGCCCGGCCGGCCGGACCGGAAACCCGGAAATTCCCCCATTTTTCCCCTTTTTTCACACCAATAATCCGGCTTCTGCTAAGGGGACCTTTTCGATTTTTTTTCGGAAAACCCTATTTTTCACTTTTGAGCCCGATTTCGAAGGAATTTTTGAGTTTTGAGCTTATTTTGTGCAATTAAACGCGTCACTCAGGTTTTTCCCCCGGACCCCTCTGTGACTCCTCCAGACTTGGTCGGGCTTGGAAGTTGGTTCGTAGTTTTGACCACCAATGCCTAATGTGTTGGCAGTCTTGTTTGACTGGTGCTTGCAGTACGCGGTGGCGGGCGGACCGGGCCGGAGGGGGCGCGAAGCGCCCCCGTCCGCGCGAAGCGCGGCCGGCCCGGTCCGCCCGCCACCGCGTACTGCAAGCACCAGTCAAACACGGCCGCCGCAGAGATGCAACAAAAAGCTTCCGTCGAGGTACCACCAGCGAGCTTGGCTCCGGGGAAATCTTTAATGACCTTCACAACATTCCCTGATGGGCCATGAACCCCGCTCTGAAAAGCAATCCCTGATGGGCCATGGGTTCACCCACGCTTGACAGACCATCCATCTTCACCCACGCACCGTTCACCCACGCTTGACAGACCATCCATCAACAGCCCTGAACCATTACATGATGGGCCATTCCAACACTAGCCGTGTTTAGAGTGACTTGACAAAGGCTATTTAATTTTTCCACGAGAAACCTCTTTCAGACCGCCTCTGGGTACCATGAGGCCCTCGAAACCACTAGAAACCACCCAGGAACCTACCCCGAGGGGTATCTGTGTGGTTTTGGGGTGCTTAGAGGCCTTCTCTGCCTTTTGGAAGTGGTATTTTTGGACCGTTACAAATCGGCCCAAGAGCGTTACACGAGCGTTACACTTTTTCGGGGGGTTTTCAGGAAAAAAATGCCAAGTAATTCGAATGGATCGACTTTCCCGAGGGTGTCTGCTATTTTCTCGGATTTTTTCAGTGATCCCCCACTCGATTTTTGGCCAGGTACGCCCATTTTGGTGGAGTTTTTGGCCCAAAATCCAAAAAATCGTGTTTGTGACAGCCCTAAACAGAGATTTAAACAGCCATGCAAGGGCCTAAGGGGGGGGGGGGGCTTAAACACCCGGGGGTCCCAGGTACTGGCTCTTTTTTGCGCCACACCACTTCACCACTGGTGGGAGTGGTTGCCACAAACAGTGTGTCAGATCTGCTCTCCAATAAAACAAATTGCAAGCAGTGCTTTGGGTTGCTGGTCGCTTCAGCGTGCACCGACAGTTGTGGGACTCAAATGCCCCGAAACCCCCACACAGCCTCAGTTGTGCACAGGCCACTGACCTCATCAGGCAGCCAAAATATTATCACACCATCATCCCTCCCTTGTCAGACTCTACCGAGCACGGCCCCTTCTTTCCATGCGTGTCCTGCAAATTTGAAGGAACGAGAACAGCAAAGATTAATACAAAGGTGCTCATTGATCGCGAAGAACACCCCCCACGCGCCTGTCACGTGGTGGTGTTCTGCAAGGGTGTGCGTTCATTCACACTCTCAAGAAAACAACTCTCAAGTCTAGAAAATGCACTGGCAGTGTCGGGTTCGCCGATCTGCACCGAACAGAACATCCCACGAGAGACCGCTGCACGAGAACCTGGCACGCCATGTGGGGTTGGTGGTGGTGCGCAAAACTCTCAAAGAAAACACGCTTCCACAGCGAGGAGCAGATCGTCGGCAGGCTGGCCCCCCCTCCCCCCCCCCCTCCCTACCGCACCCTACATTGCCCAGCTTGTTTTACAGCGAGGCTGAATGCACCGAACATACCCTGATTTTGACGTTGACCCACCCACTGCCACAAACATACACACAGGGCGCACTACACTGCACTACCATGGAGGTGTTCCTGGAGGACGCACGATGCGGTGCGAGGCACGCAGTGCAGGTCAAGGAGGGCGACACACTGGCCCACCTCGAGGCGACGTCGCTCAGCCTCATCTTCTGCTCCCCGGAGGGCCTGCTCTCTGAGGACGTGGAGCTGTCGGTCGACGGGCAGCCCCTCGACAGCAGCACACCCCTTCGCGGCTCCGCCGGCGTGTCGCAGGACTGCACCATACAGGTCTCCCTCTCGGGCACGCGGTTCATCGAACCCCTTTCCCAGGGGGACGTGGAGCTCAGCGACGTGCCTGCCTGGGCACACCGCCTCCGCGATGTTGCCTACGCCGCCGTGCAGCGCGACGGCTGCGCCTTAGAGCATCTGGATGACACGCTGCGTGACGACAAACACCTCGTCCTGACAGCCATCGGGTCAAACCCGTTGTCCCTCCGCCACGCCTCCGCAGCACTCCAGGCTGACGAGGATGTGGTGCTGGCGGCGGTGTCCCAGGGCAACTTCAGTTTCGGGGACATGTCTGCTGGTGACCTCATGCAGGTCGCCCCTGAATCGCTCCGCAGCAACAGGGAGTTCATACTCAGCGCTGTGCAGCGCTGGGGCGGGGTCCTGCAATACGCAGATGACACCCTGCGCTCCGACAGGGATGTCGTGATGGCGGCTGTCCAATCCGAACCCACTGCGCTCCGACACGCCTCGGAATCCCTCCGCAACGACCGGTGCATCGCAGTGGCATCGCACGCCGGCATCCTCTATGCAAGCGACACCCTCCGCAGAGATAAAGAGATAACCCTCGGCGCCCTATCGCTGGGCGACCTCAACCTCGAGGATGTCCACAATTCGCTCCACTCCGACAGGGACGTGCTGATGAAAGCACTCCAATCCGAACCCTGCGCGCTGGACTACGCCCCCGATACCCTCCGCAACGACCCGGAGTTCATCCGCCAGGCTGTGATGTGTCACGGGGCCTCCCTGTCCTACGTCGCCAACCCTGAGTCCGACCGGGATCTGGTCCTCACCGCCCTGGAAACATGGCCCTATGTGTTCACCAAGGTGAGCCCCTCCCTGAAGGACGACAGGGAGGTGGTGCTCGCCGCAATGCGCAGCAGAGGGTGGGGCCAGTCGTCAGCGCTGCGCTACGCCAGCCCCCACCTCCAGGATGACGAGGAGATTTTGCTGGCAGGCCTGAGGCGCGACGTGCTGGTTATCGGTGTGGCAGGTGCCGCGCTCCGCGGCAACAGAACCTTCATGTCGCAGTGCGTCGCACTGCAGGGGTATTCCCTCGACGCTGCGATTCCTCCTCTCCGCAGCGACCGCACCCTGCAGCTTGCCGCAGTGTCGGAGGAGCCGATGGCCCTCGAGCTGGTTGCCGACAACCTCCGCAGCGATCGGGAACTCGTCCTCTCCGCAGTGCGGAAGGACGGCGATGCGCTGTGGTTTGCCGCCCGCCCCCTCCGCAGCGACAGGGAGGTGGTGCTTGCCGCAGTGCGTTCCCCGGGGTGTGCGCTGGAGGCGGCCGACCCCAGCTTCCGGAGCGACGCGGAGGTTGTCATGGCAGCCACACACACAACAGGGGCAGCCCTGCAGACCGCGGACCCTACGTTCCTCAGCGACAGGGCTTTCATGATGGATGCCGTGCGCAAGGCGGGATGCGCCCTCCGCCATGCCAGCGCCTCGCTCTGCCACGACAGGGAGCTGCAGCTGGAGGCTGTCACGCAGGACGGGAGGGCGCTGCAGTATGCTGACCCCTCTCTCAGGAGTGACAGATCTGTCGTTCTATCCGCAGCCCGTGCGCACGGTGATGCGCTTGGCTTCTGCGACCCTGTGTTCCGGACAGATGAAGAGGTTGTGGCTGCAGCGGTGGGGAGCTGCGGCAGTGCGCTGCGGTTTGCCCACGCATCGCTTTGCGACAACCGCGAGATGGTGATGCTGGCTGTGTCCAATGAAGGCCGTGCCTTGAAGCATGCAAGCCCATCCCTCCGCGGCGACAAGGGGGTGGTGCTGGCGGCGGTGCGGTCTGACCCAACTGCCTACATCCACGCCGCTGCCCCGCTGCGGCGTGACAGCGACGTTGTTGCTGCTGCTTTTCCAGAGCTGCAGGGAGGGGTGGCGCGGCAGCTCTGAACCCCAACAAGGCGCACTCCGCCAATGGTTTTCACACAAAAATAAATCATTTGAATCCACCCCATTTTTCGACAATACGCGTGTTGCTGATCTGAGTGAATGGGATAGGGTGGAGGGGGGGGGTGGGTGGGTACAGGATATGTTGTGTCTGCGATTTTTTTCTCTCCCTATTCCCTTCTTGCCCATCGCCCCCCCTTGCGTACTGCTCGGAGGGGGTTTTCGCGCGCATGAAGGAGCCCTGGCTGCCGTTTGCCTCCACCCCCTCCTGCCCGTGCTAACCCCAGGCCAGGAGGAGAGAGGGGGGGCCAGGAGGCAGCTGGACGGTGCAGCAAACAGAACCATCCAGGAGGAGAGAGGGGGGGCCTTGGCTGTGGGCATTCAGATTCCTGAAAATCCTTGGCTGTGGGCATTCAGATTCCTGAAAATCCTTGGCTGTGGGCATTCAGACTCCTGAAAATCCTTGGCTGTGGGCATTCAGACTCCTGAAAATCCTTGGCTGTGGGCATTCAGACTCCTGAAAATCCTTGGCTGTGGGCATTCAGATTCCTGAAAATCCTTGGCTGTGGGCATTCAGACTCCTGAAAATCCTTGGCTGTGGGCATTCAGACTCCTGAAAATCCTTGGCTGTGGGCATTCAGACTCCTGAAAATCCTGCTCGGAGGGGGTTTTCGCGCGCATGAAGGAGCCCTGGCTGCCGTTTGCCTCCACCCCCTCCTGCCCGTGCTAACCCCAGGCCAGGAGGAGAGAGGGGGGGCCAGGAGGCAGCTGGACGGTGCAGCAAACAGAACACCCTGAACCGCACCCCCGCCCCTGCCACCCCATCCTGTGGAACAGGTGGGGGCCCTGTGCCCTATTTCTCTCGATTGCATAACTATCTGCCCCCCCCTCCCACCCCCTCCCCCCTCGGCCCTGCTGTATTCTGATCTGCACAGCCAGAAGCCGCCACCACCACCCACCACCCACACCTTTAGGAGGCACACTGGTGAGTGCCCAACCGGACACACCCACGATGCGCAGCACGCATGTCCTCCTCCGTGTCCCGAGAGGGTCGTTTGGGTTTCTGTCGAGGGCCCGCCCACACGACCTGGAGTCTGATATGGGCAAGCGCACCAGCCAGGGCCGACGCTGGGGGGTGAACGCCAAGATGGCTGCCGACGTGCGCCGCGGGAAGCTTGCGTACGACGAGGCCCCAGAGAAGGTGCGCTCCATGGTGAGCAGGTTTGACTTCGAGCTGAACAGCAACGCGAAGGACAGCAGGGTCGGGGCGGAGCTCGGCACCCAATACAGAGAATTCTGCAGGCAGAAGGAGGAGCGTGTGAAGAGCAAGATCCTGGGAAGCATCCCGCGGACATACGACAACCTCAATGTCTGGTTCAACCCTGCTGCCGAGCTGCTGGCGCAGGACCAGAAGACGCTTGCGAGGGAGGCACGCAGGCGGCCCCGCCGCACCATGTCCCCTCAGGAAGAAGATAACTCCGAAGACACGCCCACCACCTCGCATGAGGGCAGCAGCAGGCATCACGCAGAGCCGGAGCCGACGCAGATTGAGGGCAGCGGTGCCCGCGCCCCGTGGCAAGGCGAGGAGGTCCAGAGCGATGCGGCCCGGCTTGCCGCTTCTGATTTGCGGCGACGTCGGAGGAAGCAGACATCACCAAAGTGGTCCAGCGGCGGCGTTGGTTGGAATGCGTATTAAGGATTTGCAAGGTGGGGGAGGGGGGAGGGGGGAGGGGGAAGGGCCTGGCTGACATCGATGTGTGTGAGTTGCCGGCCTGCGAGGAATGGGGGGAGAGGGGGTGGGGTGGGGTGGTGGCTAGCCTGTTCCCCCCTCCCCCCCTCCCCCACCCCCGGTTTGGCGCAGGGCCATGCATGGGGCATGCTTAGGCATGTTTTACCCTCATGGACTAACCTAACCCAGTGGTATTGTTCACTCCGCACAAAGGCGGTGCCTCGTCCATTGCCGTGTTTCTCAAATGTGTTTATCTCCGTGGAGGAGTGGTGTCCGCTCGAGCGCTCTCTTGAGACGGAAGATTAGCGCCCAACATATTTGCGTGTATCATCAGGCTCCCCCTCACTCCCCCGTTACGACCCCCACTCCGCTCCCATATGCAATGGATCCCTGACACACCCATGCTGTATACCAGGTCACGCCGGCACTTTTCATAATATTCCTGCTGTGTGCTGACTATGCTTTTAGTGAGCAGATCAGGTGCGGATTCGCCACCCACGCTGATGCGTGTGGACAAGGGTGTATAGTGTGACACACCCAGCTTATAACGCATGAAGGACAGGGTGCTCGGCACTGCTCTCAAAGTATTCGTGTGTTGTTGTGTGTTGTGGTGTGAAACCTCAGTGCTACGAACCAGTACCCCATGCCGCACAGCACGCACACACACACCACCCGACTCGGTCGGGTGGCGGTGCTGTGACCTAGTTATAGCACCGGCGTGGCCAGTACCCTATCAAGAGTACGCCACGCAAACTCTGGTTTCACAACACACACACACCCCTCACTTCAGGAGAGACGACACCACCGAGGCATATCCAAGAGCCTTTCCGTTTTCCCACACCTCCCTCACGCACCCTGCTGCGCACAAAGAGGGAACTTCCGCCCTGCTGCGCCGCCCGGCCCGGAGGGTGTGATAACTTTTCCTGCTTTTTTTTTTTGATCTATCCGAGGTTGCCTCAGTGCATCACATCCCCACTGTGCGTGCGTAAAAAGGGACTAACCCCTTCGCCCGGAACCCTGCTGAATTGAGAAGGCGCCGAGACACCCGCCACCCGCCTGCCCACCCCCCAGCAGGGAGAGAGAGAGCAGAGGCGGAGCGATGCAGAAGCGCAAATGGCTCCTCGGGGGTGCCCCGAAGATGAGCTTTAAGACGCTGTATATGAATGGGGAGTTCCCGCCGTTCTTCGGGTGGGTCGGGGTGGAGAAGAAGATCTGCGGGTCCGGAGAGATCTCCTTCGACTCGGAGCTGCGGCAGACGCAGCTGGACAACCTGTGGGACGCGGGGGTGCGCGGCATCATCACCCTCACAGAGAACGGCATCGGCGGGGGGACGGTGGAGGCACAGACGCATGTGGAAGGCAGGGGGTTCGAATATGCGCACCTCCCGACGATCGACTTGACAGCTCCGACGCTCACAACACTTCTGCGCGGGTGTGAGTTCATCGAGCAAGTTGATGGCGCAGTTCTGGTTCACTGCAGGGAGGGTGTCGGCAGAACAGGAACTTTGCTTGCGGCCTGGCTTGTCTACAGCAACGGGCTTGATGCCGACACCGCATGCGAGCAGGTCCGCACATCACGCTCCGGATCTATCCATAAGAAGACGCAGGAGCAGATGGTGTACCGCTTCCACCGCCTGCTCGACTGCCCCTCCCTCCGTGCGGATGTCGCTGCTGGCGAGGTGGATGAGGAGACCCTCGCCATCCTCGACGAGACCTTCGACGCCAGCATCAAATCTCCGACCGACCCGTTCGACAGCATCCAGATGGTCAGCACGTTGGTTTCTCCGACAGACAGCGCCTGCTGCGACATGCCGGGGAGCCCCACAGTCCTGCCCCCCGCAGCAGCTGCCGTGAAGACGCCATGAGGTGGACAGACGGGGAGGGATGCCCCAAAGAAGAAGAGCCGTTGCCCCTCCGTTAGGGGCCTTCGCTCTTTAAGTGTGTCAGGTTGCAACCTATATTGTTAGGAGGTTCACCTTCTCTTCACTTTAGAGCCAAGGCCCCCAAGGAGTGGTTTTGTTCCAACGATCCCCCCTCCCCCACTGCGAGAAGGTGCTGGGAGAGATTTGTCTTTGCTTTCACTTTCGGCATTCAAACCCACGCACCCCCCCGTGACCCTTTCTGTGTGTGTGTGTGTGTACTGCCATCTCGTGTTTTGTATGTGCTCCACAGCCCGCATCAAAAAAAATGGTTGGGTGTGGTGGAAGCAGCGCCCCAAATATGGAAGAGAGAGAGAGAGAGAGAGAGAGAGAGAGGGGGGGGGGGGGCTAGGGGAGTCCACGTAAAGGAAAATCTCTGTTTAGGCCTGTCACAAACACGATTTTTTTGATTTTCGGCCAAAAACTCCACCAAAATGGGCGTACCTGGCCAAAAATCTAGTGGGGGATCACTGAAAAAACCCGAGAAAATAGCGGACACCCTCGAGAAAGTCGATCCATTCGAATTACTTGGCATTTTTTCCCTGAAAAATGGCCGAAAACATGTAACAAAAATGTAACAAATTTGGCCAAAATGCAACACTTATCAAAAACCAATCTGAGTGCCCAGAATACCATCTAAACACCCCAAAACCGCAAAAATACCCCTCCAGTGAGGTATCCGGGTGGAAAAAAATGGGTGCTGCACCTTCTTGGGGCCTACCTTAGGGTCCCAGCCGATAATTCCTGGCCGAACCCCCATAAAACCCCTGTTTTTCCCATGTTTTCCGGCTTATTCCAGACTCGCGAACCCAAAAACTATCACCCAGAGGGCCACAGAAGCCCCCAAAACCCCCCAGGAGTCATAGATATGTCCTAAAAAGGGCCGGGAAAACCGGTTTCGACCACTTTGGTGGTCAATTTGGACCCAGGATGCCGAATTTTCCTGATGCAACACTTATGCAACACTTAGCGTTGCATAAGCTGGTCAAATTGCAACACTTTTCGGGATGGCTCTGGGTGCCCAGAAAACCATCTCAACACCCCAAAACCATGAAAACCTCACTCCAGTGAGGTATCTGGGTGGGAAAAAGTGGGTTTTGCACCTTTTTGAGGTCACCTTTGGGGTTTTGGTGGGTGTTGAGCCAGGAATCCCCCCAGAACACCCCAAAGTACCCTGCTGGAGGCACTCAAAACCACCCACATCAACCTATACCCCGCGAACCCCAATGGGAGTGGCAGAGCGAAAGTCTTGTGTCGCCAGGAGGTGGTAAAGGCACATTCTTTGGAGAGAGTCATGGTTGGATGCACACTGGGTCATCGGACATCTTCTTCGAGTCAAGTTGAAGTTGTAGCTGGGAAGGCGTGTACCTGAGCACACCCTCGGAGCTGTGGGGGTCTTCTCACCGAGTCACTATGGGTCTGAGACAAACAACGGAGTACTCGGAGCCCGCGACAAGTGCCCTTGATACCTCCTGGCGACACAAGACTTTCACTCCGCCGCCCCCAATAGGGTTCGTGGAGTCGATGTTGGCATGGGTGGTTTTGAGTGCCTCCAGCAGGGTACCTGGGGGTGTTCTGGGGGGGTTCCTGACTCAACACCCACCGGAACCCCAAAGGTGACCTCAAAGAGGTGCAAAACCCATTTTTCCTCACCTGGATACCTCACTGAAGTGAGGCTTTCATGGTTTTGGGGTGTTTAGATGGTGCTCTGGGCACCCAGAGCCATCCCAAAAAGTGTTACAATTTGACCCACTTCTGTACCGCTAAGTGTTGCATAAGTGTTGCATCAGGAAATTTTCGGGATTCTGGGTCAAAATTGAGCACCAAAGTGGCCGCACCTGGTTTTTCCAACCCCTTTTAGGGCATGTCTATGACTCTTGGGGGGTTTTGGGGGGCTTCTGTGGCCCTCTGGGTCGTATCTTTTGGGTCCGCGAGTCTGGAAAATGCTGAAAAAGTGAGGGAAACCAGGGGGCTTATGGGGGGGTCGGCCAGGAAATTCCGGCTGGGACCCAACGGTAGGCCCTCAGAAGGTGCAGCACCCATTTTTTTCCACCCGGGTACCTCACTGGAGGGGTATTTTTGCGGTTTTGGGGTGCTTAGATGGTATTCTGGGCGCTCAGATGGGGTTTTGATAAGTGTTGCATTTTGGCCGAAAAGTGTGCATTTTTGAGTCACATTCTCGGCCATTTTTCAGGAAAAACTCCCAAGTAATTCGAATGGATCGACTTTCTCGAGGGTGTCCGCTATTTTCTCGGGTTTTTTCAGTGATCCCCCACTAGATTTTTGGCCAGGTACGCCCATTTTGGTGGAGTTTTTGACCGAAAATCAAAAAAATCGTGCTCCGTGACAGAAAAAAACGCCCTCGTGGACCTCCCTAGGGCAGTGATAGAAAATACGTAAAAAACGTTCAACGTATTTGAACGTTCAACGTATTTTTAAAAAAATGCGTCGAATTTGAACGTTTTTTTGGCTTTTGGGCGTTTTCACCCACTGGGTGCACTCTACACATGAAATCCCCCCTAGCAGTAGGGGGTGGGCCCCCTGCACACACTAAAGGGGACACCGGTGGGATGGAGAGTGTCACGCGTGGCGAAAAGGCGGTGAAAACGGGGTTCTGTAGTCCGAGAAGGGGCGGGACCCGGAAAGGGGTGGTTGGTACCCCCTCTTTTCAGGGTTGACTAACTCCGGAAAAGCGGGGGTACCAACCCCCTCTCGACCTATCTCCCAGTTTTACCCCACTCGACCGGCTGGAGTCCGTCGTGTAGAGGAAGTGGATGGCCGAACGTGAGCTGGATTTAGACCGTCGTGAGACAGGGTGGTTTTACCCGACTGAGAGAGAACACCTCGAGCCGGCGTATGTCGACAGCAATATGGGGAACTCCCATTTCAGTCCCTGGTATCTACGTGTCCGAGCGGACAGTGCCGTGATGCTCCCACTGGATGGATTATGGCTGAACGCCTCTAAGCCAGAACCCAGTCTAGAGACATACGTGACTTGCCAGAACCCAGTGGGATATCCCGCATGGGAGAACCGTATGGGGTATCCCACCTGCAGGGGTTCACCTCAACTGCACCAGCCCGCTTCATGGAGCAAAGGACAAGGGATGCTGTCGACTGCATCGCGAAGCAAGTCGCTGTAAAATCGTGCTCCAAGGACGTCTTCCGCACGGTTGTCGTTGGTGCCACCAACTCGCCCTTGCTCTGCTTGAGGAAAGGTGGGTTTGTGACTGGTGGCCCCTGCAGACGGTAGGCAATGTGAGAAACGTTCAAATACGCTGAACGTTCAACGTATTTGAACGTTTAACGTATTTTTAAAATCGGGATTCTGAAAAATACGCGTATTTTGCCTTCACTGCCCTAGGGGGGGGGGGGGCACACGGTTGACGCGCCTTTTTCTTTCCTCTTCCGATACTGCCGTGACTCGGGGGGAGGGAGGGGGTTGGAGACGTCGTTCTTGCGCAGGTCTTGCGAAGTGCATTTTTTTTTGTTAGTTCGGCGTAGCCAACTAGGGAAACTTTCTGTGCCTTTAGCTGAATCGTGCGTCCCCACTCACACCACTTCATCAGACCGGGGAGTGGTGTACACAAAGAGTGGGGTCTGCGTTCCAACAAAACAACTTTCGGCAGTAATTGGTTTGTTGTCTCGTTTTGCTGTCACTTTACGATCCAGCGGGGGCACAGATAGTTTTAAAAAATTATGATGGACCTTCTTCTCAGTATTTTTACTAGTTACGAGCGACGAAGCGTAGCGAAGTCGCGAAGTAACGAAGGAAATCGTACGACTGAAGCTTTGGATTAGCACCTCATGCCACTTCACAGGGCCTCAACACAGCCTTGAGACAGCAAGTGTGCGCTCAACAAAAAGTAGTCCGGAACTGTTCTCCCACAGTTGCTGGACAGGGTGTCTATAATAAAGCGAAAGGAGTACGATTTTCCCCATATTTTTTGTTCCTCCCTGCCGTCCCTGGTTTGGCCAAAAAAACCCCCCCCCCCCCTGAGTTACATAAGCAACTTTTTACCCCCCTCTGAACGTCCCTCTGTTTTGTAACGGACAAGCTGACATGCAAACGGAATGTCACCTGAAAACATCGCTGCAGGTCACATGGGCTACATGTACCTGGCTACAATGATGACACTGGTTACGCACATTTCCACAGATGAGTGCCTTACACTGTAATGGGAACCAAAAGGACGTTTTTTGCATACCATCACAGTCTAATTGCCCACACAGTACAACAACACAACACAGGCCGGAAAAAACACTGGGTTTCAGACACAACCTGCATAACGAGTGAAGGGTGATCATTCTTGTGCTCCCTTCTACTTCGATTTCACTACCCCCTGAGTTCCGGCCAAACCGCCGCCGCAACTCCGCTGAAACACCTCGAAAACCACAGGTCAAATCGGGCGCGACTGTTCCTAAATATTCATTTCCCCCCTGGTCGGCTGTGTCTTTTGGGCGTAATCATTTTGACCCATTTTGACCCCAACCCACTTCCCCTGACCTCCCGGGTTCAGGGCTTGACACCCTCCACAAAATGTGACACATCGCTGGCGCAGACGTTTGGTGTCCTCCACGGATTGTCTTTTGAGGCCAGTTTCCCCAAGGTTGAATGCCGTGCGATGGTGCCAAGTCTCACTCCTCCTGTTCATACAGTAGACCATTGGGTCCTACGTTCTTCGAGGGGGGGGGGGGGTGGGGGCGTGGGAGAGGGTCCGTGCACCAAACGCGCGACTATTTTGGAAGACCTGCACTAAGCTAAAAAGATTAACATGTGTGTGTGTGTGTGTGTGTGGAAACCCGTCACACAAGAAAAACAAGACGTCGGCCATTGTTGGGTGAACAGGGGGCAGATCTGAAACGGCACTTCTGAGACCCCCCCCCCCCCTCACGGAGGAACAACCACTTCTACGCACCCGCCCTCCGCCTCCTCCCAGTATACCCAGTGGGGTGAAGGGGAGGACAACTCTGTACCCTGCTTTCATCTGCTTTGTTCTCTCTACCTTCCTCTATTTTTGCTCCCCGTCGACCCAAGCATGCCTCTTCACAGGTCTTGCAACACTGCCTGCAGTTTTTTTTTGACTGGATGGGATACGACCGATCTGTCAGTGATCTCCCCAGCCAACCCTCTGGTTTAATCCCCCCCAGCCTAGGCTAGGGGGGGCTAATTCAACCCAAAAAACGGGAGTAAACCCCGCTTTTTCAGGGAGCACCCCTAAACATGAAACCAATGCTACAAACCGACCCAAACCAGCCCAGAAACGTGTTTCTGGGGGGTTTTGGTGACCTGTGTGGCCCAGAGAGGTCCAGAGAGGCCCAGAAACGCGATTTTTTTCAGTTGGCACAGATGTGGTACCAGATGCGGTACCTGAATGGCCGAGAAAAACAGCCGATGGGCACTGCTTTCTGCAGGCACTGCGGCTTGACGTCATGTGTCACCATTGCATCAATGTAGTCACGCTTGAGCCACTTCGATAGTGTTCCGCCCCCTTCACAGTTTTTAAGATTGGCAAGGTGTGTTTCTCGTGCTTGGCGTGCCACCGTACCTTTTTCACGTACCCCAGGTGGCTGGCACAACATGAACTGCGCCAGCCACTCCGGTGCATCTCCCGGAGGAGGGAGACGAGCTTATCCTCGAGAAGGATAACGTTCTCGATCCGAGTGGCGCTCAGCTCGCCAGCAGGTTCCTTGTCACTTGCCTTCAATTATTAGAGGGCGTAGGCATTCCGCCCCATTAGAATGGCAAGGGCTGCTATTTGATACTCTCGAAGTGAGCAGGGCATCAAGTGCTCACTTGGGGGATATCGAGGTCGCTGAGTTATTGCCTCCTCTGAATGGCGTCGGAATGGACCAACACTCCGAGCAGCGTCCTGCTTCCGCCCATAGTGCGTGCCCACCATCTCTGGAACCTCAATCTACAAGGGACACCAACCTTCTCAGTGCAACCACAAGTGCATTTTGGCCTCTGCCCCCACCCCGTGGTGCTGCTTGTCGCCCCTCGGTACATGGTGATGTTACATCGATCCGCGGCATGAAGTAGAGCTTGACCGATGAACCAATCGGTTGCTTCGACCACAGGTTTCGCTTTATGTTGCAGCAGCCGCTGGAAACTGGCACAGCACTGGTACCACATCTGTGCCAAAAAAATGGAGACGCAAAAAAAGAGCTTTCCTGGCCGAATTTGGGCCTATTTCGGGCAGATACCGAATTTCCGGGGTGATATGGGGTGCTTCTGGCCTTTTGGTGCCCTTGGGGGCCTCTCTGCGGCGAAGTTGAAAATTTGGGTTTACTCCCGGTTTTAGCCCCCCCCTACCCTCCCCCCCCCCAGTGATGTGCCGATGTATATATACGCCAATGTATATATACGTATATATACGTTCGGAGGTCCCGAAAATCCGGAAATATACGTCCCCTATGTAATTCCCTGTTGCACGGTGGCCAGGTCACTGTGGGGTCACCTGGGTGGGATCTCCCACAGGATATGTTGAGTGGGTATATCCCGCTCTGTGCCTTCGACAGATACTTCCCTTGGAACGAAGTGAAACGCCAATCCGCTGCCCACAGGGTGTTCCGCTTCGGTTGTGCCGCACCTTACGTGGCCACATGTTGTTGGGCAGTTAGAAAGACACCGCCCTCCCCTGTGCACAGTGGAACCTGTGCAGAGGGGAGGTGCCTTTCTGAGTCCCTTACTGAGTGGCGACGGGGCACCCAGGTATTGACTGGTGGTGACCATGCTGTGCTGGAGTCTTTCCAAAGACGACACATCGTTTTTGGTCGTGTTCGCCCGGAGACGGCGTTTGATGGGATAACGCGAGTACGGCACGTGGGCACCGATCAGGTAGTGGGCAATGCTGGTGATGCAACGTTTCCTTACCTCGCCAAGGTGGCGCCAAGACTGAGCAATGTTCCCGACTCTCGAAGAACGAGCGGCGCTCGTCTAGTAGGACCCGTACCAGGACCGCGAAGCGTGCCCGGCTAGCGTAAGGGTGGACAGCCAAGCTGTGTCCCACATACTGTGCACCTTCGGGATCGTGGACCCTCTCACCCACACATTGCCCACAGGAAGAACGTAACGTATATTGCAACGTATATGCGTATATATACGTATATATACGCCATGTATATATACGTATATATACGTTCAAGATCCGGATATACGTCGTATAGCACATCACTGCCCCCCCCCCCCCCCCCCCCCCCCCCGCGCAGTACACACCCTGGTGCAAAGAATAAGGGACTCGCAATTTTCCGGAGGGGGGCTTCTCTTTACCTCCGCTTTCGACATACGGTGGGCCCCCCGCCCGCCAGACGGCATCTAGTTCCGTTTGGGGCACCTAGTTCAAGCGGAGGGGACCCACCCCCGCTCCAACTGTCCCCTCCAGACTGCCGCTTGGAGAGCGGGGGTTCCACCTGCAACTGTGCCCACCCCCCCCTATTTTAATGTTGTTTTGCAAGAACAATAATAGCTTTTCGCACTGAAAAGACTCGTGGCAGCGTTCGGTATCCTGCACACATGCACTGGCAGGCACCGTTCGTACAAACAAAGAACGCAACTCCAAAGTCTTTTTTTGTTCCCCTTCGCAACTCAACCCCCCCCCCCCCCGACACACGCTGCAGGCGGCAGAATTCGAATTGTGCGAAATCAATAGCCTTTTTTTTGAATGTTTTTTTTGCTCCAGCGCGAGACATGACCGACCAACCCTTCATCGTCATCATGCTTGGTACGCTTGCGGGAACGCTGTTGTACATCATCCGAGCTTTCTCGGGAGCCTTTCCACTGGCACGTGAGACCTATCCACCTAGAGGGTTACTGCTAGCAATGCAGACCGAGCGACTCGGCGTATGTTCGCGCTCACACACTTCCCTGGTGGAACACTCCCCGCACGTCAGGTTGGTCGCCTCACTGGGGTGCCACAAAGATCACGGCCAGACATACGTTGAAAACCGTTCAACCATTGTGAGGGTGGCCCTGTGAAATGCCATCATCTTGGGCGACACACTTCTCAGGGCAGCGGGCCATGCAATTTTGTGTTCAACGAGGCGGCATACAGTGGCCAGTCAGAGATGTCGGAAGGAGTCGTGTTCTTTTACAACTGGTGCAGCTGGTGCGTTTGCTGCAGGGCTACATTATAATTGGGGAGGGCTTTCGGCGAGTTTCACTCCGATTGGAAACGCAGTGTGTTTGGAATGCTTCATTTTTCCCGTGATTGGCATACAAACACCGCCTTACATTTTTTTTTTACTAGTTACGAGCGACGAAGCGTAGCGAAGTCGCGAAGTAACGAAGGAAATCGTACGACTGAAGCTTTGGATTAGCACCTCATGCCACTTCACAGGGCCTCAACACAGCCTTGAGACAGCAAGTGTGCGCTCAACAAAAAGTAGTCCGGAACTGTTCTCCCACAGTTGCTGGACAGGGTGTCTATAATAAAGCGAAAGGAGTACGATTTTTGCAGTCAGTGCGAACACATCCACGTTTATTTTATATAGAATTGTTTTGAACCGGGCACACGCCAGGCGGTCTTCTAGTGTACCGTTATCTGCAGTGCCCCCTCCCCTGAATTACGTTGTGTTGTGGCGCAGGGTTGCAAACCACCACCCATCCCACCCCTTACAGCCCCACGACTACAGCTGCAAAAGCTGACTCTAAACCCACCGTGTGTCTTCGGTAAATCGGGAACCAAGGAGGTCCCCTGTCCTGCCACCACCGCGCCATATCCACCCCCCCCCCCCCTAGGGCTATGATGGGAAGGAAACGCGTTTCCATCGAAAAATCGAAAATAAGGAAACGGAAACGGATACGGAAACGGAAACGTTTCCTTATTTTGAGGAAACGCCCTCTTTGCACTGGGGAAGCAGGGGAAACAACACACGTTTACCACAGTCGCTTGGACTTCCCCTGGTCTGACAGGATCTCCGGACCGGTCCACACTGAAGCCGCGCTTCTTCGAAGTCTTGGGGGCGGGTTTGGGTGGCCTGTTCCTTCGGTGTGGTGGCCCTTTGTTCGTGCTGGTGTGTGTTGAAAACTTTTCCAGTGCAAAATACACAGGCGTTTCCTTCGGAAGGAAACGCGTTTCCTTCCCGAAATCGAAAATATGGAAACGGAACCGGGAACGGAAACGGAAACGTTTCCACGTTTCCTTCCCATCATAGCCCTACTGGGGGGGGCTAAATAGAAGGGGGGGGTCAAATACAAGGGGGGGGGGCCGATTAGAAGGGGGGGGTCTGAAAATTCGAAATCCATAAAATTTTTCGCCGAATACAAGGGGGGGGGGGCTTGTATTCGGCGGAAGCCGAATTTCAGCCAAATTTCAAATTTTCAACCTGTTTTTCCAGTCATAACAGGCACCTCATGGTCAAAATGACCCCACTGCGGTCCGCACGGAATCCAAACATTCAAAGGAACGGGTTTTTGGACACCAGTGTGGGGGTCCTCGCAGGTGGCTGACTCCCGGGAATATCCTCCCATTATCAGGAGCCAAACCAGACCCACATTTCATGGGTCAAACTTGGCACCTCCACCCACAAAATGACCCCACCACGATCCGCACGGATTCCGAATAGTGCAATGGAAGGCGAAAATCGCGATTCCACGAGGTCACCTGGGGCAAAATTCACCAAAATTTGGAAAATTCGGCTTCCGCCGAATACAAGCCCCCCCCCCCCCCCTTGTATTTGACCCCCCCCCCCCTTCTATTTGGCCACCCACTGCAAAAATTGCCTAAAATTTTGGGCCCTCGAAAACCCCCAAAAAAACTCGATCCTACGCCGAATACAAGGGGGGGGGGGCTTCTATTTAGCCCCCCCCAGTAGGGCGGGTCGAAAGCCTGTCCCAAAATGGGGTTTTTCGACATAGCAGCCGCGGCCCTCTATTTGACCTTCTGACCCCCCAGAACCCCCTATACCCCGGTTTTTGGGCCCTACTGGGGGGGGCTAAATAGAAGGGGGTGGCCGAATAGAAGGGGGGGGTCTGGAAATTCGAAATCCAGAAAATTTTAGGCCGAATACAAGGGGGGGGGTCTTGTATTCGGCGGTCCGTGAATTTTGGCCAATTTTCAAATTTTCAGCCTGTTTTTTCAGTCCTAACAGGCACCCCATGGTCAAAATGACCCCACTGCGATCCGCACGGAATCCAAACATTCAAAAGAACAGGGTTTTGGACACCAGTGTGGGGGTCCCTGCAGGTGGCTGACTCCTGGGAATATCCTCCCATTATCAGGAGCCAAACCAGACCCACATTTCATGGGTGAAACTTGACACCACCACCCACAAAATGACCCCACCACGATCCGCACGGATTCCGAAGAGTGCAATGGAAGGCGAAGATCGCGATTCCACGAGGTCACCTGGAGCAAAATTCGCCAAAATTGGGGAAAATCACGGACCGCCGAATACAAGACCCCCCCCCTTGTATTCGGCCACCCCCTTGTATTTGGCCACCCACTGCAAAAATTGCCCAAAATTTTGGGTTTTGAAAACCCCCCAAAAAAAGCGTTTATACGCCTATTACAAGGGGGGGGGGTCTTCTATTTAGCCCCCCCCAGTAGGAGTCCGATTTTCGGGCTCCCGAGCCCCGGAAAGTCGATTTTTGATGATGTCAAAATTTTGTTCCCTATACTGCACCTCAGGGTCACGCACAGCTTCGCCAGTCCACTATCAGCCCATGTGCAGGTCCACTTCCTCGACCTCCTCCACCCCTTCCTCCCCTGCGTCATCAAGACCCTCCATAGGTGCCAATCCTGCATCTTTCGACCCTCTTCCCACTCCAGCGTCGCACCAAACTGTTGATGCGGGCAGCCACCATCTCCTTCTCTGTATACACTGCCAGATCGTGCAAAGATGCATACTGATGCAGAGTGGGAACCGTCATCAACTTGCACAGTGTGCGGTGCTTGGCTGCAAGGGACAGGCGGCACAACTGGCCACTGCTCCGACACTGAGATGCTGGTCTGGCCAACGAACTCTTTGTAAGTTGAAAGGTCTCCTCTGTCGGGAGGGGGGTTTGCGAACCAACCCTCACGACTTGCTCATGGCTTGCTGAGCAAGGCGTGCAATGACTTTCTGATTATTCAGGACGTGCATTCGAAGCCCGCGCACTTCTTCTGTGAAATGGTTGTTGCGAGAGTTGCACTGTGTGATTCCTTGATCCCCTTCCTCGCCTCATCGTACGGAGGACGCTTGAATGTCCCGAGCATATCCTTCGCAGCGTCTTTAGCCAGTTCTGCGCACTCGTCATTCCATAAGGCGCGTGCAGCATAAATACCCGGACACTGTTCTGAGACCAGGTCCCACAGGACCCTGGTCTTGAGCGCCCAGAAGAGAACCTTGATGATAAGCTCGGGCTCTGCGTTGCAGCTGGGTACTCGCTGCGCTCTTCACCTCCCTTGACTGTCTGCATCCACAGGAGAAATGCTTCGCAGATAACGGCAGCAGTGGCAAGTGTTTAGTCGGGACAGTTTACCTGCCTTGCATTCTAAGAGAGCATTCTCATGAGGGCATCAACACTAATGCATCACTGTCGGCTATGATGACATCCTCCCTGTTCCTGGCAGCTCCGAGTTCAACAGCAGGCCACCCAACGACTGTGTCAGATGGCAGTATTCGATGCCATCTTCTCACTGTCCGAATCGTTGGGATACGACGTTGTTTGTGGCGCGGATGAGCGGTTGCATCAGAAAATCACAGCCGCAGGATGGTGTGCGCTCGGACGTCCCAGGATGAGAGTGTTTTACTATCTGCCCGTGGCAGGCGTCCGTGCCATGACCCGGAGGTGCAGTATAGGGAACGGAAAAATTGACATCATCAAAATTCGACTTTCCGGGGCTCGGGAGCCCGAAAATCGGACTCATAGGGCCCAAAAACCGGGGTATAGGGGGTTCTGAGGGGTCAGAAGGTCAAATAGAGGGCCGCGGCTGCTATGTCGAAAAACACCATTTTGGGACAAAAAAAGGGGGCTTTCGACCCCCCCTACCCCCCCCCCCCCCCCCTCTCTTCTTCTTGCTTGCGATATGACTTTGCCCTCGCACCCCATTTTTTTTGCAGTGCAGCGCGTTACCAGCATCACAAAATCAAGCAATCGGTGCGTCGATGGAAATGCGCTCACCTGCTGGTTTCCCTTGTCTCCCATCCCGTTCATTGTTTTTGTTAGTTCGACGCAGCCAACTGGGGAAACTTTCTGTGCCGTTACTGCTGGATCGTGCGTCCCCACTCACACCACTTCATCAGACCGGGAGTGGTGTACGCAGCAAAACACCTTTCAGCAGTGATTGGTTTATTGTCTCATTTTGCTGGCACTTTACGATCCAGCGGGGGCACAGAGAGTTTTTCTAGACACTTCCGTCGTTCTCACGTCGCGGCAACCAATTGTGATGCCAGGATGGTTTGGGCCGGATGATGTCTGATCTAAGAAGCCCACCTCATGCTGCGGGGACGCACACATTCCTGGAGGTGCTGCGCATCCATGCACGGTGGCCTAGTCAGCGGCGTGGTGTTGCAGCCCAGTTCCCCCCGGTCATGACCAGGTCACCGACCAGGCCCCCTTTCCCCCCCTGACAGACCTGGTCAAATCCCTGACTCGGCCTCCGTGTGTCAGGAATATTCTGCACACCCCCACCCCGGATAACCTCACATGGCTGCCCCCCCCCCCCCCCCTGCAAGACCAACACTCTCTTTCTCCTCCCCGTCCGTCTCACACATTGCTCGAGGGGGGCCGTCGGGAGCAGCCCTGACAGGCCCCCCAGACCTCCCCAATCCCATCTCGCCCCCCCCCCCCCCCCCGCCTTTATACTATGGTTGTTCGGCACAGCCCAGCTGGAGATGCCTTTTTATGTGCGTTTCTGATTTCTAATTGGTTTGTTGTCTCGTTTTGCTGTCACTTTACGATCCAGCGGGGGGCACAGATAGTTTTCCTCCACAGAGATTTCACGGGGGTATGGCGGTCCTTTTCAAAAATACCCAGCGGGGGCCCTCACTACCAGGTGTGACTGAGGGAGGACAAGTGAGCCACGGCCCACTTCCTCTCGCTGACTGACGACTTGTGACGAGCTGTGACTGGTAGCGAGTACCCCCAGCGGAGCGCATTTGAATTCAACTGGAGTGTGGCCGTGTGAAAATCTGTGAGGTAACACCAGCTAATACCAGAGTGCCCTCCCTAACCACTGGGGCATCGCACATACACACGCGCGTGAATGAATCAGCCTCCCAACACATTGGGGGGTGGGTGGGGGGCAGCCTCCAGCGGCCCAACACACGCATGTGAGCTGGGCTCTCATATGGAAAGCGAATCCCCACCCCCCTCTCTCCTTTGAACTTGCCTATCGCCCCTCCTCTCCTGCCTTTTGGAATCCACGAAGGGCCTTGGGGGGTGCGAGCTTTCGGTATTGCGCTTCATCCGTCCGCCTCCACACATTGTTTTCGTTTTGAAAACTCCGAAATTTGGGGAACCCCCTCAAAAAAAAACGATAAAATGACCTGGTGTCTGCTTCGTGCTCACAAAGCGGAGAAACAAGAAGAGGGCAATACAGTGTACTTTGCAATCTGGTCGTCTTGCACGTCAGGGTGGAGGTCGTTGATGCCAAAGAGGAGAGTGTTGTGGTGTAGGAGGGTGGGGGGGGGGGGTCTTCTGTAAAGAAGTGACCAAATTTGACAAAACAAAATCGGGGGCGGTTTTGACGAAATCGGGGGCGGTTTTGACCCTCCACCCTCTCTCTCTTGGACGCAATAGCGTAGCGTTGCGAAGAGAACTTGTTTTGTGCGTCACATATATCACACACTGCGTATGCAGGAGGTGCCGGGGAGCTACACGCGGAGACTGCCCCGCCCTAGCTTCCCACCCAAGCATCATCTGGATTGACCTCACGCAACAAACACATTACAAAACAAGTTCTCTCTCCCCCTTCCACCCGAAGGGGAGGCCGCCTCTGGTTTTTCATTCCTTCTACTTCTACTTCAGTACCCACCCTTCCGCCCCCCTCCTTTTTATAGTTCCCCCTCCCCTGCCTGTTTGATTTGCCCATCTTCTTTGCCTTTGCCGTTCCACACTTTTGTCTCTCATCACCCCCTCTCTTTCTTGGGAGAAGTTGCGAACAGAATCTGATTTGTGTGTTGCCATGCCAATCGCACACACAGGAGACGGGGGATGGTGGGGTGAGAGTGGCAGTGGTGCTTGTGACGGTGAGCCAGTGCAGTAACATGCGGTGAAATATCCTCACGCAAAAAAGAAAGAAGAAGAAGAAGAAGAAGAAGAAGAAGAAGAAGAAGAAGAAGAAGAAGAAGAAGAAGAAGAAGAAGAAGAAGAAGAAGAAGAAGAAGAAGAAGAAGAAGAAGAAGAAGAAGAAGAAGAAGAAGAAGAAGAAGAAGAAGAAGAAGAAGAAGAAGAAGAAGAAGAAGAAGAAGAAGAAGAAGAAGAAGAAGAAGAAGAAGAAGAAGAAGAAGAAGAAGAAGAAGAAGAAGAAGAAGAAGAAGAAAACTGACGGCAATGCACGTCTATACCCTTCCCCTCCCCACGCCCCCCTCCCCCCTCCTGCAATATCGAGTGAAGGGGCGGTCATCTCTGGTTTTCTATTCCTTCTCTGGTTCTACTTTCACTCCCCACCCACCCCCCCCCCCCCCCTCCACAGATACACCCACTGCCACCCTGTTTCTCCGTTCCCCTCTTTAGACTTTCAAGGAAACTCCCCACCCATCCCCTCCCATTCTTGGTTTCCCATTTTTCTTCCCGCTTCGCTCTGCGAGTTGTTGGGGTGGAGAGGGGGGGGGGGGTACTGAGGTATTTTTTCAAAGCAGAAGCGATCCTATTTTACTGCCCCACCCCACACCCCACACCGTATTTCCGGATGCCCATTTCGGTTTACCATTTTTTGCTGGTTTTGCCCCCCCCCCCCCCGGGAATGAGAGGGACTAACATTGCGAGAAGGTGCTGGGAGATTTACTTTTCCATTCCCTCTCGACGATCAAACCCCCCCGGGAATGAGAGATTCGCCCATCAACCCCCCTCCCCCCATCCCCTCCTGGTTCCAAGCTGTTTCCAAGACTTCGAGGAGCACTGTGGGTCTGGCCCCCCTCCAAATGGCAGAGGGCATGTCGCCGCGCGGGCCAGAAGAACGTGCGATCGGGAGTCTCGAAACCGAGCCCGAATCAGTGGCCCCTATCGCAGGAGGCCGTCGGGGAGGGGAGCCACGGCCGGGCAGAATTCGTTCACAATATTGTCAGAAAAAACGGGGCAAAAAGGGACAAATTGTCCGGGGTCATGGAAATTGAGTCCCCGTGTTGCAAGCCACCAGAGGGGTTCAAGGAACCGAGGGGGGGGGGGGTTGGGGTGGACGCAGTATTCAAAGAATCATCAGCATTGGCGTGTAAATCATAATACCCGACTGAACCCCACTGGGTGGGTCTTCGGTCTGGAGGAGGCTGGGCAAGGTATTTTTTTTTGGCGCATTTTCCTCCTATCTAATATCATAGATGGCAGGAAATTAATTTTTGTAATTTTTAATTGCCATCTTCCCGAAAATTAATTTCCGCTTGAAAAGTTAACTTTTTAATTTTTCGGAGTAATTTTGATTAATTTTGCTGTTCCGGCGAATAATCAAAAATTAATTTTTAATTTTTGAAAATTAAAAAGTTAATTTTGGAAAATTGGCCATTTTTGGCCCTTTGAACACAAAAACGGACAAGTCGTAGGGGGACCCCAACACCCCAGATACCCCCTTCTGGGACCAAAAAGTGCACGAAAGGGGTTCAAACGGCCCAATTCGTTGATTTTGTGCATTTCCCTGCTAAAAAACGGTTTTTGCGTGGGCGAGTAGTTGTAGAAAATCGCGAAAAATGTCAAAAAATCGAAATTTTCACAGAGGCCCAAAAACGTGTTCCTGGGTGAAAAATGTGACCAAACACCGATTTCTGGCCATTTCTGGGTGGTTTTTGGGGGTTTCTGGCCATCTTTTAGCGATTTTTCTGGTCAGCAGAACCCACCCAGAAGCCCTTAGAAAATGGCTGGTGGCAGTTTTGGGTCGAATTGAACAGAAGGACGAATTGCTCGCCAACTCTTTCGATACACGAAAATTTGGGCATTTTCCGTTACTCTGAACACATTCGCACACCATGAGAAAATTTCGAATTTGAGAGGCTGTGCCAAGCTCATCCCCTGTCTGCATCCCGGACCGTGGCCTATCGAACTGCCCGATTTTTCCCACTTTTCACCTTGCATAGCTGGGGAGGGGCGATTAACTGCAATTAATTTCCGGAATTAATTTTTTGAAAAATTAATTCCGGAAATTAATTAAAATTAATTTTTCAAAAAATTAACTTTTCGGATAGCAAAAATTAAAAATTACAAAAATTAATTTTCTGCCATCTATGTAATATAGGTGAAACCTGTCGGGAGATCGTCAGAAAAAAGCTTCCGGGGAACGGAGGCTACCCCGCTGAAGCAAAACTGGTCGTCCCAGGTATCGGCCAGCTTGGCGGCAGAGGCTTCGAAAGAATATGTGCGTCTACACTTTCATGAATTCAACGAAGCTGCCTGTCTGCATCCCTCCTCACACCCTCAGTGCTGGCTTCCCTTCTTCTGCATGCTATGCGTACGCCAGGTCGTGGTCGTCCTAGTGGCGTCCCTCCACCTCTTTCCTGACTGCCTCTTCAGCACAGCTTGTTGAAAAGTAAAGACAATGCCGCAAAAACTACCACCACCACCACCCCCCTGCAGGCACGCCCCCCGTATGCATTTACATATGCATGCGTGCGCGGGATGCTCTGAACCCATGCACATCTCCTGTGCTCTCTCTCCGGTGGCCCTCACAACCAACGAACCCGTTCTCACCCAAGTCCCAATCTTGCCTTCCACCCCTCCCAGATGGTTTTGTTTGCTTGAGAGATGCACGGCCGAAGTTGGGTGGATTGGTATCTGTGTGGCAGTGCGACTACACACGTGCGTCGTGAACTACGTGCCCCAAGAAGTCTTCTCTCAAGCAACTCTCGCGATGTCACGCAATGTCTGTCGCGGCTAGTGTGTCGTTTCTTTTCACTTCGCAGGGTGCACGGAGCCATCTCAGCAGAGTTTCCACAGAGTAAAATGCTGCTGGGGAGCCTTCCCTCAGACAAAAATTGTTCGAACGGGCTGCCTCAATTAGGCGACAAACTGACACAGTTTGACACAGAGAGCGAGTATGCCTGTTGGAATGGTTTTGTAAAGTGGCAGCTGGATGAGAGTGTGTCTGCACCCACTACACTTACACGCAGTTCTCGTGTCTGAGTTCTGTCTAATCACGCACCGCACTACCTGTTCCCATTCTGTTTTTTACACGCCGAACATGTTCTAGGTGGAGTTTTGTGCAGTTTGGGATTGGCAAATTGTGCCTTCCTTGTCTTGAGACCTGTTCTGCCCATTGCAGATGGGCCGCATGGGCTAACACAGTGCGGTTCGAACACGGTACCACGGCTTTGGCACACACCTTTCCTGGAATCTCTACTTCACCACCGGCCCGTTTGTCCGCCCAACTGACCCTCCACAAGTCCCGGCGCATTTTTACTCCACGAATTGCTCTCACAAGACGGGGAAAAGTAAAAGGGGAGGCAGGAATGGGTAGGGGGGGGGGGGGTGTTGAGCTGAAAATGCAGGTCAAACGCAGTGCCATCTTTCTCCAGCGATTACACCAAATCGGTGGGCAGCGCTGCCTGTTGCATACAGGGCGGGGGGGGGGGGGGGGGATGGCTGGGTGTGCTGAAGCAACGTGTTGGCCCCTCCCCCCCTCCCCGAATTAATTTGATTCATCGGCAAGCTCTGTGAAGGGGGTGGGAGAGGGGGGGCGCGACCCAGGAACACAGCCAACTCACCCGGTCAAAATAATGGGGAGGGCCGATTTCTGGGTGTATTTGTGGCGTGTTTACAATGCCATTTTGACAGAAATCTATCTATTCAAATGCTGAACGGAGTACATATACACCTACACGCGCAAATGGGCTATGATACGAGCGCCGCTCATACAATCAAGCCCGGTGAGCAGCCTCAACACAGTAGTACGAACGAAATCGATGCCACACCCAGGGTTAGTCTTTCCCACCCACCCCGCCTGCCCTCTGCTTCACCACCCCCACAGGAGCCGAGTATCGGCCATTGCCCTGACATCCGCACCAAGGGTGGGCCCTGGGCCCCGAGCCCTCTAACAGTCTGGCAGGCCCTGTTGCTCTGCTGACCCCCTGGTGTCCCCAGAGATGGCTCGCCGGCAAAAGGGCTCGCTGTGACCCCTCTCTGTCACCTGGTTATTCCTGATGCTGAGGGCGCCCGCACTGCCTTATTGATTTGCTGCGCTGTGTAACAGCAGGGCGGGGCGGGGTGGGTGGGTAGGTTGTTGATGGCTATCGTGGTGTGGGAAACTAACGTGGGCTTGAGGCATAAAAGATCCTGTCCCCCACCACCCCCACCCCCCCCCCCCCCCACCCCCGACCCCCTCCCCGAAGCCCGCGTTGTAGAGCGGATATCGGCACTGTGCCTTTTCCTTTCCTCCCCACCCGCTGCCCCACACCCCGACGGAAGTGTGGGGGAGGTGGGTGGCGGAGGAGGGGTGGGGTGTGGGTGTTTTGCTTGCCCCACACCACATGTTAATGTAGTTTTTTTACCAAAAGCCCGGCCATCGCTTTTTTTTTTGAAGGAAGGCGGCGTGGTATCGCATACGGCAGGCATGTTTGGGGGGGGGGGGGGGAAGGACGTGCCTCTCTTTAAAAAATAGTTTTACTGCAAAGGAAAACAACGGTCTTTACATCCTTGCACCATTTGTGCCCCTGCACACGAAGTCAGACAAGCCGCAGAAAAAAGAGAGAGAGAGAGAGTAAGCACAGCCCAGACACATGAGGGTTGGGGCCATGTGGGGGCATAATTCTCGAAGTGTCGGACATATCCCGGCGGAGGCACAGTATGCAAATCTACACAAGACTTGTCGGCAGAATGTCCCACCCACCCCCTCCCTCCTTTCCTGCCTGCCCGGGCACCGCTTTTTCGACAGGTCTCTGTATGCAGCCATCTGCTCCCCGCCCCCCCCCCCCTCAGCACATTGCGATAAGGTGCTCGGTGGCTTGCTTTTTCATTCACTCTCGACGATCAAACCCCCCCTCAGCACAATGTCCAAATACTCGTGATGCATCCCTGAGAATGACCCTATCCCATACCCACACAGTACAACAACACAACACATGCATGCCGGATAAAACATGGGATCTCAGGCACAACCTGCGCAACGAGTGAAGGGAGATCATTCTTGTGCTTCCCCCTTCTACTTCTATTTCACTACCCCACACCCACACCCACACCGACGTAGGGGTGGGTGGGGAGTGGGCACAGATCCGCGCAGGGTTACCCACTTAAAACCACTACCGCTACACCCACACCCACACCCAGGAGACCCCCCTCCCTTCTCACCGCCCTTGTCGCTGCTTGGGGCCAGGGGGTGATTACACATCATGCCGATGCCTGAGCTGCGTGTGCCTGACGAAGAGGAGGAGGAGGAGGAAGACGAGGAAGACGAGGAGGGTGAGGAGGAGGAGGAAAGCGAAGAAGGCGCTGCCGACAGCGGGAAGCCGTTTGGGCTGGTGATCGATGAGATCGGGAGGGTTGAGTTTGAAGGCAGCATCGGGGTCAGCGTGACCCCTTCCGGGGGGACAGGGGCGGCTTTCTTCGACAACGCCGCGAGCGGCGCGCTTCTTTCCCGATGCGAGGCCTGGGCGGCACGCGCAGCCGTGACAAAACAGGTCGGGCGAAACAAAGCATACAGCAGGGGCAGCACATACTGGATCTCCTCCGAAACCACACCCCGCTGCGGGCCGGAGCGCATGGCGTTGGATATCTTCAACTTCCACACGCAGCATGTCACCAACTTCGACAAACGCCACTCAGGGGCGGAGTGGTGGACTCTCGTGCTCGATTCTGACTCAGAGGTGGGGTGGCACTGGGATAAGGACTACGGCATCGAAGCCTCGATGGATCTCAACGTCTACCCCCAGGTGGGCACCGTGACATACTTCACAGACGAGGGTGTTCCGACGGTGGCGCTCGACTGCATGGCACCCCCCCTGGTGGACGACACCGACATCCCGGAGCACCCGCAGAAGGTGTTCGTGAGCTACCCCAGGAGGGGGCGGCACTTCGCGTTCGACGGGAGGTTTCTCCACGGCGCGAAGGAGATTCGGCACAGCCCGCTGCCTGCGGGGAAGAAGCGCACGACGCTTCTTGTTAACGTGTGGGTGAACCACAAGCCTGTGTCGGCATCGAGGTTCCCCCAGGGCGGGTGTGCTGAGGGCGAGGAGTTCCGCCCTGCCGACTGGGAGATGTCACTGGGATCCGCAGCTGCTGTCAGGGCGTGTGACGTCAGCGGCGTGAAGCGCGTCGCGCTGCGTGAGGATGACTTCATCGGTCCTGCAGGCCAGCGCATCGACCTGGCGCTGCGCCTCCCCGCCGGGTGTGGCGAGGGGGAGGCGGCGGGTGCGGCGGAAGCGGCAGGTGGTGCTGCCATGTGCTCGACCCGCCCCCCACACGCCTTCACCCTCACCGCACCTGCCAGCAACACACCCCCTCTCTGCAAGGTCACATCCCACGAGCCCCCGAAGAAGCGGAAGAGGAAGGGCGCGAAGTAGCCCTGGGTGGGGAAGGGTGTCAGATGCGATGCGGTGGTGGGCAGTGGTGGGGCTCCCCCCCTGCCCCCGCAAAGCAAGAGAGCTTTCTAGGGCTCGGGGGTGTGTGTGTGTGTCTGTGTCTGTGTCTCAGTGGGGTGGGTGTGTGCATCCCCCAGGCGCCCGTCAAAGCAATGGCCTGCACCCCTGGTGTCGTCTGCCTGGAATCTGCTCCTCTAGGTGCCCTTGATACCCGTGTATGCCTGAGGAGGGAAAACCGCAAACCCGGTGGGAGGGCAGATCATAGTAGGTTCGAAACGAGACGGGGCACAGAGACTGTAGTGGCCCACGTGGTGTTCGCACTGGCCATGCTGCACACATGTTGTCAAGAAGCGAATGAAACGCAAGCAAGGCACCAACCCCCCTGGTGTCGCCACATCATGGATGGTTTCGGGAAGAGATGCCGCGCAGCACCCCCTTTCCCAGAAGCCCCCCCCCCCCTCAACCACCAAGCCACTGACAGACAACTGCTACACACCCTCCCGTTGTGCATTGATCTGCCTTGTACAACATATCTGGTGTAGTGACTACAAAAAGGACTAACATTGCGAGAAGGTGCTGGGATATTTACTTTTCCCTTCACTCTCGACGATCAAACCTCCCCTCGCCCCTCCACACCACGTCTAATGACATGTGCCCAGCCGCCCCCACACGCCTGCCCCACCACACCACCGCCCGCAGGAGGGGCTGGGTTCTCTGTCGTGGGAGGCGTCGGGCTACATGCAGCACCATGCGGGAGGACGGGTCTCTCTTTGACGACGACGACGACGACGATGCCGACGACATCCCCGCCGGCGTTGCCGAGCAGGCCCCCCGCCGCCACCACCACCACCACCATGCTGACAACATCCCTCTGCTCACCCCCCCATCTCTAATCAACATCACCCCGTCGCTGCCCGATGCTGCTGCCGAAGCCCTTCGAAGCCACCACCCGCCCGAGGCGCATCCGACACCAGGGCAGCAGCAGCAGCACCCCGAGGACAGGCTGCACCCCCCCGCCACGCCCCCCACCAGCCCCTCCCTGCACTCCGATGGCGGCTCCAGCGGGTGCAGCCGCACGCCGCCGTCGTCGCCTGGGGGGAGCAGCGCTGTGTCTGGGTGCTCCACCGCATCGTCGGCGTCCGGCTGCAGCGGCGCCGCAGCCTTCCGCCTGACGGTATCGCGGCAGCGGGACCACCTCACCTGCTGCCTCTCCCCCCGGGGGGCCAGCGGTGGAGGCAGCGGGGGCAGCGGCGGCAGCCCTGCCGCCGTCTGCACCCCAGGCGCCGCCTTCTTCGCAAAGCTCTCGCAGATGCGGTGCGGCGAGGCTGCCGGAGGAGGGGCGGGCGCCACCCCAGCCGCGACCCTATCTGCCAACGTCTACGAGAGGGTGCTCACCCAGGGGCGGTGCATCAGGGCTGCGGCGGCGGGGCGGGGCGGGGGGGGCGCGGCGTCGCCGGGCAGGCCGACCACACCGCCTGCTGCCCGCCCCATGCAGGGCCCTCTCGGCGGCGTGTCGCCCCTATCTGCAAAGCCCGGTGCCGGAGGGTGTGGGGGTGCTGTGGTGGGGGATCCGCCCTCCCCAGCTGCGGTGGCGGCGCTGCCGCCGCCGCCACCGCCACAGCCGCAGCAGCAGCAGCAGAGCCGGGTGGGTGCTGCTGCAGAGACACCCCTCGCTGTGGCGGGTGGTGGGGGGGCACCCCGCCCCAGCGGCAGGAGGGGAGGGGAGGCTCCGCAGAGGCGGCGGCAGCAGGGCCTCGCCACACCTCTGCTGGCGGGGCTGCCGGCGAAGGGTGTGCCCCTGGTGCCCCAGCCCCGGCAGAAGGTGCGGCAGCAGCAGCAGCAGCAGGGGAAGCCCAGCAGCACCGCATACTCCAAGGCGCGGGCCGTACCGCTGGCAATCCCGCGGCTGCCCGTCTCCGGGGGGGGTGCCCGCAGCAGCAGCAGGGTCAAGCCGCGCCCAGCAGCACCCCCAGCCGCGGATCCCCCACAAACGCCGCCGGGAGGGGTGGGGCGGTGCGGCGGCGGTGGCAGCAGCAGCAGCAGCAGCAGCGGTGTGTCACCCGCCCCCTGCCAGCCGGCAGGCGCCCCCACGCGCCCCCCTGCGGTGGCTGCGGGCACGGCGCCCGGCGCCGGCACCCCGCAGCAGAGGAAGCGTCGCCGCCTCTCCGTCAGGCCTCTGTCGGAGGCGCTCTTTGAGGTGGAGCGCGCACCCGCAGCACCCGCGGCGCCTGCAGCACCCCCGCCGCCCCCGCCCCCAGCCCCGGCGGCGGCGCCGCCCTCGCCACAGCCGCTGCGACCCACGCCAGCCCCGGCACCGGCAGCCGCAACCGCTTCTGCCGCATCCCTCTGCAGGCGGGGGGGCACCCCCGCACCGCTCTCCGCAAACCTCTTCAGCGGCGCGCCGCAGCAGCAGCAGCCGCCGCAGCCGCAACCCCCCTCGCCCCCTCCCCCCAGCCGGGGGGACGGCCGCGACGCCAGCTCCATCGAGTGCTGGGGGCTGCCGGAGGGTGTCGCCGAGAGGTACGCTGCGCAGGGGATCACAACGCTGTTCCCCTGGCAGCGCGCCTGCCTGGAGGACACCGGGGTGCTGCACGGGGGCAGCCTGGTGTACTGCGCCCCGACGAGCGGGGGGAAGACGCTTGTCGCGGAGATGGCCCTGGCGAAGCGGCTCGGCGGATGCGCCCGGAAGCGGAAGGCGCTGTTCGTCGTGCCATACGTCGCTATGGCTGCGGAGAAGGCCCCGGTTCTGCAGCACCTCCTCGAGCCGATGGGGCTCATCGTGTCAGCCCAGGCAGGCGGGAAGGGGTCGCACCTCCTCCTCGACGACGTCTCGGTGTGCACCTTCGAGAGGGCCAACAGCCTCATCAACACAGCCCTCGAGATGGGCCGCATCTCCGAGATCGCCATCGTGGTGATCGACGAGCTCCACCACATCTCCGAACCCGAGCGAGGCGGAACTCTCGAGATGCTCCTCACCAAACTCCTTTTCGCACAGCAGGGCTCCCCACCGCCCCCCCCCGCCGACGCCGAAGGCGCAGCGGTGGCCCCCTGCGGGCTCCAGGTGATAGGCATGTCGGCAACGCTGCCCAACGCGCCCCTCCTCGCGTCGTGGCTGGGGGATGCCTGGTTCTTCGCAACGGACTACCGCCCTCTCCCCCTCACGGAGGGGTACTGCGTGGCGGGGTGCCTCAAGACCTACCCCGAGGGGCTGGCCCTCGCCGGGTCCTTCGGGGGGGGGTCTGTTGCGCCTGCTTCGACACGCCAGGTTTCCCCTTTCGACACTGCGGATCGTGACTGCCTCGTCGCGCTGGCGAGGGAGACGCTGCGCGACGGGGGCAGCGTCCTCATCTTCTGCGCGACGAAGCGAGCTGTGGAGGCAACCGCAGCCAGGCTTGCTGCGAGCTTCGAAGCCACCCCCGCATGGACCCCCACGGAGGGGCAGGTGGAGGGCAGATCTGCAGCTGCTGAGATGCTCCGCAGCAACCCATGCGGGCCAGACCCTGCCCTTGAGAGGGCAATCTCAGTCGGGACAGCCTACCACCACGCCGGGATGACCGTTGAGGAGCGTGAGGTCGTGGAGAGGTGCTTTCGGGACACCGCAGTGCGTGCCCTGTGTTGCACCACAACGCTCGCAGCAGGGGTGAACCTTCCTGCCCGGCGTGTAATCCTCCTGGGTGTAAAGGTGGGGATTCAGACAATGGATGCCTCCCGTTATAAGCAGGCAGCCGGGAGGGCAGGGCGTGCCGGGTTGGACCCCTTTGGTGAGTCCATCGTGATCTCACGGAAGGGCGATGAGCTGCTCACCGCGTCGCTCATCACAGGGCCACTCCCGCAGGCGTCTTCCACCTTTTCACGCGAGAAACGCGGGATGGTTCGGGCGTTGGGTGAGGCCATTTCCTCGGGGATCGTGAGGACCACATGTGATGTAGAAAGGTATTCGCGATGCACCTTTCTCTACCACCAGTGTGTGGCTGCGGGTGGAGGTGGAGGTGAGGATGCGATTGCCTCCGCCGCGAAGCTCGCCCTCGAATTCCTCGAGGAGCATGAGTTTGTCGCGTGGCACACCGACGGGGGTGGGTACTTCACGCCGTCCCATCTGGCGCAGGCGACCTTCAAATCGGGGCTGTCGCCTCACGAGGCGAAGCTCGTGTCGGAGAGCCTGGAGCAGGCGAGGCAACACTTCGTCATGTCGCATGAGCTGCACCTCGTCTACCACTGCACCCCATACGCCTCGGGGGTGGAGCCGCGGTGGGACATCTACTCCAACATCTTTACGAACAAAGGCCCTGATATCCACCACATCGCCCGTGTCGTCGGGGTGAATGAAGGCGCGCTGTCGCTCGCCCAGCTCCGCGGCGGCACCCCCGACTGCTCCGACAGGGATCTGCTGACGCTGCGGAGGTTCTACGCCGCGATGATGCTCTACGACCTGGTCTGCGAGGTGCCCCTGGCGAAGGTCGTGTCGAGGTACGCCACCCCGAGGGGGTCGGTGCAGAGGCTGATGGAGAACGCTGCCTCCTTCAGCGGCATGGTGTCGCAGTTTGCGGACAGCCTCAACTGGTGGGGCTTCCCCTCCATGATACAGAAGCTGCAGCTCCGCCTGAAGGACGGTGTGGAGAATGACATTGTCGCTCTGATGCAGATCCCCAGCATGAAGCCCTACCGCGCCCGCGCCCTCTACCAACACGGATACCGCACCCTAGCGTGCATTGCGGCGGGCGACCCGGCTAGTTTTGACGAGATCCTTTCCTCCTCACACCCTTATGTAAAGAAGGGTGTCCTCAAAAGCTGGGTCCCGAAGCAGCAGGCAAATGCCCGGCACGGCAACACTGCGGGGCAGGCCCTTGTCAGGGATGCCAAGGTGCTGCTGCTGCAGAACGCCTCCGAGGTGCGAGAGTCGTATGAAGAAGCCATCAACGCCTGCAGCCGGGCCAACGCCGCTGCCGGGGAGGCCACACCCGCAACCACCACCACCGCCGCCGCCGCCACTCCCGCCGCCCCCCCCGCAAAGCGCCAGCGCGTCGGGGAGTGTTACGGCGCCACATCGAAGAGCAAGCTCTATGGGCTCGCCCCAGGCGCCGAGGCGGCGCTGTTTAAAACGAATCCAGCCCCAGCCCCGCCGCCACCGCCACCCCCTCCCTCCTCCTCCACAGCTGCCGCCGCTGCTGGCGGCATGCAGCGGGGCAACTCCAAAGGGCTCTATTTCCAACCCCCGGTGTCCGCCGCAGCGCCAGCAGGGGCATCAGCTGTGGCTCGGGGTGGGGCTGGCGTGCTGCAGGGCATGACTGTGCGCGCCCTGGCGGAGGAGCGGCGCTCCGCACCGCAGGTCCGCCGCCTCCAGCCGGCGGCTGAGACAAACCGGGGCGGCGCCCTCGCAGAGAGCTCTGGGCTGCCGCAGGGGCCTGTTGCCTTCACGGTGGTCCACCTCCCCTGCTGTGAGGAGCCTGACGACGGGGAGCGCCGCTTCTCCGCGGCGCTCAGATCGCAGCGGGGCTGCGGGGTGGAGATCTCCTTAGGAGGGGGTGGTGCAGGGGGTGTCGCCCCAACGCTGTTCCTCTGTGTCGCGTTTGACGGGCACACCGTGTTCCACTTCGAGGTGCCCTGCCCGGGGGGAGGTGCGCCCTTCAGCCAGGCGTGCTTCGAGCGGCGGAGGCGGGTTGCGGAGGACCTGCTGCTGTACAACCCGCAGATCATAAAGGACTGCTACGCTGTGAAGGATTTTTTCAAATCGCTCTGCAGGTGCCTCCCCCCTCTTGGGGCATGCCCGCCCCCGCCGCAACCCCAGCAGCAGCAGCAGCAGCATCAGCAGACCCCTCACGGAGGCTTGGCGTGGGGTGGGGGAAGCTTTCTCCAGCGTGTTGCAGAGGGGTACGCTGACCCCAGGGTTGCGGCGTGGCTCGTCTGTCCCGATGAGGCGTTTGAAGGGGGCCCGCATCACACCGTGGAGGTTCTGGCGAAGAAGGTGTTGCGGAATGTGCATGTCGTGAGCCCCGCAGGGTGCCCTGTGGGCTGCAGGCGTGCGGTGCTGTCGCACCTCATGATGCGGCAGCTCAGGGGGCAGCTGAAGCATATGTCGCTCGAGGCTCCGTTTGCCCGGATCGAGATGCCGTTTGCGGCGATGCTGGCGGTGATGGAGTGCAACGGGATGCAGTTCGACACGCAGGTCTACCAAGCGTATTCCGGGGAGATGTCGGCAAAGGCGGAGCTGCTCTCCAAACGCGCCTGCGAGATGACAGGGACACGGTGGTCCCTCACGAGCCCTGCGGACTGCGCGCGGGCCCTGTTTGACAACCAGAAGCTCCCAGAGGTTGGGGTACGCCAGATCCGGCCGGCGGAGGGAGGGGCGGGGCAGGCGCCTGCGAAGCGGAAGCGGGCAGAGTCGCGATCTACCTCCGCGGCAGTGCTGGCAAGGCTGGGGGAGCTCCGCCCAGACCACCCCCTACCCAGCATGATCCGCGAGCACCGGATGCTGGTGGGTTGGCTCGCGAAGTACATCGCCCCCATCCCCGCCTTTGCGTCGAGGGGTGGGGACGGGCGTGTCCGGGCGGATTTCCAGCAGACCGTCACAAACACCGGGAGGATCGCCGCTGTCGACCCATCCCTGCAGACCATACCGCACCCTGTTGAGTTCTGCACAACCTCCGGGGACCTCCTCCGCCTCGAGCTTCGCCGGGCATTCGTCGGGTCCCCACCCCTCCCCTCGCGTGGCGGAGGCGGTGCGGCGTCCCGCATTGTGGTGGCGGATTACTCCCAGGTTGAGGTCCGCATCATGGCGCACTTCTCACAGGACCCTGCGATGGTGGGCTTCCTCTCGGCAGGGGGGGATGTCTTCCGCAGGATAGCGAGCAAGGTGTTCAGCAAGCCTGCAGATGCGGTGTTGGCTTCAGAGAGGAAGGTTGCCAAGGCGCTGTGCTACGGCATACTGTATGGGAAGGGGGCAACATCCCTCAGCGAGGATCTGCAGTGCAGCAAGGAGGAGGCATCGGGGTTTCTGCATGATTTCAAGCAGACCTACAGCGGGGTCACGTCATATATCGGATCGGTCATCGCGTTTTGTAAGGAGCACGGCTATGTCGAGACGCTGATGGGGCGGCGAAGGTTTCTCCCAACGATATTCTCGAAAAACCAGCGCGAGCGCGCCTTCGCAGAGCGCCAGGCGGTGAACACCGTCTGCCAAGGCTCCGCCGCCGACATCGTGAAGATTGCGATGCTCCGCCTCCAGCAGACCCTCCCCCCACCCTGCCTCCTGGTCCTCCAGGTGCACGACGAGCTGGTGTTCGACATACCACCCCACCTTGTCCAGCCCGCCCTCAAGCAGATCCGCGAGGTTATGGAGCAGGTCGTCCAGCTCTCAGTCCCTCTGCCGGTGAAGCTCCAGACTGGCCCCTCCTGGGGCGACCTGCAGACGGTCGACCTGTAGAGCTGCTGCGAGGAGAGGGGGTTGGAGGGGCAGGGGGCAGGGGGGGAGGGGATACGGTGGTGTGGCAGTGTCTACGCCGTAGGGATGCAGCGTTGTGGCGATCGCATCGAGAGCTGGGTGGGTGGGGGGGGGGATGGTTGGATGGGTGGGGGAGATGTGGCTGAGAAAGCCTTCTGCAAACGAGGGGGATAGCCGCTTCACGGCGGTGTGTGTGTATGCGTGTGGTGAACAAATCTTATGGCGGTGTTAGCCCTGAACGGACTATATATCACCCCCACCACCCCCCCCTCTCCACTCCTGAAGGATTCCCCAAGACGGCGTGACACCGGTTTTGACGGTGCTCTTGTGGGGTGCTGCTTACGACGCACCGCCCACCACCCCTTTCCCCCACCTCCCACTGCTCTGCCCCTGGTGGGTGTGTGGAGGGACAACGGTGGATCTGTCCGGTGGCACTTCTGCTCGCCGCACTTTGCCTAGAGGTTGACGCCGAGAGTTGTTGAAGCTGAAGCCCCCACCACACCCCCGCCCCCGCCCTCTCCCCGGAGCTTGTCTTTTGGACTTACCTATCACCCCCCCCCCCCATCATCTTAAATTCCCCGGAACACAGAGCCTCACACTCTTGCTGGGAACGATCACGTCTACATTTTACTCTCTGCCCCCCCCTCTTGCAAGTATCGGACTGGATCTCGGACACAGCCCTGCACAATGAGTGAAGGGAGGTCATCTTGTGATTCCTTCTACTTCGACTTCAATAGCCCCCCTCTTGCCAGCAACCGTCCTCCCAGTGGATGGGGGGGGTTTTTTTTTGCACTGACAAATTAAGAGGAGGACCGTCAGCCCCTCACAAAGGGCTCTTGCTGGTGGGTGCATGGAGAGTTGGTTGGCTTGACTTTCGAGAATCACACCTGCGGGCTGTGTGGCTGTCGGCATGGCCCTTGCCCCGTATCACGGGGTTTGTTTGTGCCGTCTCACATGTCTGTGAATGTCACGTGCCTGTGCTCGATTGTCGTCTAATACAACACTGCATCCATGCCAGAAGACTGTGTCTGTGCAGGGTCACTGTGCGGTTGTGGGGAGGGGAGGAGAGGGGGCACCATGGATGTGTCGGTGCGGCATGCCGACAGCGGGCGGAGCTGTGTCATCGGTGTTCCGGATGGCGGGACCGTGCTCAGCCTGAAGATGGATGCTTTGGAAGAGATGTTTGCGGGTTCCATCAACGCAGACCGCGAGTCTGCAGGGCTGGCGGCACGCATCGAAGGGTGTGAGGAGGACCTGGACGATGCAGAGCGCGTCGCCAACACAGGTCTGGAGGATGGGGCTGGTGTTCAGCTTGTGCGGCGATGGCCACACGTCAAATCACCGGCAATCTACAACAGTGCGCATGGGGGGTACGTAAGGTGCATCACACTGTCACGGTGTGGCACGCTGTGTTCAGTAAGCTACGATTCAGGAGGGCACAACACTGTGTTTGACACCAGGACTGCTGATCTGGTGGCGGATCTCACACATGGGGAGAGTGGAATTTGGTACACTGCGTTCTCAGTCTGTAGTACGTGGTTGGCAACGTGCTCCAGTGACAGCACCGTCCGCGTGTGGCTCACAGCAACGTGGAAACAGGTGTGGTGTCTGGAGGAGCACGGCACAGATGTATGGAGTGCAGCGTGGACACGCTGTGGGCGCCTTGTGTCCGGTGACGCATCTGGGAAGGTCTGTGTGTGGGACTTGGAGGGCATACCAAGTGTTACAGTGCTGGAGGGGCACATCACCGCTGTTTATGGGATTGCAGTGTCAACTACGAGGATCTTCACCGGGTCGTACGACGCCACCATTCGTGTATGTGACACCAGCACCCTCACCCACACCGACACCCTGTGTGAGCACACGGAGGGTGTGTTCGACGTCACCTTGACCAACGACGAGCAGCACCTGGTGTCGTCCTCTCAAGACATGTCTCTGAAGGTGTGGTGCACCGCCACACTCAGCTGCATCCGCACTCTGAAAATGAGCTCCGTTCCCTCACTGGTTGCCGTGTCACAGCCAGGTGATGTTGTGGCAGTGTCCTGTGAGAACGGCACCGAGTTGTTCAGCCTCAGCACCTTACAGTACGTGGGGCTAGTGGGGTCACGGGGTCTCGGTGTTGCGCTCAGCCCTTGTGGGAGATGGGTCTTCACACCAAGCGACCCCACTGTGAGTGTGTGTGCTGTGTGTGATGTGACCCGTGAGGGCAGCGCTTAGGCACCCTCTTCTGAATCTTTTCTAAAGGGGGGGTGGGTACCCTGATCTTATCTTGCCGTGCACCGCCTTGCCCTTACTTCTCAGCAAAGGATCCACTTCCCTATTGTTTGGCGGCAGTGTGCACTGAAGAAAATCACCGAAAACAATCATGCACAGATACACAGGCTCCGGAACCCGTACTTCAATCTGGTAGGGTGATGCAGGCAACGCAGTGTCTTACGTTTCAACCAGAGAGCAGTGTCTCGGAACCCCGCCTTGCTTGCTGTTGTTGTGCACCGCCTTGTTTTCTTATATCCCGGCACATGACCCCATGGCCCCTGCTCGGATGGAATGCAGCTGTGCGGTGCATCGGAGATGCGAAGAGCCAGAATGACTGACGCAGTGCCCTCTCTGCAGGCAGCTCCCCCCCCCCCCCTAGGGGGGGTCAAATGGGGGTGACAAACACGATTTTTCAAAAAACCGGCGCAGAGGCCCCAAAGCCCCCGTAAACCCTCCAAACCCCCCCAGATCGGTCCGGAAACCCATCGAACCCCACTTTTCCACCATTCCGGGCACCTCAGGTGCCCGAATTGGGGTACCTAAATTTTGTGCCACCGTTTGGTACCGTACAGTGCCACTGTGTGGGAGGTTGGAAAAGAAAATGCCCCAACACACCACATCTGAGGGTTGCAATGCATGTTGCTTGCCAACCACGTCATCCGGTGGGTGTCAGGCGCTATGTAGGTGGCATCAGCCAGGTCTTCGATGTGTTCTGGCTTGTATATGTACCTCCCTGTCACCATGCACCGGGAGGCTGCCTGTAGGTACGGAACAAGTCCAGATGGTCGTGTGATTCCTGTGCAGCAGTGCTCCACAACCGGGATGTGTTGACAACGACTGTTGCAACACGAGCTGTACATTCCGGGAACACACGAAGTGCGCTGTCGTGGTACCCATTGTGCAGAATTGGTAGCTGCTGCGGTCTACTTTGCCTGGCCCAAGAGCACTGGTACTGAACGGTGCAATATGCGTGGCGAGGTGAATGCAACGGAAGCGCGCAAAGTCAATACAGCTCTCGGATGGCGGGTGGTGGTGCCACTAGTGTGTGACGTTCACTCGAGGATACAACGCATCACAATGAATCAGCAACCGTGGACCGAGTACAATACGCTCTCTGTGGCTGGTGTGGGGGACAAAGGCAGTGCCTGTGCCGCAGGCAGGGAGGTACATATACAAGCCAGAACTCATCGAAGACCTGGCTGATGCCACCTACATAGCGCCTGACACCCACCGGATGACGTGGTTGGCAAGCAACATGCATTGCAACCCTCAGATGTGGTGTGTTGGGGCATTTTCTTTTCCAACCTCCCACACAGTGGCACTGTACGGTACCAAACGGTGGCACAAAATTTAGGTACCCCAATTCGGGCACCTGAGGTGCCCGGAATGGTGGAAAAGTGGGGTTCGATGGGTTTCCGGACCGATCTGGGGGGGTTTGGAGGGTTTACGGGGGCTTTGGGGCCTCTGCGCCGGTTTTTTGAAAAATCGTGTTTATCCACGTAAAAGGGGGGGCATTTGACCCCCCCTACCCCCCCCCCCCCTCCCCTCCCGTTCCCTGCTGCACCGCATTCATGCAGCCCCCTGTGTGACCCCCTCCCTGCCCATCCCTCCCTCCAAAGCACCCCCACCCACTGCACAACCCACAAGATGTACGACCCCAAGCCGTTTTGGTTGGATGATTTGCAGGCAAGTGGCTTGGTGGTGCCGGATAGGATTGTTCGGCGCCAGAGAGCGGCAGCAGGATCTGCCCCGTATTCGCAAGACTGAACGGGCTTGCGATACACAGCCCCCTGCACCCACCCGCTTCGCCGGTGGTTGAAAATTATGAGCCATATTGCCCTCAGCACACCCTTTCCCTTCAGCCACACACGTCAGGTTCACACTCTTGCATCTGTTGCAGCACGACAAGAATCGCAACGAAATGTACCGAGGCCGCTACGTGATGCGAGAAAATGACGACATGGAAGCGATGATGAGTCGGATGAGTCGGATGTCGGTTACCACGCGTCAACCAGACCGCAAAGCAGATCCAGACCTCGTTATTGTGAAGGAGTATCATCAGGTTTGGCCGGCGAAGGACCGTGCACCGCCAATTGAAGAAAAACACAAGGTGGCGTTTCCGATGTTCTACGATGGCGCGTCAGCAAGCGTGTATAAGTGGTGGGAAAGAACAACAGACCTGGGCCTCAACTGGGCTACGGAGCCACAAAAGCACACCACAGAAGACGATCACATGATACGCGCACGGCGCATCGCGGGCGATCTGGACCGGGTGAAGAGGCGCCTCCCAGGCCCGTATACCGTGATGCTGCTGGACGGGAAGGGCCGCATTGTGTGGTGCATCGTCCACTCCCTTGTGAACGACCATGATTGGGGCAGCACTGAGATCGACAAACTCAGGTTCATTATTCCTGACATCGAGAAGCACATGTGCGACTACCATAAACTGGGGATCCCGATATGTACAGCGGTCCGTGCTGACATGTGCGATGTGGATGTGTCAAACGCACGCCTCGATGTGATGTACTTCAATTTCTCGGGGCTGGAGCCTCCTGGGTCGAGGACTGTGAGTGAGCAGCTTGAGGAGGTGCGTGGTGCAGTGCAGCGCCAAGTCGATAAGAACCTGGACCTGCGCGTCTATCTGTCGACGTCAAAAACCATGCAAGCCGTGTGTAATGTCGCGAAAATTCTCCGCTGCTTCGATCTGACCAACGAGTCTTCTTTTGACGCGCTTCGTGAGGTCTTGGAGATAAAGACCAGTGATGGAGTTGAGGAAAAGGCTGCGCGCATCCTGAATGCACTGCTGATGATGTTCAACCCTGACTCGCGCGAGACGCTGCGGTGGGAGATCCTCAAGAAATTTACGGTCACCACTCGGACGAATTTCTTCACCTTTGCTGTGCTCCCGAGAAAGTGTGGGTACGAACACCTCGTCCCCATGATGTCGACGAGGTGCGTGGTGAGGAGCTCCCACCCCGGGAAAAGGAATATGGTGGAAAGGCTTTTTAACGGCGAGCCTCGTGAGGAATGTTACGGCATGCTGAGGTCGCTGCTGATGGTTGCATACGCTCCAAAGACTCTGGCCCCCTTCCCGGACGAACTCAAGAAGCTACGTGACACGATCAGGGAGAGTGTGAACATGCCCAGCGACCCACAGATGAATCGCCACGTGCCTCGGCACCAGCAGTACGAATTGAGGTCTGCGCCGAGATGCCACATTCGGAGGCCTGTGGGAAACTTCCAAACACGGGACTGGGAGGAGGAGCACCACTTCGACCCTCAGGCCTGCAGGCAGATTCAGAGGCCCGTAGCCAGGTTCGTGGAGAGGCCTGTGCACAGAAGCTACCCGACACGCTGTTGCGAAGAGGAGGATGATGAAGAGGAGGAGGAGGAGGAAGAGGAAGAGGGCGAGGAGGTGTGCTACTTCGATCCTCGGGCCGGCAGGCAGATTCGGCTTGTGCGCAGCATCCACCAGGCACGCTACTAGGAGGAGCGATCAGGCCTGAGGCTTTCATGAGTGGCGAGAGACCAGCTTATCGGCAGGAGGTGGCTGTGAAGGATAGTGTGTTTGCACTTCTGTTTCGCTGTTTCGCGGGCAGCACCCCCCCCCCCCCCCCTTCCGGTATCAGGTGTCAAAAAGTATTTTCTTGTGGCACCTGACAGCTGGAGTAGAGGGTGGGGCGGGGGTGGGTGGGGTAGTGGGCTCAGTTCCCGTCGCCAAACGCCTTATCTTTTTGGGCTCAGCCACACCATTTACGTGTGTTTGTATTCGTTGTGTGAGTTGGGTTACTACATATACGTAGTGGCCTGCACAGAGCTTCTGAAGCTTCTGTTGCTTCTTGCTGAGATACTGATGGACGTATCTCTCTCTACCCCACATTATTTAGCAGAACATGGTTTTCGAACTAAAAAGACTACCTACCACCCCCCGTGTGTATGTCACCCCCAGGCGGCCCTGGCGGGGGGTGACATACACTAAACTACCACCCCCCCGTGTATATGTCACCCCCTCAAAGGTGTGTTCATGTCACCCCCCTCCCGATTTTTGCACCTGGGGGGGGGGGGGGGCAGGGGCTGGGGTAATTTTCTGGGGGGTCGTGAACGTCGGGGGGGGGGGGGGGGGGGGGCTGGCGTGCAGGGTGCAGGCAGCGCGCGCAAATGCGACCTGTTTCCGGGTGCCCGCGCGCTCCCGGCGACCGTGCACCCTGGGTGCACGGGTTTGGGCTGAATCTGGGTGACGTACGAGTAGGGCTCCCACCCTGAAAATGGGCTATCTGCAGTCACTCCAGGGACCTGACATCACCTGAAAGTGACCCAAAAGTGCGGAATCTTCGACTCGCGGAATCGCGATTGACCCCTTCCATTGCACTCTTTGGGCTCTGTGCGGATCGTAGTGGGGTCACACTGTGGGTCTAGGTGCCAAGCTTCACCCATGAAATGTGGGTCTAGTTCAGGGGCTGGTCATAGGAGACTGTGATGGGAGGCCGAGAGTCAGCCAGCCCACCCACCCAGCGGGACCCCCTCCTCGGGTGTTCCGAAACCCCGTTCTTTTGAATATTTGGAATCTGTGCGCATCGTAGTGGGGTCACTTTGTAGGTCTAGGTGACAAGCTTTGTCCATGAAATGTGGCTCTGGTTCAGGGGCTGGTCATGGGTGAAGGTGACTGGGAGTAACACACCATGCCACCCCACCCAGCCACCCACCCAGCGGGACCCCCTCCTCAGGTGTTCCAAAACCCCGTTCTTTTGAACGTTTGAAACTTTTGCGGATCGTAGTGGGTCATTTTATAGGTCTATGGGACAAACATCGTCCATGAAATGTGACTCTGGTTCAGGGGCTGGTCCGAAGAGAAAGTGACTGAGGTAGCCACACGGCCGAGAGGGGGGCCGAGAGTCAGCCAGCCCACCCACCCAGCGGGACCCCCTCCACGAGTGTTCCAAAACCCCGTTCTTTTGAACGTTTGAAACTTTTGCGGATCGTAGTGGGGTCACACTGTGGGTCTAGGTGCCCAGCTTCACCCATGAAAAAGCGGTCTGGTTCAGGGGCTGGTTATGGGTGAAGGGTGACTGGGTGACACACACCATGACACCCCACCCCACCCAGCGGGACCCCCTCCTCGGGTATTCCAAAACCCCTTTCTTTTGAACGTTTGGAATTTGTGCGGATCACAGTGGGGTCACTTTGATGGTGTGTGAGCCAAGTATCACCCATGAAACACGGGTCTGGTTCAGGGACTGGTCGTGGGAGAAGGTGGCTGGGAGGCAGCCAGTCCACTACACCCCACCTACCCACCCAGCGGGACCCCCCCCTCGGATTTTCCAAAAACCCGTTCTTTTGAACGTTTGGAATCTGTGCGGATCGCGATGGGGTCATTTTGGCCATGGGGTGCCCATTTACACCTATTACTGGGGAACATCAATTGGGTGAAAGTACCACCTCCTGACCCCCCCCCCCCCTAGGCATACTTGTCCCCCCATATGGGGAACCCCCTAAATCTGGGGGAAATATGGGGGGTCTCAAAACCCCGCCCCCATATGGGGAAAAAGGCTGAAAATATGGGGAAAACCCGGTAAAATATGGGGGAATATGGGGGAAATATGGGGCCCATATGGGGGGATATGGGGGTATTCGTGCTGCAACGGGAGAACATCAAACCACTCAGGCACAGACACACACGAAGTGCGCGTCGAAACCGGCCTCATGCCTTGTTGGGGATCCTCCAGGAGTCCGATCCTGGGGAGGTGCGCGCTCGTTCAGGTGTGGCCAGGTCTGGCCCCCCCTGGAAGATCCCCCAGGTGGGTCGCACCGACCTCCTGTTCCTCTCCTGCGCCGATACAGCGGCAGCGGAGAGCAAACGCTTCCCGGTTTGGCGGGGCACCGCAGTGACAGCGGCAGCGGTGGTGGACACATACGCACAGACACACATAGCGCGTTCAGGGTTAACAGCTCCTCACAACACACACTCTTGTGTTTTTAAGTCCTCACTCTCACACTCGCTGTCCTCCTCCTCTGGTGTGTTTGCGATTGCGAACTGCCCCCTGAGGTCCTTAATTAGACAAGGGAATTCACAAGCAGTGCATTCTGGTATCAGGCGCTTCCGCCGCTTTTGACCGCTCCGAGCGCCGAAAAGTCGGGGTCGACGCTCGTCACCAGGCAGCTTGACATGTTCAAGCTGCATCTGCCGGGTGGAATGAGACCTGTGAAGGCCAGTACAAGGACTGGCTGCAGGACGCAACTGTTCTGCCAGCAAAGACAGGACTACTGGACAGCATGCTCTGATGACCGCTACTCAGACTTGAAGAAAGTGGCGGTCGGCACTCTCACAGCACCTTTTCTGGTCTGACTCGAGCACTTCAGCCGGGCGTTTCCTCTCTGCAGAAAGCGACGAGGTGAGATGGCTCTGCAAGGTGCTAGACGTCCCCTGTCAGTGGCTGACTTCACACCCTGTAAAAAGCAGAACGAAGAGAACTGTTTGCTGACTGCTTCCACCTGAGGAACCCCTGGGTTTTCCCCCATATATCCCCCATATGGGGGAAATATGGGGGAACAGGACTTGAAAAACCCCCCATATTCCCCCCATATTCCCCCCATATTTTCCCCATATTTTTGGCCTTCCCCATATGGGGGTACAAGTATGCCTAGGGGGGGTCAAATGGGGGTGACAAACACGATTTTTCAAAAAACCGGCGCAGAGGCCCCAAAGCCCCCGTAAACCCTCCAAACCCCCCCAGATCGGCCCGGAAACCCATCGAACCCCACTTTTCCACCATTCCGGGCACCTCAGGTGCCCGAATTGGGGTACCTAAATTTTGTGCCACAGTTTGGTACCGTACAGTGCCACTGTGTGGGAGGTTGGAAAAGAAAATGCCCCAACACACCACATCTGAGGGTTGCAATGCATGTTGCTTGCCAACCACGTCATCCGGTGGGTGTCAGGCGCTATGTAGGTGGCATTAGCCAGGTCTTCGATGTGTTCTGGCTTGTATATGTACCTCCCTGCCTGCGGCACAGGCACTGCCTTTGTCCCCCACACCAGCCACAGAGAGCGTATTGTACTCGGTCCACGGTTGCTGATTCATTGTGATGCGTTGTATCCTCGAGTGAACGTCACACACTAGTGACACCACCACCCGCCATCCGAGAGCTGTATTGACTTTGCGCGCTTCCGTTGCATTCACCTCGCCACGCATATTGCACCGTTCAGTACCAGTGCTCTTGGGCCAGGCAAAGTAGACCGCAGCAAGTACCAATTCTGGCACAATGGGTACCACGACAGCGCACTTCGTGTGTTCCCGGAATGTACAGCTCGTGTTGCAACAGTCGTTGTCAACACATCCCGGTTGTGGAGCACTGCTGCACAGGAATCACACGACCATCTGGACTTGTTCCGTACCTACAGGCAGCCTCCCGGTGCATGGTGGCAGGGAGGTACATATACAAGCCAGAACTCATCGAAGACCTGGCTAATGCCACCTACATAGCGCCTGACACCCACCGGATGACGTGGTTGGCAAGCAACATGCATTGCAACCCTCAGATGTGGTGTGTTGGGGCATTTTCTTTTCCAACCTCCCACACAGTGGCACTGTCCGGTACCAAACGGTGGCACAAAATTTAGGTACCCCAATTCGGGCACCTGAGGTGCCCGGAATGGTGGAAAAGTGGGGTTCGATGGGTTTCCGGACCGATCTGGGGGGGTTTGGAGGGTTTACGGGGGCTTTGGGGCCTCTGCGCCGGTTTTTTGAAAAATCGTGTTTGTCCACGTAAAAGGGTGGCATTTGACCCCCCCTACCCCCCCCCCCCCCCCCCCCCATCCCGAGTCGGGAGGGGGGTCGGGTAGGGGGGGTACCCCCCCCCCTCCCTCCTCTGCCTTTTTTGCAGTTGCTGGGCAGGGTGTTTCTCTTATTATAGCGAAATGAGTACAACTTTTGGCTGGCGCACAAACAACATCCTTATCTTTTTTTTTAAAGCACACTCGTGTGAGCGGAAAGCGCCCCACCACAGCTGCAACCAAACGTGCTCTATACACTAACCCCACCCTTCATCAGGCTCAGGGTGTGATCAGTTCAGGGTTTTGTGTGTAGAAGCGTCAACGCAACAAACAAAAGGAAATTCATCAGAGCGGTTGTAGCTGTGAAGTGATAGGGCGCTTTTGGCCACAATTCCTTCTGACACAAGACGCAACAAGCAAACAAGCAAAAAGGATAATTCATCGGGAGCCTTCGCTCTGTGTCACTTTGCAGCCAGTTTTGTGAGGCGGGTCGCCCCTTTTCTCTCTTTTCTGCACTTCTGAGCGAAGGCCCCCATCAGAGCGGTTGTTGCTGCGAGGAAAATGGCGCTGTGCTCACATCCTTCTGACGCAAGACAGGCCGATCGTCTCACTTGCTCTGGACACAGCCTGTCGTCATGCACACGGTGGCCAGGTCAGTGGGATAACCTCCGAGTTGTATCTCCTTTTGTGGGTATCAGTTATCCCGCGGATGATGTTCTGTAGTGGCCCCTGCACCCGTGATCATGGCGAGTCAAGGTATGCCGACTCTGTTCTTTACCCCTACTTCACTGCCCCCACACCCCCAATAACCCCCCCCCCCCCTTCATTCTTGTGCTCCCTTCCAGGCATGTCGCTAAGCGTCGACCGTCGACCCAGTGATTTTGGGTTTCCCCCCCCATAAAAAAGCGTCGACCCAGTGGAACTGGGTTGACGCTTGGTCGAGGCTTGGAGCGTCGACCCAGTGGAACTGGGTTGCCATTCAAGCCTGGACCAAGCGTCAACCCATTTATTACGCTGGGTCGACGCTAACCTAGCGTTGACCCGGTTACACTGGGTCGACCGTCACCAAGCGTCGACCAAGCGTCAACCCACTTTCACTGGGTCGACGTCGAAGAGAGTATGGTTTTGCAGGAACAGATGCTCACTACCGTGGCCTCCGGCGGCTGGGGGGCTCTGCCCCCCAGACCCCCCATCTCGCGTGCCCATCTAGTAACCAAGTCCTTGCGCTTCAACGGCCGTGGCATATCAGGGGGTAAATCATGGTCCCGAAAGCCATTTTTTGGGTTTCCTCCGGCACCCGAGGATGGCGCGAGCGGGAGAGGAACCACGGAAGGAACCCAGCGCCTCACACCGTGCCCACCTAGTGGTCCACCGACGGGAAAATTAGGCAACAACACGAGCGCGCGCGAAGCGCGCGCGAGAAAAATTGACCCCTAGTGTTTTCCCCCCTGATCCCCCCCTAAAACAGGAGCGTCAACCCACCAAATCTCCAAAATCGAAAAGTTAGCGACAGGCCTGGCTCCCTTCTACCTCTATTTCACTACCCCCCCCCTTTCTCCCCCACACGGTGGACCCACCCCCTGGGGCGGGGGTCAGAGCGGGGGTATGGACCCCCGATCGGGGATCTCCGCACTGCCTATTTTCGGAGCCCATACGACCCCCGATATCGGTCGCAGGATCTCCCGCGGGAAAAGTATCAGTTATCCCACGAAGGATGTTCTTCAGTGGCCCCTGCTCCAGTGTTCATGACGAGTCAAGGGGTGCCGACTTCTGTTCTTTACCTTCTCAACTTCACTGCCCCCACACCCCACACCCGTGCGAACGTGATGCCGCAAGAAGATATGGGGATCACCCAGTTCCATCTTGAGTATGTAGGGGGTTCCCTGAGCCTGGGACCTCCTACATCCCCCAACGTACAGTTTGTTTTGGTTGTATCGATTCACCTGATATTTTGAGACTTTTTGTGTGCCGTGAAGGCCTGCGGATTCTTTGTTGTTTTTTTTTGCCCTTGTTGTGAGTGAACCTTTGATTGGGAGCCCCCCCCCCCCTGTACAGCACGGTGGGATCTTGTAAATTTTACATGTATAACTACAAGTATAATACATGTATTATACATGTATAATACTTGCATGTCAACTATTATACATGTATAATACATGTATATGCCTGAAATATACATGTAAAATACATGTATATCAAGTAAAAATACAAGTATAATACTTGCATGTCAACTATTATACTTGTATTTTTACTTGATATACATGTATTTTACATGTATATTTCAGGCATTTACATGTATTTTACATGTATAATACTTGTCATGCAAGTATTATACATGTAAAATACTTGCATGACAAGTAAAATACTTATAGAATTAGATCCCACCGTGAGGTACAAGGGGGGGGGGGGGGGGGGGGGGGCTCCCCGCGGGCTGAGGTCAGGCTGGCGACCCAGGTTTTCAGGGTGACAGCAGGATTTCCTCGAAATTTTGGGTGACCCCCACCCTGGTCGGGGGGGGGGGGGGGGTCCCTCGCAAAGTGGGGGACAGGGGGGGGGGTACACTGGCTACCTCCCGCACCTGTAGGAAAGGACCCCCCCCCCTTGTACCTGTACAGGGGGGGGGGTACTTTTACCCAATTGGCATTTCCCAGTAAGTGGTGTCAATAGGCACCCCATGGCCAAAATGACCCCACCACAATCCGCACGGATCCCAAATATCCCAAAGAACGGGTTTTTGGAAAATCCGAGGGGGGGGTCCCGCTGGGTGGGTAGGTGGGGTGTGGGCTGGTGAAGGTGGCTGCCTCCCAGCCACCTTCACCCATGACCAGTCCCTGAACCAGGCCCACGTTTCATGGGCGAAACTTGGCTCGTACACCACCAAAGTGACCCCACTGTGATCCGCACAAATTCCAAACGTTCAAAAGAACGGGGTTTTGGAACACCCGAGGAGGGGGTCCCACTGGGTGGGTGGGGTGGGGTGTGGGCTGACTGCCTCCCAGCCACGCTGACCAGCCCCTGAACTAGACCCGTGTTTCATGGGTGATGCTTGGCTCGCACACCACCAAAGTGACCCCACTGTGATCCGCACAAATTCCAAACTTTCAAAAGAAAGGGGTTTTGGAACACCCGTGGAGGGGGTCCCGCTGGGTGGGTGGGTGTGGCTGCCTCGCAGTCACATTCCCTTAGGACCAGCCCCTGAACCAGAGGCACATTTCATGGACGGTGTTTGGCTCCTAGACCCACAAAGTGACCCCACTACGATCCGCAAAAGTTCCAAACGTTCAGAAGAACGGGGTTTTGGAATACCCGAGGAGGGGGTCCCGCTGGGTGGGTGGGCTGGTGTGGCTGCCTCCCAGTCACATCCTCCTGGGGCCAGCCTCCTATGACCAGACCCTGAATCAGACCCACATTTCATGGGTGAAGCTTGACACCTCGACCCACAGTGTGACCCCACTACGATCCGCACAGATTCCAAATAGTCAAAAGAAAGGGGTTTCGGAACACCCGAGGAGGGGGTCCCGCTAATTTTGGGTCACTTTCGGGTGATGTCAGGTACCTGGAGTGACCGCAGGTAGCCCATTTTCAGGGTGGGAGCCCTACTCGTACGTCACCCAGATTCAGCCCAAACCGTGCACCTCGGGTGCACGGTCGCCGGCAGCGCGCGGGCACCCGGAAACAGGCCGCATTTGCGCGCGCTGCCTGCACCCTGCACGCCAGCCCCCCGGGGCTGTAAGCGACCCCCCAGAAAATTACCCCAGCCCCTGCCCCCCCCCCCCCCCCCCCCCCCTCCCCTCCCGTTCCCTGCTGCACCGCATTCATGCAGCCCCCTGTGTGACCCCCTCCCTGCCCAGCCCTCCCTCCAAAGCACCCCCACCCCCCACCCACCGCCAGATCCACCACTTACACACGAGGGGTCTGACCCTCACACCCCCGCCCCCCCCCCCCCCCTCGCCGCAGCGGAGAGTTTGGGAGAGGTGTCGATCCACTAGCTTGCCTGCCTTATTCTCGTATTGTAGATTGTAGTTCGGGTTTAGCGTGTCCCGTCATCGCAGAGTGTCCCCCCTTGAGAGCTCAGCGTGAGAACCGGGTCGCGCTATCTTCCTTCTCCTCCTGGGACTTGGTGTATTGCCCCGCCCTCCCCCCTGTCGATCTGAGGTTCCCGTCACATTGCCACCTCAGCAGAATATAAGATGACTGTATCTGCCGACGCACCGCCGCAACCCCCGAGGCGGTCCGATGGGTCAGAGAAGGGGTTCATTGCCGGGCTGAAGAAGATGGGCGATTCTGTGGGGTCGCTGCTGTTCCCGACAACGCATGTCGACGGGGGCAAGAAGCAGTCCAGCAAATACACCCCCGACCCTGACACGGGGAAGATCGCGCTGGATGTTTCCGAGCTGGATTTCGTTGCGACAAACTACTCCAGCATCCTGCTGCTGGAAAGGCTCTATGTCGTGGAGCCCGGCAGTGAGAACGAAAAGATCCTGCTGGATGCGCTGCAGAATGTGGTGGCCGTGCTGAGGTCGAACCCTGTCCAGCGGCGTCTGGTCCGGAAGAAGCTGTTTTACGACCAAGAAAAGGACCCCACCGGGCGCAACCTGGACACCCGCATCCTCGCGGGGAATTTCAAACAGTACATCGACCTATGCATCGGCAAGACCGCGCTGTCCAACCTCGCCTTCTCTGAGCTGACAATCGAGCTCCTTGGCGTGTTCCTCCTCGGAGCCTGCACCGATTCCTCTGACAACGCGCCGCGGAAGCTCGACACTGACACAGGCAACGCCGAGCCTGTCATCGGCGCCGCTGCAAACGACTCAAACAAGAAGAAGAAGAAGAAGCACGCCCAAGATGTGGTGGAGGAGGTCCCCGTCACCCCCGAGGGCACCGCGACGGATGAGGAGCTGGACTACATCGTGAGTGTGGGCATCCGCGACCTGCTGGACTTCGTATTGGAGGAGACAGCCCTCGGTGTGACGCCCTTCCTCCTTGGCTCCTGCAGCCAGACTCTCAACAGGGCACTGGCGCTCTACCGGCTGGTCGCCAACCACTGCGAGCACACTCTGAAGCATGCGTATGACAAGAACATGGTGCGGACATGTTGGGATATCCTCAGCAGGAAGACACGCATGAGGGATCCGCTGGCCGCGAGGGTTGCCACTCTGAAGACATCCGCGCTGAACCTCCTGCAGCACCTCGGTGCCATGTCAATCGAGGACATGGATGAGATGAAGAGCATCACGATGATCAACGTCAACAGCAGGAGCGTGAAGGAGATGGTGAAACTGCTGCACCACTTCCCGGACATGCACCCAACCATCCTGACCGTCATGACGATGGTGGGGCAGAAGCAGAGCAACAACGCGGTGATGAAGGAGCTCGGCATGATGGAGTACCTCACGACGAAGGTGCTTCCGTTCTTCAGCAACTCGCATCAGCAGTGCATCCCGCATCTGGTGATTCTTCTGAACAGCTGGATTGTGACGTATGACGACCTGCAGTTCTTCTCGCAGTTCAACGGGATCCAGTGCCTCGTCTTCCACATGAAGGTCGCGGCATCGGAGGCAGGGCAGTTTGCAGACCCGGAGATGAACTGGGATGACATGTTGCTGCACGGGCTGTCCATCCTCTACAAGCTCAGCGACAACCAGCAGTACCACATGAAGATGGTTACCGATGACTGCACCACGGTCCTGCTGGAGTGCCTCCGGGTGATCGACCCCCTGAAGTCGCTTTACCACATGAACTGCTTCATCGCAGCGCTGTACAGCCTCCGCAACCTCACGATAGGGTCTGTCGAGGTCCGGAAGCTGGTTGTGCAGAACGATAACTTCGTGGTGCTCTGCCATCTGCTGTCCACACCGTCTCTGCCGATCAACTGCATGATCCATCTCCTGTTCCTCTTCTGCACGCTGGCGAAGGACACAATTCCCTACGGGCAACCCGACCCGGAGTACCGTGCGCTCATCATGAACGTGCTGTTCCTCTCGATCTTCAAACCGCTGTGCAAGGTGATCCACGCATCCCCTGTGCGGAAGCTGATGGACGACTCGCAGCTCACCATCCTGTGCCTCGCCCTGCAGGCTGTGTCCAACCTGATCCAGATCGCCAAAGAGGAAAACCCTCTGCTGTGCATCCAGATCGAAGTGGAGCTCCCTCTCGAAAGCCTCAAATATATGGCAAACTCCGAGTCACGCACACCCTTCCCGGAGCTGGCCAACGAGGTGCTCGGCATGGTGTACCTGATGCCCTAAGTGGGGGGGTAGGTGTGTCGTTGCGGCTGGCAAAAACTTGTCCCAGCATCTTCTCAGTCGTGTCGTGAGGTTGGTATTGCATAGAGTGAAGGCAACATCGTGTTGATGCGGTGGTGCTGATCCAGCAGGCTGGCCACACTCGCAGGCTTGCTGGTGATGTCATGCTGTGGTGGGGATCATGCGACAGAGTGCGTGCTCCTTTCCGCTTCCATCAAATAAAGTGAGGGCTGGAAACCTAATGCTGCTTCGCCTATGCATGCAGGCAGGTGAGGTGCCAAGGCGCCAAGTGATGCCAATTTTTGTGGAAAAAGGGGGGGGGGGTGCATCCATGGGAACGCTTCTCCTCCAGAAACGTTACCCTGGATACAACCCCGTGTTCGAATTGTCATGCTGCAACATGTGTCAAGAAGTGAATGGAATGAAGGACGGAACAAAGGAAGAGACACACTGAAGTAACATTTCCCTGTGCATGCCCTTCGCGAAATATGATGGGGGCGCGCCCTGGCATCAGTCCGTTTGGCCTTTGTGCCACACACAATCATTCCAAGCGTGGCTCTCTTTGCACACATGTTTGGAAGTGTGATCTGGGACTCCAGACGGCACCCTATCTTGCAACTCATTTTCCCCTGCTCTTTGAGTGTTCGTCCCACGCACAACTCTCCAAAAGTGCGCCCCCACACACGCTTTTGTGTGGGCAGCCCACCCAGAAGAGGGTTGCTGGGAGACTTGCTTTTCCACTCACTCTCGGCAATCAAACCCCCCCCCCCCCCCCCCCCACACCCCACCTCCCACTTGCCTCCCCCACTTTCCGCCTTCCCTTCGGGACGGGCCTATGCCCCACTGCTTGTGTTTCACAACCAAAAATCAGTAGTTTTCCCGAAGAGCCCCCTCCCCCCCCCCTCCCCCTGCATGTCTGTTTGAAATCTGATTCAAAATTGCTGTTCGACTGCATGCAGAAAAAGGCCTGTATGGCTGGGGTGGGTGTGTTTGTGTGATGTCTGCTTGTCTGTCGATTCTGTCTTCCGTTTCGGTTGCCACGAGTGGGGGTGGGGAGTGAGGGGGGGTGTGGTCGCCTTTTATTTTGCCCGGGGGCTTCCTTGCCAGGAAAAACCCTGGGTGTTGGTTTCTTTTGGGGACACACACAGCAGCCTGCCTATGTCCCCCCCCCCCCCCCCTTGCCCCTGCTGTCTCTCCTCACAGACGCTTTCAGTGCCTGCCTGCCAGTCACACCTGCGGTTTGCTTCGAAAAGATGCGGGGTTCAGACTGCCCCTTTGGTGCCCAAAGACCTCTTTCAAAACACCTTCTCTGCCGCGAAGGTGCTTCTGATGACCCACACAGCGCGTGTCGGCAGTCGGGATGACTCCCCAACCCCAACCCCACCCCTACCCCCCACCCAGTGTTGGATAAATACAGGGGTCTGGCGGGAAAATACACACCGTCGAAAGGTCCACAAAAATTTGCTGGGGCGTTTCAACGGGGGTCTGGGTTTTCAGGAGACGGGCGCGTACCTGTGCGCGTCCTGTCGTACTGTGGCTGCTTGGTGGGGTGGTGTGGTGCAGCAGGTTCTACTTTTTCTTCTCTGGGCTCTCAAACACAATGACACTTACTGCACGAACAACAAGGTTCTAGGGAAAACAAACCGCGCTGCACGTGGCTCCGTTCTGGCGGCAACCAAGGGGCTGCAGTGAAATCTACCATTCACAGGGCAGCCTATGGAAAGAAACACAACTGAGGCAGGAAGGCCTGCTCCTTGTGTCGTCACGCACGGGTCGCAGATCTACATGCTTTGGGACACCGGTCTCTTCGGACGGATCGCTCTACTCACCCCGCGACTCCTCATCACTCTCTTCGACCTCGGCCGCTTCGCTACTGGCGTCAGACTCATCATCAAGCACCTCCCCGGCTGGCTGACCCCACCAGCAGTGAGCGGGGAACCCTCCTTGTATTTGTTATCGTAATGTACGAAGATACATGTGAGTTTGTTGATCTTCTCGCTGGCCATTCTCTCGAGGCGTTTCGTCGACGAATGGTGTGCCCAGGCAGAAGCGACGGTATCATGATTGCGGATGGTATTGATGAGGCTGGCCTCTCTTACGGACAGGTAGTTGAAGGGCGATTCAGTGTCATGGCACTCCCGCAGCTCCCGAGGTGTGTGCGGCAGGGGGGGTGCTGTGGTGGCTCCCGAGGCAGTGTGCAGCAGATCTCCACACAGTGGTACAGTGTATTTTTGTATTTCCCCCAGGAATAATCCACCTGATTTGACCCGAATTTAGCGGAGTTTGGGCGGCGTTTGGGCGATTTGCCAAATCAGGTGGATAATACGAAAAATACACTGGGGGCCTTCGCTCTGGAGTGAGAAAAGTGAGAAAAAGTGAGCCCAAAAATGGAAAAAATGGCAAAAAAAAAGAGTGTGGGGAGTTGGGTCCAGTTTAGCAAAGTTGTCATATTTCTCGGGTGTTTTCTGAATGGGGACACCCGAAGAACCCCATGACGTGGTCATGACATGTCGCGATCTGCAAAATTGATCTTCACCTGACCGTGAAGACCGGAGGTGGTGAACACAGTGTTATTACGCAAGCACTTTAGTGATGTCCCCACAGTCCAGCGGGATCCGGTGTGCCAGGTGGGGGGAGGCGTCGTGGCCTTGGGACACCAGGTCAGGTGCGTGTTCCCCGTTGAGGGGAATTCCAAAGAAGACGTGCGGGTTCCCTTGGTATTTTGAGCGTCTCATTGTTCCAGGTAGACCGATGCCCCTCCGGCTAAATTGGCCAGGTTGGCGAGGCTTTCATGGCGTGTTAGCACTACACACCACTTCATCAGGTTTTTGGTTCCCATGGCGACACCCTCTTCGTCTAGGGTGAGCCTGTAGTGGAGGCAATCTACCTGCGCCGAAATGTCTAGTGCTGTCGAGACCCCACGGGAGGCAGCGACAGGGGCAGCGAGGAAAACGCTATTACCTGGGATCCCCCGTGTTTAAGCCCCCCCTGGGGGGTCTGGCAAGGGGGGGCTTAACCACAGGGGGCCTCAAGTTGTCAATACCACCGCGATGAGCCCGATGACCTGAGGGCCATCCTCCAGCACCCCGTCGAGGGGCGCTGCACCTTCACCCCCTCGCGAGCGGCTCATGAAAGCGATACAGGAGACGGGCGCTGTACGACGAGGCCGTACGGCTGGGGAAGAACCCAGTTCCGGAGGGGTTCATCCCCGAGGCGATGAAACGCCTAGTCGGGCGTGAGCTACGGGACTGGGCGGGCCTGGGCGGAGATGCGGGTCGAGACAGGTGGCAGCCCTGCACCTGGCCGCACAAGCTCTGGGGTTTGCGACGATCCGGCTGCAGGGACCGCGGCGTCGATCCAGCAGCCTGCACGAGGTGTAGCCATGCGGCACCGCCTAGCCCTCCCATCCGGGCCCCCCCTCCAGCGCGCGCAGTTGCATCGGGGGGACGCGGAGCTGGTGAAGCAGCTCGCGGAGGCCTGCGTCAGGAAGAAGCGTGACGATGGCGAGTTCTGCGAAGCAAGAGCGCATCAGGTGGCTGCAGGAGGACCTGTGCCAGATCGACGAGAGCACCATCCGCCGCTACATCCCCATGCAGCGTTTGAAGGAGGAGTTCCTGCGAAGAGCGATGCCCGGGACGCTGTGGAGCAGCTCCAGGCAAGGCTTCAATTTGAGGAACCGCCATAAACATCCGCCCCCCCCCCCCCCTCCTGCGCCCCCAACCTGTGAACAGACGTTCACTACCGTGGCCTCCGGCGGCTGGGGGGCTCCGCCCCCCAGACCCCCCTGTGGCGTGTCCTTGCGCGACAATTTATCGTCACATCGCGTAGGGCCCGGGCTACCCAGGATGCAGCCCAATTCACACCGAATCTGCGCCCGCCGTATTGCAATTTGGGTTAGCGTGCTGGCATCGCAGCCTGGCCCCGAGGGACCATACCGTGAGTAACCGCGCCCGCCAGGAATAAATGTTCACTCCCATGGCCTCCGGCAGCTGGGCCCCAGACCCCCCTGTCCAGCAGGGACAGGCACCCCGTTTGAAAGGCAGCCTACTGGCTCCTGCGTGTCATTTGAACATGATGCACAATGTGCGAAGTGACGCAAGAGTTCACGCGCCTATTTCAGGGGGGGGTGCAAGCCGCTGTCGATGCCACGTCATCGTCCGCCAAGCTATACCCCCAACTCGTCAATCATGGGGGAGGTCCTGCACCCCCAAGGAAGATAAGGATAAACCCCCACCCCCAGCCCCGCGACCCCACCCCGCGCTTCGCGCGGGGTGGGGGTGGGGTCGCGGGGCCGCGCTTCGCGCGGCCCCCCGCGCAACAGTGCCAGCAGGGGATGTGCTGTCCTGGCGCTGGACGCGGAGGGCGGTGGGGGCGCCGGGGGGGGTGGCGACTGGCCGATGGCCAGGGGTGCTGCGCGTTCCCGCGCGCTCAAAAAACGATGCGCAAGGGGGCTGGTAAAGTGTGGGCGCGAACCCGACCCGGGAGGCGCGCGTACTGGGGACAACTGCCGAGGCGGGCCGAGCGGGGTGTGGTCCAAAGCTGGCGGCACGCGAGAGGGACTGACTGGGCGACGGGAGGGGAAGGAGTTGGGGCGGGCAGCTGCAACGCGAGGCGCAGTCGGAACTGGCGCACACCTTCGAGGTCACCGAAAAGGCTGCCGCGGGGCGGGAGCGGATCACCGACGCGTTTCTTGACTTCTGGCACGGGATCCAGGGCGGCTGCCTGTCACGAAGTAGTCTGCCGGCTGTTCCTGTGGAAGCTCAGCGGGGACACCGGCGGCGACTACGCCGGAAAGCTGGTGACAGTGCTGCACGGGCATGAAGGGTAAAGGGGGTGCGAACGAGACGGAGGAGCACAGCGCAGGGGCGCGGTAGAGATGTGTGTGACGAGGGCGCGGGTGTCAAAGCTGTGCTTCCTGAGTGGCGGAGCTGGCGGAGGTAGGCACTGGTAGGCGTGAGGCGACGGCGGGCCGGACGACGCCGTCGAAACCCCGGGATACCTCCCTCGAGGTGGCGACGGGCAACGGGACGGAAGCCTCAGTTGGTTGCAGCAGGAGGGACGGAGCACTGCGATCGCCGAAAAGCCACTTAGTGACTGCGACGGAGTGGGGGAGGAAGGCGGCCTGGGGGTATGACACAGTGTGCTGGAAGCCTGGGGGGGCATGACACAGTGTGTTAGAAGCCTGGGGGGGCATGACACAGTGTGCTGGAAGCCTGGGGGGGCATGACACAGTGTGTTAGAAGCCTGGAGGGGCATGACACAGTGTGTTAGAAGCCTGGGGGGGCATGACACAGTGTGCTGGAAGCCTGGGGGGGCATGACACAGTGTGTTAGAAGCCTGGGGGGGCATGACACACTGTGTTAGAAGCCTGGGGGGGCATGACACAGTGTGTTAGAAGCCTGGAGGGGCATGACACACTGTGTTAGAAGCCTGGGGGGGCATGACACAGTGTGTTAGAAGCCTGGGGGGGCATGACACAGTGTGTTAGAAGCCTGGAGGGGCATGACACAGCGTGCTGGAAGCCTGGGGGGGCATGACACACTGTGTTAGAAGCCTGGGGGGGCATGACACAGTGTGTTAGAAGCCTCGGGGGGCATGACACAGTGTGTTAGAAGCCTGGAGGGGCATGACACACTGTGTTAGAAGCCTGGGGGGGCATGACACAGTGTGTTAGAAGCCTCGGGGGGCATGACACAGTGTGTTAGAAGCCTGGAGGGGCATGACACACTGTGTTAGAAGCCTGGGGGGCATGACACACTGTGTTAGAAGCCTGGGGGGGCATGACACAGTGTGTTAGAAGCCTGGGGGGGCATGACACAGTGTGCTGGAAGCCTGGGGGGGCATGACACAGTGTGTTAGAAGCCTGGAGGGGCATGACACAGTGTGTTAGAAGCCTGGGGGGGCATGACACAGTGTGCTGGAAGCCTGGGGGGGCATGACACAGTGTGTTAGAAGCCTGGGGGGGCATGACACAGTGTGTTAGAAGCCTGGGGGGGCATGACACACTGTGTTAGAAGCCTGGGGGGGCATGACACAGTGTGTTAGAAGCCTGGAGGGGCATGACACAGTGTGTTAGAAGCCTGGGGGGGCATGACACAGTGTGTTAGAAGCCTGGGGGGGCATGACACAGTGTGCTAGAAGCCTGGAGGGGCATGACACAGCGTGCTGGAAGCCTGGGGGGGCATGACACACTGTGTTAGAAGCCTGGGGGGGCATGACACAGTGTGCTGGAAGCCTGGGGGGGCATGACACAGTGTGTTAGAAGCCTGGAGGGGCATGACACAGTGTGTTAGAAGCCTGGGGGGGCATGACACAGTGTGCTGGAAGCCTGGGGGGGCATGACACAGTGTGTTAGAAGCCTGGGGGGGCATGACACAGTGTGTTAGAAGCCTGGGGGGGCATGACACACTGTGTTAGAAGCCTGGGGGGGCATGACACACTGTGTTAGAAGCCTGGGGGGGCATGACACAGTGTGTTAGAAGCCTGGAGGGGCATGACACACTGTGTTAGAAGCCTGGGGGGGCATGACACAGTGTGCTGGAAGCCTGGGGGGGCATGACACACTGTGTTAGAAGCCTGGGGGGGCATGACACAGTGTGCTGGAAGCCTGGGGGGGCATGACAAACTGTGTTAGAAGCCTGGGGGGGCATGACACAGTGTGTTAGAAGCCTGGGGGGGCATGACACAGTGTGCTGGAAGCCTGGAGGGGCATGACACAGTGTGTTAGAAGCCTGGGGGGGCATGACACAGTGTGCTGGAAGCCTGGGGGGCATGACACACTGTGTTAGAAGCCTGGGGGGGCATGACACAGTGTGCTGGAAGCCTGGGGGGGCATGACACAATGTGTTAGAAGCCTGGGGGGGCATGACACAGTGTGCTGGAAGCCTGGAGGGGCATGACACAGTGTGTTAGAAGCCTGGGGGGGCATGACACAGTGTGCTGGAAGCCTGGGGGGCATGACACACTGTGTTAGAAGCCTGGGGGGGCATGACACAGTGTGCTGGAAGCCTGGGGGGGCATGACAAACTGTGTTAGAAGCCTGGGGGGGCATGACACAGTGTGTTAGAAGCCTGGGGGGGCATGACACAGTGTGCTGGAAGCCTGGAGGGGCATGACACAGTGTGTTAGAAGCCTGGGGGGGCATGACACAGTGTGCTAGAAGCCTGGGGGGGCATGACACACTGTGCTGGAAGCCTGGGGGGGCATGACACAGTGTGCTAGAAGCCTGGGGGGGCATGACACACTGTGTTAGAAGCCTGGGGGGGCATGACACAGTGTGTTAGAAGCCTGGAGGGGCATGACACAGTGTGTTAGAAGCCTGGGGGGGCATGACACAGTGTGCTAGAAGCCTGGGGGGGCATGACACACTGTGCTGGAAGCCTGGGGGGGCATGACACAGTGTGCTAGAAGCCTGGGGGGGCATGACACACTGTGTTAGAAGCCTGGGGGGGCATGACACAGTGTGCTAGAAGCCTGGGGGAGCATGACACACTGTGTTAGAAGCCTGGGGGGGCATGACACACTGTGTTAGAAGCCTGGGGGGGCATGACACAGTGTGTTAGAAGCCTGGAGGGGCATGACACAGTGTGTTAGAAGCCTGGGGGGGCATGACACAGTGTGCTAGAAGCCTGGGGGGGCATGACACACTGTGCTGGAAGCCTGGGGGGGCATGACACAGTGTGCTAGAAGCCTGGGGGGGCATGACACACTGTGTTAGAAGCCTGGGGGGGCATGACACAGTGTGCTAGAAGCCTGGGGGAGCATGACACACTGTGTTAGAAGCCTGGGGGGGCATGACACACTGTGTTAGAAGCCTGGGGGGGCATGACACAGTGTGTTAGAAGCCTGGAGGGGCATGACACACTGTGTTAGAAGCCTGGGGGGGCATGACACAGTGTGCTAGAAGCCTGGGGGAGCATGACACACTGTGTTAGAAGCCTGGGGGGGCATGACACACTGTGTTAGAAGCCTGGGGGGGCATGACACAGTGTGTTAGAAGCCTGGAGGGGCATGACACACTGTGTTAGAAGCCTGGGGGGGCATGACACAGTGTGTTAGAAGCCTGGAGGGGCATGACACAGTGTGTTAGAAGCCTGGGGGGGCATGACACAGTGTGCTAGAAGCCTGGGGGGGCATGACACACTGTGCTGGAAGCCTGGGGGGGCATGACACAGTGTGCTAGAAGCCTGGGGGGGCATGACACACTGTGTTAGAAGCCTGGGGGGGCATGACACAGTGTGCTAGAAGCCTGGGGGAGCATGACACACTGTGTTAGAAGCCTGGGGGGGCATGACACACTGTGTTAGAAGCCTGGGGGGGCATGACACAGTGTGTTAGAAGCCTGGAGGGGCATGACACACTGTGTTAGAAGCCTGGGGGGGCATGACACAGTGTGTTAGAAGCCTGGAGGGGCATGACACACTGTGTTAGAAGCCTGGGGGGGCATGACACAGTGTGTTAGAAGCCTGGAGGGGCATGACACACTGTGTTAGAAGCCTGGGGGGGCATGACACAGTGTGTTAGAAGCCTGGAGGGGCATGACACAGTGTGTTAGAAGCCTGGGGGGGCATGACACAGTGTGCTAGAAGCCTGGGGGGGCATGACACACTGTGCTGGAAGCCTGGGGGGGCATGACACAGTGTGCTAGAAGCCTGGGGGGGCATGACACACTGTGTTAGAAGCCTGGGGGGGCATGACACAGTGTGCTAGAAGCCTGGGGGAGCATGACACACTGTGTTAGAAGCCTGGGGGGGCATGACACACTGTGTTAGAAGCCTGGGGGGGCATGACACAGTGTGTTAGAAGCCTGGAGGGGCATGACACACTGTGTTAGAAGCCTGGAGGGGCATGACACAGTGTGTTAGAAGCCTGGAGGGGCATGACACACTGTGTTAGAAGCCTGGGGGGGCATGACACAGTGTGTTAGAAGCCTGGAGGGGCATGACACACTGTGTTAGAAGCCTGGGGGGGCATGACACAGTGTGCTGGAAGCCTGGGGGGGCATGACACACTGTGTTAGAAGCCTGGGGGGGCATGACACAGTGTGCTGGAAGCCTGGGGGGGCATGACAAACTGTGTTAGAAGCCTGGGGGGGCATGACACAGTGTGTTAGAAGCCTGGGGGGGCATGACACAGTGTGCTGGAAGCCTGGAGGGGCATGACACAGTGTGTTAGAAGCCTGGGGGGGCATGACACAGTGTGCTAGAAGCCTGGGGGGGCATGACACACTGTGTTAGAAGCCTGGGGGGGCATGACACAGTGTGTTAGAAGCCTGGAGGGGCATGACACACTGTGTTAGAAGCCTGGAGGGGCATGACACAGTGTGTTAGAAGCCTGGAGGGGCATGACACACTGTGTTAGAAGCCTGGGGGGGCATGACACACTGTGTTAGAAGCCTGGGGGGGCATGACACAGTGTGTTAGAAGCCTGGAGGGGCATGACACACTGTGTTAGAAGCCTGGGGGGGCATGACACAGTGTGCTGGAAGCCTGGGGGGGCATGACACACTGTGTTAGAAGCCTGGGGGGGCATGACACAGTGTGCTGGAAGCCTGGGGGGGCATGACAAACTGTGTTAGAAGCCTGGGGGGGCATGACACAGTGTGTTAGAAGCCTGGGGGGGCATGACACAGTGTGCTGGAAGCCTGGAGGGGCATGACACAGTGTGTTAGAAGCCTGGGGGGGCATGACACAGTGTGCTAGAAGCCTGGGGGGGCATGACACACTGTGTTAGAAGCCTGGGGGGGCATGACACAGTGTGTTAGAAGCCTGGAGGGGCATGACACACTGTGTTAGAAGCCTGGAGGGGCATGACACAGTGTGTTAGAAGCCTGGAGGGGCATGACACACTGTGTTAGAAGCCTGGGGGGGCATGACACACTGTGTTAGAAGCCTGGGGGGGCATGACACAGTGTGTTAGAAGCCTGGAGGGGCATGACACACTGTGTTAGAAGCCTGGGGGGGCATGACACAGTGTGCTGGAAGCCTGGGGGGGCATGACACACTGTGTTAGAAGCCTGGGGGGGCATGACACAGTGTGCTGGAAGCCTGGGGGGGCATGACAAACTGTGTTAGAAGCCTGGGGGGGCATGACACAGTGTGTTAGAAGCCTGGGGGGGCATGACACAGTGTGCTGGAAGCCTGGAGGGGCATGACACAGTGTGTTAGAAGCCTGGGGGGGCATGACACAGTGTGCTAGAAGCCTGGGGGGGCATGACACACTGTGCTGGAAGCCTGGGGGGGCATGACACAGTGTGCTAGAAGCCTGGGGGGGCATGACACACTGTGTTAGAAGCCTGGGGGGGCATGACACAGCGTGCTAGAAGCCTGGGGGGGCATGACACACTGTGTTAGAAGCCTGGGGGGGCATGACACACTGTGTTAGAAGCCTGGGGGGGCATGACACAGTGTGCTAGAAGCCTGGGGGGGCATGACACACTGTGTTAGAAGCCTGGGGGGGCATGACACACTGTGCTGGAAGCCTGGGGGGGCATGACACAGTGTGTAAGGACCACGTGGGAGTATGTCACTTTGGAGCCAGTTTTGTGTGGAACCCAATTTTTTCACCTCTGCCAGAAATTCTTTTTCGAGATTTTTCGCAAATTTTGCATTGTCCCCAACACCCCTGTGTCACGGGACCTTCGCTCTGTGTCAGTGACACACAGTGACACAGAGCGAAGGCTTGGCGGCGTTTTTGCCGATTTCGCTTAAGGTGAAAAAAACCGCCTGTGTGACACACTGACACAATTTGACACAGTTTGACACAGAGCGAAGGCCCCCACTGGAAAATACAAAGGAAAAATACACCCCCTGCCAACCCTGTCCCCACCCCCCCGATTGCCGACGTCTATAATATTATAGAGATACACACCGGGGGGGGCCAACGAGGGAAAAAACAAAACAGGGTGCACCACACATCCCCCGACACCACAGCACACCCTTCTGACGACAGGAAAGGCAAAGGGCTCTTCCACCCTACCCCACTCCACACACACACACACACACACTTTCTCTCTTCTTTCCGAAGAAGAACAGAAGGAAAATGGCCCAGCCCCCGCCGCAGAACCCGAACTTCCAGCAGCAGCAGGGCTACGGCAGCGCCCCGCCTGGGTACAGCTACCCACAGCAGGCACCCCCCCAGGGATATCCGCCTCAGCAGGGCTACCCTCCCCAGCAGGGGTACCCCCCGCAGCAGGGCTACCCTCCCCAGCAGGGATATCCGCCTCAGCAGGGGTACCCGCCGCAGCAGGCACCGCCTGTGGCTCAGCAGGGGTACCCTCAGCAGGGGCAGCAGGGGCCTGTGCCGAGCGCGCCGACATGGTATCAGCCGCCTGAGAGCAAGAAGGATGCGTACAACGTGACGGAGACGTACACTGCGGAGTGGGAGACCCCCATGCTGTGTGCCGGGTTCCACCAGCCCCTGTGGTGTCTGGGTGGGTTCTTCTGCGGGCCGTGCGCCGCTTTCATGCAGAGGCGGAAGCTTCTTATGGCTGACAAAAACGAGGAGAACTGGAAGTACTACCAGTGCTGCGGTGGAATCCTCGGGCAGGGCTGCACCAGCAAGTGCAACTCCTGCACGCGTGACAACGAGTGTCTCTGCCTTGCGCTGGAGGCGTGCTGCTGCCTCGGGTGTGCGGTGCACGGCAACCGGTTTATGGTTCAGATGCACTACGGCCTGGAGAACACGTGCTGCGATATCTTCCTCTTCTGGCTCAGCTGCATCTGCAGCATCCTGGCGTGCATCACAGGAGTATGTTGCGGATGGGGTACTGCCCACTCACCCAGCTGTATATTCTGCTGCCACCCATCACACCACCACACCACCACCCCGCCCTGCAGGAGGATTCTCTGGAGCTGATTGCCGACCTCCTGTTCTACCTGCTCATGGGATGCATGACCGCGCAGCAGGAGAACGAGATGTCCAAGAAGGGCTACCCCAAGGTATGTCGCACAGGGGCTGTGCAGTGTGTGGTCCGCTGCGAACTGTCGTGTGTGCCTCGCAACAAAAAAAAACAGATGGCTGTGCCACAGTGTGGAAAAAAAGGTGATTACATTGGCGAAAATGACATGTGACCAAATGAAAAAGGTGATTCCATTGTCGTAGATAAATCCCTCCCCCACGACCATTTTGAGTAAAGGGGGAGGGGAGGGGGGGAGGGGGTGAGAGGCAAGCAGAAGCAGGCCTTCTTCCTCTACAGTGCTCTCTGCCCCGCCCCCTTCGCCCAACCCCCACCCCCCGTCAAATCATACCCGCCCCACTGCACGCCACACAGGGTTCTATTGGCCAGCAGGGCATGCACTGATGACTTCTCACTCGCACTGTCGTATGAGAGGACGCGATCGGCTGGCATCCTGACCCCTATACCGCATATTTCCCGGCACTCACGACGATACATTGGTCTCCTCTATGCCGGGGAGGCGGTGGATGAAGGGCACACCATGCCTGGCAATGGGGGAGGGGTTCAGTCCCCCCCCCCCCCACAAGAGGAACAATCTCTTAGTATGTACACACGCAAAGGAAGGGAAAGGGGAGGGGAGGGGAGGGGGTGGCACACACAATTGGGCCGTTCCTCCTCCCCACAGGGGTTGATACACTCAAAAGTGTAAAACACACACGCACACAGGGTTGGGCTAGGACCCGTGCAGGGTTAACCCACCTAAAAAGTGATCAACACACACAGAGGCGAACCTCTTTTCAACACCGCCCTCCTCCCCGACCCAACCTCCAATCCACACTGCAGCATAGAACCGCACACAGAATCCCTTCCCCCCCTTTGTATGGGGATATCCGGGGTGGGGTGGGGAGGGCTGTATGGAGAGTCTCTGATCGCTACACGACGCGCTAGTCGGGAGATCCCGGCGAGTCGAATCCGGCTCGTCGGGCCCTATACATGCTTGCGGAGTGGTTGCAATGTGGGCAGTATCACAGGCGTTCCCCCCCCCGGGGTACAGTGGGGTATAAACCCCTGCGGGGCGATCTGCAGGCGGGCTCTTTGGTTTTTTTGAATCTTTTTTTTTTGAAAAGTTTGTGGCTTCTCACCCCTCTGGATAGTCTCATCCTGCCTTCCCAAGGAGGCTCCGATGTGCGTTTGGGGGGGTGGGGAGTGGCGGTGAGGGCGAATCATGTGTGCCGTAGGAACGCGGCACATTTTTTTTGACATCAATAAATGATTCGATTTCGTGAATGATGATGAAAAAACAGAGGGGGGGTGATTTTTTGGAGTGGCGGGTCAGGAAGGCATCTTGTGTTGCATCACAGCACGACTAGGAGCCCCTGATGTGGTGTCAAAAAGGACACGGTGGGATCTTGTAAATTTTACATGTATAACTACAAGTATATACATGTATTATACATGTATAATACTTGCATGTCAACTATTATACATGTATAATACATGTATATGCCTGAAATATACATGTAAAATACATGTATATCAAGTAAAAATACAAGTATAATACTTGCATGTCAACTATTATACATGTATTTTTACTTGATATACATGTATTTTACATGTATATTTCAGGCATATACATGTATTTTACATGTATAATACTTGTCATGCAAGTATTATACATGTAAAATACTTGCATGACAAGTAAAATACTTGCATGCAAGTAAAATACATGTATTTTACTTGCATGCAAGTATTTTACTTGTCATGCAAGTATTATACATGTATTTTACTTGTCATGCAAGTATTTTACATGTATACCGTAAACGGAAAAAGGGTGGACCGTAAAAATGTTCCAAGTTCCCAAAAAAAGGCCAAACGTTCCATCTTTTTTACGGTCCACCATTTATTGGGACTGAATATGGAAAAGACAATGCGTTTTTCGCCCGCGGGCTGGTGGGTTGCGGGGCGCGGACTGCGGCCTCCACGCCGCAGACACCCACACGTAGGCCTCCCGACCTCCCAGCTTTGGACCCTCCCTCCACCACCGCAACCAACACCAGCAAGAGAAGCAAGTCCTCCCTGCGTGTGGAAAAGGCACGATCTCACCTCGAGACTCACCCACCACCACACCTCGAGAAGTGTAGTACCATGCAAGGAGCATTCCGGTAGAAGTAAAAGTAGAACCTGCTGCACGAGCCCACAAAAGCAGCCACAGTACGGCAGGGCGCGCAGACAGAAGCTGAGACCACCGGGCTCCCTCCAGATGTAAATTCGTGAATCAGTGCCCGAAAAATTCAGGGAAATCGTACTCCTTTAGTGTAGTACACCCTGCAGTAACTGTGGGAGAACAGTTCCCGGACGATGGTGAGTGCACACTCTGTGCTGAGGCCCTGTGGTGTTAATCCTGCAGCTTCAGCCGTACGATTTCCTTGGTTCCTTCGCGACTTCGTCGCGAAGGAACTCGTAAAAAAAACCGCCAAGTCCACGATCCCAACCGTAAAATAGGTGGACCGTAAAAATGTTCCAAGTTCCGGAAAAATCCCATTTGTTCCATCTTTTTTACGGTCCACCTATAGTACGGTTCACCTTTATTACGGTCCACAATATTTCCGTTTACGGTAATACTTGCATGACAAGTATTATACATGTAAAATACATGTAAATGCCTGAAATATACATGTAAAATACATGTATATCAAGTAAAAATACATGTATAATAGTTGACATGCAAGTATTATACTTGTATTTTTACTTGATATACATGTATTTTACATGTATATTTCAGGCATATACATGTATTATACATGTATAATAGTTGACATGCAAGTATTATACATGTATAATACATGTATATACCGTATACGTAAATATTATGGAACGTAAATATTATGGAACGGGCCCATTTTTGGCCGGTCCGTTCCATAATATTTACGTTCCAAAATATTTACAGGGCCAGTTGGGGACTCGGTGGTGAGGACGGCTTGCGTCAGGAATCGCGCGAAAAGTGCACGAGTAGGTCCCGTCAGGGACTCTGTACGCCGTCCGATCACCTGGTCCAAGTCCCCGAGTCGCAGAAAGCCCTGTAAATATTATGGAACGAAAAAAATCTGGAACGCCAACCCACCAGCGTTCCATAATATTTACGTTCCATAATATTTACGTTCCAAAATATTTACGTTCCAAAATATTTACGTATACGGTACTTGTAGTTATACATGTAAAATTTACAAGATCCCACCGTGGAGTGGGTGTTTGGGGGGGGGGGTGGCGCTTATATTTGGGCAACAAAAATAATAGAGACAAAACCACTGCAGTTGGGTTGTGTGGATAGCGGGATCGATTCCCACGCTGCGGCTCTCTCTCGGGGACACCGGGCGCGGTCCACCAGTTCGTGAAACCCGAAACTGCAGAACGCAGGGGGGGGGGGGGGGGGGTTGTGGGTTGAGGTTTTGGCGATTTTTTTTGTTGCGGCCTGATTTTGTTGGCGCGCACGCAACCAATTCCGCTGTGCCCCTCCCCCCTTCCCCCCCCCCCCCCCCGATTACACCACCCTCCGCCCCGCCCTGCCTCACCCCCCCCCCTCCTTCATTTATTTTCTGCGCTGTTTTTCTCAATCGGTTATTCTTTCCCCCCCCCCATATTTCTCTCTTGCCAGACAAAAATGTCCCCACACATGCCCCCTTGACCCCCCCCCCCCCGAAAATCCGCCGAAATCTAGCTGCCCCTCCCGAACGTGGGAGGTGGGGGGGGGGGGGGGGTGGGGGGGGCGGGTAAATGACCTGACTGAGAGAGAGAGAGAGAGAGAGAGCAGAAGAAGTCTGTGTGAACGGAGGGGGGGGGGCGCGGTGGGGAGGAGGGGGGGGAGAAGAGGGGTCGACCTTTTGGCTTTCTTTGCCCTTCACGACAGATTCATCCTACCCCTCCGCCCCGCCCCCCTCACCCATTCCTCGGTGATTCACCCGATATCTTCTCGAAGAGTCGAAGGTCATGAGGTATAATTTAGTAGAGCCTGGGTTCCGATAGCACCATCCGATCCCGCCAACGAAGCGAAAGGCCGTTTTCTGTTATGCACGCAGGCGGGAGCACGGCACAAAACTGCTTCGAAAATGCACAACAGAACCCCCCCACCCCCTCGGACTATTTTCCTTCGTGAGTGACGGCGTGTATTTTCTTCACCTTCTTTTGTTTCGCCTCTGTTATTTTTCTTGGGATGAAGGGGGGGGGGGGTTGGGGGAGGTGATGTAGCAGGGTAGCGAAAACGAAAACAATGGAAAAAACACCCCCCGCCCCGCCCCGCCCCGCCCCACCCACCACCCCTGGTGACGGTTGAAACAGCACAGGTATTATCACTTTAGATCGCGGGGACACTGCCCCGCACAACGGGTGAAAGGGTGAGGCGATCTCTCTCTGTATCCTGCTCTTCTCTTTGTGCTGCAAAAAATTAGTTGTCTGAAAATATGAACGTCACAGACGCACAAAACGTGTGGTATCGTTGCGGAATACGATAGGTAGAACATACGTTTGGTGGTTGTCCTAACGTTTCTCTTGATAGCGTTACAACCGCCGATATATGTTAGAAAATCAAGACAACAGGCAAATACCGCCTTTTGCGCCCAGAAGAACACCTCCGTAATCACCAGCCCCTCTCACCGGGAGGCTGTTGGAGGCAACTGTATATCGGCTTCAAAAACCATCCGTTCAAAATACAGTACTTGACGGGGGCCCTCGCTACCAGTCACAGCTCGTCACAGCTCGTCAGTCAGTGAGGGAAGTGGGCTGGTGCTCACTTTATCTCATTCAGTCACATCTGTAGCGAGACCCCCCCAACGTGATCATCTTGATCGTCACACAGCTGGGAGCCTTCCCTTATCATTACGGGAAGAGGAAACCAACGGGAAGGGGGTGGTCGGGTCGCAATGGACCCGTGTGTCAAAGTGTGCCAGCGTGCCACGCTACAGTTCTGCTCGGGGAGGGGAGGAAAGGGGGGGGGGTGGGTGGGTGATGGGGGAGGGCGGCTGCAGTGGGCAGCTGTGTCCCCGCGCCCCCCCCCCCCCCCCCCCTCCCCCCGCCTCTCCCCTCCCAGGCATGTCGCTAAGCGTCGACCGTCGACCCAGTGATTTGAGGTTTCCCCCCCCATAAAAAAGCGTCGACCCAGCGTCGACCCAGTGGACTGGGTTGACGCTTGGTCGAGGCTTGGAGCGTCGACCCAGTGGAACTGGGTTGCCATTCAAGCCTGGACCAAGCGTCAACCCATTTATTACACTGGGTCGACGCTAACCTAGCGTTGACCCGGTTACACTGGGCCGACGCTCACCAAGCGTCGACCAAGCGTCAACCAACTTTCACTGGGTCGACGTCGAAGAGAGTATGGTTTTGCAGGAACAGATGCTCACTACCGTGGCCTCCGGCGGCTGCCGGGAACCGACGCGCCTCTCCCAGTCGCCTCAGGGGGCGCAGCCAACTCACACAGAATCTGTACACCCACAATGAACAGATGTTCACTACCGTGGCCTCCGGCGGCTGGGGGGCTCTGCCCCCCAGACCCCCCATCTCGCGTGCCCGTCTAGTAACCAAGTCCTTGCGCTTTGACGGCCGTGGCATATCAGGGGGCAGCGTCGAAATCATGGTCCCGAAAGCCATTTTTTTGGTTTCCTCCGGCACCCGACGGCGCGAGCGGGAGAGGAACCACAGAAGGAACCCAGCGCCTCACACCGTGCCCACCTAGTGGTCCACCGATGGGAAAATTTGGGAACAACACGAGCGCGCGCGAAGCGCGCGCGAGAAAAATTGACCCCTAGTGTTTTCCCCCCTGATCCCCCCCCAAAACAGGAGCGTCAACCCACCAAATCTGCAAAATCGAAAAGTTAGCGACAGGCCTGCTCCCCTCCCGCGTCTATCTAGCCTTGCACGTCGTGTGGGTTTCGGGGTTTGCCCTCTGCCCTGCCCCATCCCAACCCAACCCCACCCTGCCGGTTTTGATAGTTCCGAGGGGAGTGGAGCGGAGTCGCGAAGTGGCGGAAATATTTTGGGGGGGAGTGTACAGAGCACATTATTGGTTGCAGCTTGTGGTAGGTCGCTTTTTCCCACCCACAATGTGTGTGATTAAAAAGCAGATGCGGAACATACAGTGCTGCGTTGGCAGCTCTGATAGACTCTCCAACAATTCAAAAATTCAAAAAAAATAATTGCAAAAATAAAAAATGATTGCGATTGCCTGACACACTCTCTCTCTCCTCTCCCCCTGCATCTGCCACCCACCCCACACCACACCACCACCCACCCTCCCAGAGGATCAGCAGGGGGGTGTTGAAGGGCGTGAGCAGGGAAGAGGTCGGTAGAGGCAGCGAGAGGACACAGTAGAACAAAATGGCTGACGAGGAGGATGTTGCGGACTTCGAGTACGACAAGGATGCCGGGATTGTGTATGTGCATTGCTTTGTGCCTTTGAAGCCGAAAGGAGAGGGGGGGGGGGTTGGGCGGTGTTACCAAATGATGTTGGAAACACCTCCGCCCTGTGCTTCCTTGTGTTTCAGTACCTCCCTCTACACCCACATCTATGCCTCCACAGCGAGGGGCTTGCGGAGCAGGACCTGTCGAAGCTGGACATCGAGTCGCTGACACCACTGACCCCTGAGGTCATCTCGCGCCAAGCGACAATAAATATCGGTATGCCGTGCCGCCGTGCCTGTTCCTCAGGTGGCCAGAGGGGGTGTGCGGCAATGCCGCACGGCTGGAGGGCTGGCCACCCGGTTTTGTGCGATTGTGTTGGTCTGCTGCTGTTGTGTGAACTCTCCCACACCTCCCCCCACCTTCCCCCCACACAGGGACCATCGGGCACGTTGCGCACGGGAAGTCCACAGTGGTGAAGGCTATCAGCGGGGTGAAAACCGTCAAGTTTAAAAGCGAAATGAAAAATAACATCACCATCAAGCTGGGGTACGCGAACGCGAAGATCTTCCAGATCGAAGACACGCCGCGCCCGCAGTGCTACGTCTCGGCACCCAGCTCCACGCCTGACAACAGCGTGTGCCCCAACACCGGCAAGAAGATGAACCTGGTGCGGCACGTGTCCTTCGTCGACTGCCCCGGTCACGATATCCTCATGGCAACCATGCTTAACGGTGCGGCAGTCATGGACGCCGCACTGCTGCTCATTGCAGGCAACGAGCCCTGCCCGCAGCCCCAGACATCCGAGCACCTGGCAGCAGTGGAGGTGATGAAGCTGACCAACATCATCATTCTGCAGAACAAGATCGACCTTGTCAAGGAGTCCGCCGCCCTCGCGCAGTACGAGGACATCAAGCGGTATGCCGCGTTATGCCTCCGTAGAAAGCTCACCAAAACGCTTTCGCCAAACCCCACACGGTGCAGGGCAGCGCCCCAACAGCCGAAGTGCTGCACAGGCCTGCCTGGGATCACCAACGACAAACTTTTCTACAGCGCTCCACTCCACTCCAAAGAGCAGCATCGTTGGTTTTGTTGGATTGCCCCCCACCCCACCGCATTCACCCCCACACCCCTCCACCCTCAGGTTCGTGAAGGGTGGTGTTGCCGACGGCGCGCCTGTGATCCCCATCTCCGCGCAGCTGAAGTACAACATCGACGTGCTGTGCGAGTACATCGTGAAGAAGATCCCTGTGCCGCGCCGCAGCTTCATCGAGTCGCCCCGCCTGATCGTGGTGCGGTCCTTCGACGTCAACATGCCCGGCGAGTCCATCGAGAACCTCCGCGGCGGTGTTGCTGGCGGGTCCATCCTCTGCGGTGTCATCAAGAAGGACCAGGAGATCGAGGTCCGCCCCGGTCTGCGCACGAAGATGGCCGACGGGACCTTCCAGTGCAAGCCCATCCGCTCCAAGGTGCTCTCCCTCTTCGCGGAGAAGAACCAGCTGGAGTACGCCGTGCCCGGAGGCCTTATCGGTATCGGGACCAAGATCGACCCGACGCTCACCAGGGCGGACCGTCTTGTGGGGCAGGTGGTGGGTGTGCCCGGGGAGCTTCCGGAGATCTACAGCGAGGTGGAGATCTCCTTCTTCCTGCTGCGCAAGCTGCTGGGTGTCAAGAGCGAGGGTGACAAGAGCGGCAAGGTGGAGAAGCTGGGTAAGGGCGAGATCATCATGGTGAACATCGGTTCGATGTCCACTGGTGGCCGTGTCGTGGCGGTGAAGAACGACGTTGCCAAGCTGGCCCTCACCGTGCCTGTCTGCACAGAGGTGGGTGAGAAGCTTGCCCTCTCCCGCCGTGTGGACAAGCATTGGCGTCTGATCGGGTGGGGTAAGATCCGTCGCGGTGCGACCGTCACCCCCGTGCCGTTCTGATGAGCCACCCCCCCTCCCCCACCGCATCGTGATTCATGATGCGGTTTTATTTATTTACCGTATACGTAAATATTTTGGAACGTAAATATTATGGAACGTAAATATTATGGAACGTAAATATTTTGGAACGCTGGTGGGTTGGCGTTCCAGATTTTTTTCGTTCCATAATATTTACAGGGCTTTCTGCGACTCGGGGACTTGGACCAGGTGATCGGACGGCATACAGAGTCCCTGACGGGACCTACTCGTGCACTTTTCGCGCGATTCCTGACGCAAGCCGTCCTCACCACCGAGTCCCCAACTGGCCCTGTAAATATTATGGAACGTAAATATTATGGAACGGACCGGCCAAAAATGGGCCCGTTCCATAATATTTACGTTCCATAATATTTACGTATACGGTATTTTGTTCGCCCCGTTCGAGCTATATCCCCCCCCCCCCCCCCCCACTGAGTGCACCCGTTGTGCGGTGCATGTTTTTTTACGTTTTTTTATTATGCAGAGAGACGATCCCCCCTCTATTTTTTTGCCGAGGGAACCAAACAAAAAGACCAACATCGGGGGAGGGGGGAGGGGACGGTGTGGGGAGGGGAGGGGACGGGGGGGGGGGGGGGGAGAAACAAGGAAGCAACAATCACGCACTCACCCCCCCCCCCCCCCTCACTCCAGCAAAAAATATACAACATCAAAAAAAGGGCCAGCGTTGTGTAGAGAACATGGCCAGGGCCGTTTTTTTATATCTTCTGCCTCCCCCCGTCTCAATTGTTTTTTTGATTTGCCCCCATACTCTCCCCCACCCCTCCCCACCTCCCCCCCCCCTGTCTGTGGATCACACACCGCCTTGGCAGTCAAAAAAGTATGGTCAATTGTGTACGTCACTGTCCGGTCTTCTTTACGTCAGGTAGTTGGGTTGTCAACGGAGCCTTCGCTTCTGATATCGTGCAGACGTGAGCCCGCTAACATAAATCGGTGCCAGACTGGCACAGGCTTGGCACGGAGAGAAGTTGGAGTGAGAGGCATATCCTGACGCCTAGCAGAATGTTGGTTGGGTTGGGTTGTTTGGGAGAGGGGGGGGAGGGACGTCTCTCCCACCTTACCACCCCACCCACCCATCCATCCCAGCCCCGCCGCCCAAATCCTTCTCAACCAGGCAGGAGCCTTCGTTCGTTCCTTTTTTTACCGATATTGTTGGGGATGGGGGGGCTGCCCTGGAATATTTTGTAGTGATTTCAGCTGATTCGAAAAAAAAAGGTGTTTATCACGGGGTTTTGTGTGGGGGTGGTGTTTGGTTGGGAGGGGGGGGGGGGGGGTGGGGTGAAGGGCAAAAGGGGCGTTGGGAGGCCACGGTGAGAAAAGAGATTGGGCTGAACAGAATGGCTTGTGCTGCGTGTGGCAGCGCGTGCATGGGACGGCACACGACGACAGAAAATGCAATACGACCGCAACCTCCCCGTCACCTCTCAACATCTCGTGCAGCCTCTACCCGGCCCTCCTGCGTAAAGTAAGAACAAAGGGTGGGGCTCGGTTCAAAGCCACAACCACCCGTCTTTGCTTTGCGATTGAGTATTTCCTCCTATCCGCTCCTCCCTCGTTTGGCTGGAAGCATCGCCCCCGTTGCGCAGCAGGGAAAAAAAAAATGCGTTTTTTTCTTTTGCGCCTGCGCCCTGGTTTTGGCTATCGAAGCTCCCCGCGAGTAGAGGGCTGACGGAAATACCTACCTTCACCAAACCCACCAAAAACCTCCACTCCCTCCCTGCTGAAGAGAAGGAAAAACCGCCATGGCGTGGCGTGTGTATTGGTTGGATGGTCAGGATGACGGGACGTTGTCAAGAAATCAAAAAAAAATTAAAAAAAATACATCGCCAACAGTGAGTGGTGGTGGGGCGAGGGGTTTTTTTTGGAGGGGGGGGGGGGGGGGCGGGGTGGTGGCGGTGGCGGTGGTGCTTTGCCTGTGTGTGTTGGCTAGACAACCCTCCCCCCCCCCCCCCCTCTCCCTCCCCCCACCCCCCACCCCCAGCAACGACAGAAGTGCGGAGAGGCAAGAGGGGTATGTCCCGTGAGCCATGGGGCCGGGAGCAGTGACATCAGAAAATGGACCGGAGCAGTGCGGTGTCGGAAAACCCTGGTTTTCCACCACCACCACCCACCAACACCCCCCCCCCCCCCCTTCCGTTGTGCATTGATCTGCCTTGTGCAACATATCTGGTGTAGTGGCTACAAAAAAGGACTAACATTGCGAGAAGGTGCTGGGAGATTTACTTTTCCATTCCCTCTCGACGATCAAACCCCCCCCCCTTCCTCAATTGTGGCATCGCAACGGATGGCGACCAATGCGTTGCTTATTTCGTTAAGCGCGTCTTTGCACCTCGCGGACAACTCTCGCTCTGTATCCACTGTCACACCACAGCACGACCTGTGTAATGATTGTGGAAGTGAGAAGATTTGTGTGGAAGCGTCAACGCATCAAAACGAAGTATCAAACAGTTGAGGAAGAGGCGGCAGAGTTGAAGTGACACTTTTTGCGATGCACACCAACCCCTGCTCCCTCTTGAGACGATCCTCAGTCTGCCACGCATCATCACACCACCCGCACCTCAAAACAGGCGCCCACACAGGCTGCAATACCTATCGGGGTGGTATTTTTGTTCTCTTCTCCGCCCCCACCACACCCCCTTCCCCCCTCCCCCTTTTTTTTGATGCATCTGAAGTAACCGTTCTGTTTTGTAATCCCAGTTTGTTTTTCCATCGGCCTACCCCAGCGCCGCTGCGGGGGCGCGGGCGTGAGAGCGAGAGAGGGGGGGGGGGGGGGCAGGGGGCCCTCCCCACCCCCCCTTTTCCCAGTGGAGGGGGAGGAGGGCAGCTGCACCAAGCAACGCGGACTCGGTGTGCACTATAGCTCCCCTCTCCCCGCATTAGCTCTTCTCCCATTTCTCCGTCCTTCCTCTTCCTCCTCTTCCTCCTCTTCCTCCTCCTCCTCCTCCCCTCCCACACAAAGATACGATGCACGCAGCGCTGCTGATCGGCGTGTGTCTTTTCGGTGAGCTCCCCTGCTCACCATACCAACACAAGACATGCCCGTTTGCCCCGAACACCGCTTTCGGCGATGGGCTTCGCCGCCTATCTCGAGGCGAAGCCGATGACCTGACGGAGGAGCAACACCACGAGCTCTGCCACCCGGAGAACTGGCAGCGCTATGAAGAGTGTCTCTCCGCCTGCCCCGTCAGCCTTCACATCACAGAGCCTGAGGAGCTGCGGGCCAGGCTCTGCGTGTCTGATAGCAACTTCCAGCCTTACGTCCCTGCGGCGCACATCACCGAGGGGCACCCTCTGCAGGGCGCGACTCTCCAGCTGGTCGCAGTGGGGAACAGCAGCACCAACCCGGATCGAATGGGGTGCAGCCCCGCATCCTTCTCCGGGAAAGATTTCAGGGGAAAGCTCGCGGTGTTCAGAAGAGGCAGCTGCTACTTTGAGACGAAGATGCGCCAGGCCTCTGCCGCAGGCGCCGCCGCAGCCCTGATTGTCAACTCCGCCTCTTCAAACTACGTCCTGGATCAGATAATCATCATGGGCGGCTCCTCCATCGGCATCGGCAACACCCCAGGTGTCTTCGCCCCTGCGCACTACGGCGATATCATCCTCTCCGCGCTGGACTCCGGGAAGCGTGTCGAAGGGCACATCACAATGTCCTGCCCGGCTGACCCACTCCCTCTGAGCAGCAGCCACGTCACCGACACATGCCCCAACGCGCACCTCCTGAGCGGTGTCTGCGAGGATGCCGAGGAGGATGAGGACGCGCTCTGCATGGCCTGCCCCCTCACAGCCGTCTTCACTCCCGAGGTGACGGCGTGCCTCTACGGGAATGACCTCCTCCCCCGGTCTGCGAAAAACTTCCTCCAGCACACCAGGGCTGTCCCGGGGCATATCGACGTGCTCATCCCAGGCAGGCCGCTCCCACAGGAGGGGTGTGACGTGTCGAGCTACGCCTCAATCCCCCTCTCCGCCCGAGACAACGTCTTCATCCTCCCAGAGCCGCAGCAGTGCCTCCTCGCCGCTGCTGCGCGGGCGGCGGAGGCTGCGGGTGCATCGGGTGTTATATTCGCCCCGTCCCTCACGCGGACAACCCCGGTTTTCCCCTCGGGGACTTCCAGCTATGTCGGGGTGCCGGTTCACACCATCCTCCCGGTTGAGGCAGCCGCTGTGCTCTCGCTGGGTGAAAGGAATGGCGGTTCCCCCACCGTGCTGCGCGTCTTCCTCCATAAGAATGCGACCCGGCCCCACCCCGACGACCACCACCACGAGGATGACGAGCGGATCGCCACCCCCCTCCGCCGTGAATATTCCGCGGATTTCGTCCCGCTCGCCTTCATACCCATCGGACTCCTCCTCCCCGCAATTGCGTGGAAGCTGTGGGTCCAGCGGCGGCTCATCAAACAGCTGACCCAAGCCTCCGGCGACACCTGCGACACCATGTCGCAGGGAACCACCGCGCCTCTCGCGGGCGGGGATGCCATGGGAGAGCCCCGCAAATGGAAGCCCCGGATCTCGCTTGCAACGGCAAGCCTTCTCCTTGCGGGTGTCCTGCTTGCGTGTGTCGGAGGGGTCTCCTTCGCCCTGTCCTCCTCTGCAAGCATGGTCGCCCTGGATGACCTCCGGAAGGAGAGCGAGATTGCCATCACTGCGTCGTTTGAGGCATCTTCAGAAAACATCCTGGGTATGGCGCAGCACCACCGCGTCTCTATCGTGCACCAGATGACAGACAGTGTGTCGCGTGTCCTCTTCGAAGGATTGACCTTCTCCCGAATTGCCTCGAGGATGATGGAGAGCTACGACGGGTCGTGGTATTCCTTCCAGAGGCTGACCCGCCCGCTGAGCCTGATCACCGGGGTGTCGGATTGGGTTGTCTCCGTGCTGAGCACGGAGGGGTTCTACGCCCGCTACACCGCCACCCTCCTCACGACAACCGATTCCCGCATGGAATCCGTCACGGGAAAGGCGGGCATCTCGCAGACAACGAACGGGTCGCTGTATGGGTTCAGCCAGTTCAGCCCCCCATTCAAAGCTGCCAACTACCTCGGCACCACCCCACGGTCTGTGTGGCTCCCCGAGGAGTGCATCGGAGGCGGAAGGGGGGATCCAATCGGGATGACTTCAGGGCTGGCTCGGGAGGCGCACATCTGGGTGCCAACTGAGGAGACGTATTTCAGGCTGACCGACTCGCCCCGCCTGCCTCTGAGCATTCTGTCGCCTGTTATTGGGAATGGCGTGTTCCGGGGGACGTTGGAGGTGACTCTGGATAGCCACCGGCTGGACGACATCCTGGCGCAGAACATCCAGGCATTTCTTGACCATACGCACCACGGGTCCCATCAGGAGTTTCACGGAAACCCCGTCACCGCGGTGCTCTACGACATTCCAACGCGGAGTATCCTGGCGACGAACAGCTACCGAGCGATAAACTACCCCTACCAGTTGCAAGTGAGGGGGTTTGTCCGCGGGGTAATGCGCGTCTACACCTTGGACAACCTGCCTGTTCCCGAGGTGATGGCTCTCGGGAGGGTTCTGACGCAGGAAGATGCCCCGCACACCATCACCATCAACCTCGATGATTTCCGATATACCGAGCGCCACCACGTGGCCCGGCTCGTGGCCCCCCTCGGGTCGGGCCTGCTTCCACAGAGCGACGACGACAATGGAGGTGTGCCCACCCCGTTCTCCTCCGAGGGAACCGCTGTCGAGGATGCCTCCGGGAATCGCTACCACGCGGTGGTGCGTGATGGGGTGGGGGGCGCCGTGGTTGACCTGGGGTATGACATCTCGCTGCAGAAGAGGGTCATCCGGTTTGGCGGGGGGTCTGTGCTGCACGTCTACCAGAATCTGACGACGGATCTGCCGATTGTGAAGGAGGCGATGGCGTACAGCGGGGGTGGGTTGGCGTCGCGCGTGATGGAGAGCAGGAAGTTTCTCTTCGGGTTCACGATGCCCGTGCCGGGCACATCCCAGGTCTGCTCGACAGGGATCCCGGCGGGGAGGCTCGTCTACACCTCCCCGTCCTGCATGCTGCGGGAGCCGTTCTACCTCAACTCCTTCACGGTGTCCGCGACGTTTAAAAGCGATGTGCTGATCCCTCCCGAGCTCGACATGTCGTCCACCCCGCAGCTGTTCAGCACCACCTTCGCGGGTGATGCGATTGTGAGACTCTTCGCCAACGGCCAGCTCTATGTCGGATTCTACGAATTTGGCTGCCGGACACCCCCGGTCGCTTCAGGGATCCCCGCAGGGAAATGGACCACGCTCACCGCCAGCGTTGACCGCAACCAGCACACCTGCACAGTTTACCTCAATGGGGTGGTTGAAGCGGAGACGCATTCTGCGGAAGGATTCTTCGACAAGAAACATCTGGATCTGATGGCGTCCCCTCTCTACATCGGGAAGCATTTCAAAGGGTCGCTGCTTGAGGCGTCGTTTTTCAACATCAGCATGGCTGCGGATGAGGTGGCGCGCTATGTCAACACCGGGGTTTTCGAGCCGGAGCTCAAAGGGACCTATTTCGCAGACAGGTCGGAGCTGCCGCAGCCCCACGGCGAGGCGACGGGGTGCAATTGGGGTGTGGCGGTGCTGATCGAAAGGTCTGTCCTCCTGCACACCGCGGAGGAGAACAACGAGGCGACACTGATGACGCTGCGACACAACGAGGAGTACCACATCCAGAAGCGTGACTCGCAGCTCAAGTTTTACTCCGCGGTTGTCATAACCCTCATACTCGCCAGCGTGCTAGTTTTTCTTATATTCAACCAGCGCCTGACGCAGCCCTTCGCAGTGTTCGCCCAGGCGATGTCAGACGCAGCCCTCATGCAGATCAAGGGTATCCCGACACAGCACTCCGCCATCACCGAGCTGGACCTGATGTACCGCAGCATGGGGCGCATGCTGGAGAATCTCGAGGCATACCGCCCGTTCCTCCCGGATGCCCTCTTTGAGAACATGCAGTGGGTAGGGCAGTGCCGCGCACACCGTGGAGGGCGCCACTGCCCCGGGCTGAAGACGGGGTACTGCGCGATCCTCTTCACAGACATAGAGGGTTCCACGCAGCTGTGGGACACCGCACCGGAGGCGATGAAGGTTGCCCTGCGGACCCACAACAGCGTGATGCGGAACGCCATCGAAAAACACCACGGATATGAGGTGAAGACGGTGGGGGACTCCTTCATGGTGGCCTTCGACACGGCAACCGATGCGGCAGCCTTTGGGCTCGATGTGCAGCTCGGGCTCCACCGCCACCCGTGGGCCCCCGAGCTCGCCATGAAGGGGCACGCCGCGGGGGACAACGCGGACCCTGCGGGTATCGGGATCTGCGCGAGGATCGGGGTCAACTTCGGCGAGGTCGACATCGACTTCAACCACATCACAGGTCGGTACGACTACTTCGGATCCACAGTGAACAAAGCCTCACGGCTGGAGAGCCTCGGGCCCGGAGGCGCAGTCGCCCTCTCCGAGGATGTCCTGGAAGAGGTGATCTCTGACCTGCCCGACTCGCATGACATCACCTTTAGCAACCTGCAGGTCGGCACGGAGCACGCGCTGTGCCTCCCCGTGGGGCGGGTTCGCCTGAAAGGCATCATGGGGTCTGTGCATATGAATGTCCTGGTGCCCCTGGCCCTCAGTGCCAAGGTGGGGGTGATGAAGGCCTACCTCAGCACGCTGGAGGTGGAGGGGGAGGGGGATTCGGACAGCGGGACGAGCGATACGTCGATGCTCAACCCCCTGGTTCGGAGCATCAGCCTGACCTCCAGCAGGTCCTCCGGGTCCACAGCTTTCCGGAGGGTCGGGATTCCTTGCATGAAGAGGAGCAATGCTGCGATGGTTCGCACGTCGTACAACTCACAGGCAAGGGATGATACCCAGGATACGGTCTCCATGCGAAACGATGTGGTGTCGAAGATCGTGCAGTGCCTGGAGCGCAGCGAAGGTGTTGTCCAGTCGGTTTTCTCCACCTCGGTGATAGGCAGCTGGAACACCGTGCGGTCTGTCACCTCAGCCTATTCGGCATCCTGCAGGTATATGCGGCTGATCAACGCCGCAGAGGTTCGCGGGAGCTACACATCTGGCATCTCCCACGGCAGCGTCTGGTTCAGCAACGTCGGGACTGCGACGCAGAAGTTCATCTCGGTATCAGGGACGTGTGTCGACCTCTGTGAGTCGCTTTGGAAGTCTGCCCGCCTCCTCGGCTGCCAGTGCCTCCAGGCGTGGATGGCGAATGTGCAGCCAAAGCTGTCCGGCACGCAGCGGGCACGCCGGTCACGCCCTGTCGACATATGGCACATCGAAGGGCACGACATCACGGTTGTTGAGGCCAAGCCGGAGGTGTCCCTTGCAGCCATCAACGAATACACAGCGTTTTCCATGGGGCTGAAGGACGGGGCGTTGGAATGGGGGTGGACCGAGGGCTATGTTGAGGCTTTCCATCAGAAAGACTATTCCAAGATCAACGCGCACAGCGAGTGCGACGCGGTGCTGGCGAAGGTGGCGCTGGTGATGCGCCGTGGGGAGACGCTCCTCACGTCCCCCTTCGCTGGGCTGGAGGCAGAGACGCAGCACCGCGCCGAAATCACCACACCCCTGAGGGCGGAAACCACGCACAGCTCTTCACTCTGATGACGTTTGGGCGTGTGCCGTATCAGAATCAATCGGGTGGCGTAACTTACACTCAACACTCAACAGAACAGCAACAAACGACAGTGTGCGTGTGTGGCAGTGGTGGTGTGATCAAAGTATCCCCAGTGCCCCCTTGTATTTCCTTCCACTTCCACTTCACTACGCCCTCTGCTCCTCAACACAACGGAGGGAATTCAGGGAAAAGGCGAGGCAATGCCACCGTGCTGGCCACAAGAACTCTAAGCAGCAGCCTCTCTCCCGTCGGGTGAGTGGGGAGTGGGCAAAGATCCGTGCAGCTGCACTGTGCCACATCCGTTTTATGCCACCCCTGCCCTCCTTCATGAGGTATTGCTGCACTTCGGAGCGCTTCAGATCCCCGAAAAGGGGGTCCGGGCCCACCCCCACTCCGACTGCCGCTCCTAGACCCCGCCGTGGGGTCGGGGTTTCGCCTTGCCTCCCTCGTTCCAACAGCAGCCGGCTTCTCGTTCTGCCTCCCCGCTTCTCCATGTTGTGGAAGAGCAGCTATATTTCGAACTAAAAAGACTCGTGGCAGCGTTCGGTATCCTGCACACACTGCACGAGCAGGGCACCGTTTGTAAGATCTTGCAAAGAGTCAGTGGGAGCGTGCGGCACCCGGCAGTGCGTTTTGATGCATCTATGAAAAAGAAAATTCCCATGTACCTCAATGCACACTACTGCCTGTGACGTAGAAACAAAACCCGGACTCTTGTCAAGTGAGGGTCGTGCCGCGTGTCTCCCTGGGGAGGGGTGCGTTTCTGCGTGCCTTTTCCGGGCCTGCCCTGCCCCCCTGCCCCCCAACCCCCCCCTCCCGCTTCCCGCTGCACGTCCTGTGTCGGTTTTGCCTGCTGTCTCGGGGTTGCTTTCTTCGGCCCGCTGCTTTCACAGACCCGCCGAAATGAAGTTTTACAGTGCGTGTGTTTTGGACTCGGTCCGGAAGTGTACATTCTGGTTGGATCACTGCATTCAGGGCAAACCGCCACGACGCTTTCCCCGTGCGCACGGTGTGCTTGTCGGTTGGGTGCAGCACATCTTCATTTTTGTGTGAGGCGTTTATCTTGGAGGTCTTCCCCATCGGGGAATCTTTCGCAAGGGTTCGGCAATTTTCTCCTCCCCCCCCCCCCCCCCAAAAAAAAAAAGGAGAAAAGGGGCTAGACGACAAAACACAAAGACCCCCCCCCCCTCCCCCCCTGGCATCTCGAAGGGAGATGCGAATACCCTGGGTTTCTGCCCTTGATTTACCCCCCCCCCCTCCCCCTCCACAGCATTTGTCTTTGAACTTACCATATCACCCCTCCCCTCCCCTCCCTGGACCTCGGACACAGCCTGCGTAACGAGTCGCAACATCTGTAGGTATACCATATGCCGCATACCCGGTGCAGCGACTCCAAAAAGGGCACACGTTGCTCGAGGGGGGTGGATGGAGTGTGGGTGTGCGTGTGGTGACCACGTTTTGTGTGGGGAGATCCTGCGCGGATCACACGCCCACCCTGTGCTGTTGTGTGCCTGTTGCTGTGTGTTGCCCTACTCTTCTTCCAGGGGGGGGGCTCCAACTTCCGTCGGGGGCCCTCCCCATTCCCTCGGCAGCACTGTGCGTTGCCCTGTTTGTTGCCTGCTTGCCCCCACACCGCCACCCCCACCCCACCCCCCACCCTGCGACCCATTCGCGAGAGGGCGGGGTGGAGGTGGGGGTGGGAGGGAGGTTACCTTCGGCGGGGGGAGGGGGGGGGGGTGAGCCAGCGGCTACGGCATGAAAGCCGTGTTGCTTGTCCCCCTCCTCCCCCCCTTTATCTTATATTGCTTTCCGCAACCTCCCTCCCTCCCTCCCTCCCTCCCTCCCTCCCTCCCTCCCTCCCTCCCTCCCTCCCTCCCTCCCTCCCTCCCTCCCTCCCTCCCTCCCTCCCTCCCTCCCTCCCTCCCTCCCTCCCTCCCTCCCTCCCTCCCTCCCTCCCTCCCTCCCTCCCTCCCTCCCTCCCTCCCTCCCTCCCTCCCTCCCTCCCTCCCTCCCCCCCTCTCCGGGCAGTGCTCGCCGAATACGGGTGTACTACGTTTGCGTATTCATAGTATGTATGCGCGTATGCAGATTTTTGGATTTTCCGAAGAATGTGCGTATTCAAGCACTGCCTCCGGGGGGGGGGGGGGGGAGGGGGGGGGGGTGAATGGGCGGCAGTTACCCCTGGGTCTTCAACTCTGCCATTCCGGAATGGGCGTGCCATGTCTGAACCCCCCCCCCCCCCGCCCCCCTCCCTCCACCACCAACGACCCTCCCTCGCCGTTCACCCGTCAATCCCATATCGCTCCCAGTCCTACATCTCACATGGGGCAAGGGCACCCCCCCCCCCCCCCACCAGCAGCAGCAGCAACATCAGATGCAGGAGGACCTGTTCCTCCTGCAGCTCCTGCACCCCGAGGAGCAGCACCACCACTACCACCACCACCGTCCCCTCGTCATCGAGGTAGTCGGTTGCTCTCGTCTACGCTTGCGTTGGCTGCACCCTCAGGGGGAGGGGGGGGGGAGGCGGCACGCCAGCGGCACCGGTGCCAAAACACTTGAGAGAGAGGCAGATCTTTTCACCACACACCCCCCCCCCCCCCCTCCGCACACAGGCAAGGATGCACCGGGCGGTGCCCTGATGGAGACCGGACCCCACCCACCCCGCAGCCGGGAGGATGCGCTGCGCGTGCTGCGGCACCTCCTCCTCCCGCTGGCATGCCGCTACATCTGGTGCCTGCGGCATGCCAAGCGGGCCGCCCACGCCGAGATCTCCTTCGAACGCGACGGGGGAGGGGTCGCGAGCTACGGCCTGACCGCCGCCAACCTGGCATGCCACGGCGTCGTCGCTCGGGCCGTGGTGGATGAGGTTGCCGCAAGCCTGACCAGCTCCGCCATACCACGTGGATGCGTCGTGTCCTACGCAGGTGAACCCCTCTGCCGCGCCGCACTCATCACGCGCGGGGAGCTGCGCCACGCCGACAACACCGTGGTCACCACACCCTGCTGGATCGGGCTCCAAGAGGTCCTCTCAGCCCGCAGCACCCACACCCACACCCTGCTGGCCGCGACAGACCTGGAGCTGAGCGTGGCACCCCTCCGGGTTCTACGGAATGGGCTTGCCCTGGAGTCCGTCCTGCAGCTGCAGTGCCGCATCAACGCCGCTGCAGTCACTTTGGGCCCCGCAGCGCCTGCCCTCAGCAGGGCTTGCCTCAGCCGCCTCTTCCCTATGGGGTGCCGGGGCGGGTCTGTCGCGGGGGATCCGCTGGCCGCGGCGGTGTGTCAATCCGCCACCCGCGCCACAGCCCCCGAGGGTGCGACGCTGATCGCTGAGGGGGGTGCGCCGAGCCTTATCGTCCTCCACTCCGGCACGGCGCATGTTGTGGGGCACAGCGACATCAGCAGCAGCGGCAGCAACGCCGGGGGGCCCCCGCGCATCCCATCGCACCCCTCCCCCTCCTCGCCTGCATCCTCCACCCCCGTCTCCTCAAAGGCGTCTGCGCGGCACCCCAAACCGACTACCCCGCAGCCCCGCGCTGCCCCCCAGGAGGCTGAGGAGGTTGGGGTGACGGAGGAGGAGGAGGAGGTCCACAGCACAGGCCTGCCGCTGCTGCACGGCGCTGCCCCCTGGGTGGGGTGCCCGGGGGGGGCCCCTGTGGTGACGGTCCTCCGGGCGCCCTGTGTGGTGGGGAGGGAGTGCGGGCTGCTCCGGACAGCTCGGTGTACCGTCACCGTGGGGGAGGGGGTTGAATTCACGAGGGTGGATACCAACGCATACGCCGCGCTGCTGTCTGCAAGGCCTGCGCTGCATCGGGAGGCGGCACGGCAGGCTCGCGCATACCTCGCCCTCTGCGTGCCGCAGGCGTCAGAGAAGCTTTTGGAGAACGCCCTCCTCCGCCGCCTCTCCCCTGCAAACACGACCCGCCTCCGCCAGGCAACCCTCACCGGGCTCCGCGGGCTGGCCCATTCCTCCCAGGTGAAGTACTACCTCCCGGGCGACACGGTGGCGCGGCGTGACGAGGCCTGCTCCCACTGGTTTGTCATCCTGCAGGGGACGCTCTCCACCCTCCACTCCTTCACCCGGGGCTCCGCCTTTGGGTTGGAGTATGAAGCCCTTCTCGGGGGGACGTGGAGGGGGACGCTCCGTGCGGCGACAGACGCTGTGGTGCAGTGCGTCCCCCGCGATGCGTTCATCCGGTTCGTGGATTCGCAGACCCCTGCGATTCGCGAGAGCCTTTGGAAGTCATCCCGGCATGCCTGGTCGCTGGAGGGGGCTCCGAGGGAGTGGGGCTGCCCCCCTCCCGACAACGCGCTCCACATGCCGCTGCAGGCCGTCGCGCGGAGCGGCTCTGGGAGGCGTGGGTTTGCCGCAGCCGGCTGCCCACACAGCACCTCTCCGCATCACCACCACCACCACCACCACCACCGGGGGACACAACAGACTCAGCTGCAGTCTTCTTCGACTCCGCACAGGGGAGGGGGGGAGAGTGGGGCTGCCTGCCTGACCCAGGCCAAACCGAGGGGTGGCGGCGTGCACGTTGCGCAGCCAGAGGAAGGGGGGGAGGAGGAGGAGGGGGGCGCTGAGGGTGACACCGCCAGGCCAGCCAGGATGGAGGTGTCAGGAACTGCGTGTGGGATCGGGTCCCCGCTGCACCCCGGCGGGGGAGGGGGCGGCCCGGGGGCCGCCCCGACGCCGATGGCAGCCACCCCGCCTCCCTCCCTCCGCACAGGCGCAGTGGGTTCCTCCCCAGCGCAGAGGGGTGGCGGTGGCGGCGGCCCTGCCGTGGCACAGTCCTCTGTAAAGATGCACCTCTCTGAGGGGGGGATCTCCGACACGACGCATCCTGTTGGCTCCCTCACCCAGCTGACCCTCAGCCCCGACGAGGGGGCACGGTGTGCAGAGGCGCGGAACGGCGGCGGCGGCGCAGCCGCCGCCGCTGCTGCTGCGCATTACTCCGGCACCCTGGTGGGTCTCTCCGCTCTTTCCACTTCCGGCGATGCTCAGTCAGGGGTAGAGGCTGTTGCTTCTGCTTCTGCTTCTGCTGCGCATTTCTCAGGGCTCTCCTTCTCGCAGGACACCCTCGTGGATCTCTCCGCTTCCGGCGATGCGTCAGCCGGGGGAGCCGCGGCGCGCGACGCCTGCGCCAGCCTGGCCCGGGCCACCCCCGCAGGCTTCTCCGCCGCCGCCTCCACCTCCTCCCACCTCCGCCGGATGCGGAGGGCGGTGAGCGGCAGGGGTTCGGCGCGGGCAGCCCGCCCCACCTCCTCGCCGCCCCGCGCCTCCCCCGCAGGAGGCCCCGCGGTGGTGGGGGTGGCGGAGGGGGGGTCGCTGATGCTGAGCCCGCCGATGCCGGCAGCGGCGGCGGCGCCGCCACCGCAGCCTGCCGTGGTGAACCCTTTGATGGTGCGGCCCTCGCCCCCCGTGCTGCAGGGGGGGGATGCGCCTCCTCCCCGGCGGCGTGAGCGGCGGCGGCGAAGCCGCCGCCGCCCCTGCCGTGTGGTGGAGGTCGAGCGGCCCCCGAGTGTGTTGCAGAGGGGTGGTGTCGAGCTGCCGTCCCTCCCGCGGGCTGTCAGCGTGGCGCTGCCGCGGAAGGTGCGCCGGGCGGTGCCTCGGGTGCGGAAGCGGGGTGGGGTGGCGGAGGGGGCTGCTCCTGTGGGGTATGACACGACGTCGTATGGGTTTGCGGCGCAGGGGGGTGGCGGGGTGCGCGCCGCGGTGGCGCTGCCCGAGTTGTGCGGGGGTGGTGGTGGTGGTGGTGCCGCAGGGCGGGAGGGGGTCAAGGGCATGCCTCTCGACTTCCCGGCGTGCGACGCGCCCTGCCTGCCGCAGGTTGGGCAGTGCAGGCGCAGCCCTTCGCACGCCCAGGCGTGCTCTCCTCCCCCGGCTGCACAGTGGGGGCTGGGGTCCCGCAGGCCGTCTGGATCGCCCCGCCGCGGGGAGCGGGTGCCGTACTTCGCGAGCAGTAGGGCGTACACACGACAGGTCGCAGGGGTTTGAACCGCATCAGCGCCTCTTCCGAGGCGTTTGGGTCGGGCCCCTCGTTTCGGTTTGGGTGGAGTGGAGTGGGGGGGGTGGGTTCACCAGCTGGTATGCTTAGTCTGCCTTTCGGCCAGCTAGAGCTTGGAAAAAGAGGGAATCTGTGCGGTGGTGGTGTTGTGGTTCCGCGTGCGTGAGAGGAGGAGGGGGGTGAGGGAGGTTGGGGCGGGTGTTTGATGTGTGGCGATGCGTGTGTTATTCTGTTGGGAGGAGGGGGGGGGGGGGGGTGCGTGTTGCCAAAAAGAAGACGGCTGGGCCGAGGATGGAGGGGGTGGGATCATCCCCATGCCCCACCCTGCTACACACCCCTCCCTCCCGCCCTCTTGTGCAGCACCACAGCACAGGCCGGATATATCACTGGATCTCAGACACAGCCTGTATAAAGACTTAAAAGTGAGTGAAGGGAGATCATCCTTGTGATCACGGTGCACTAGTTAGCTATGTACGAGTGACCTCAACGAGTCGAGTCGACAGCCTCAAACTCGACAAGTGGTCAGTTGTCGAGTCGACAACTCACTGGGATTGCAGGCAAAATCTACTGGCAGTTGTCGACTCGACAAGTTAAGGTTGTCGATTTCGACAAGTGGTCAGTTGTCGAGTTTTCAGTTGTCGACTACACTAGTGGTTGCGAACAGTAGCGCACCGTGATTCCTATACCCCCTCCCTCCCCCATCTCTTCTTCGCCTGGTCGTTTGGGCTCACCTTCCTGCGCTTTCGTGATGCAAGGGGGGGGGTTAAACCGCGTCTTCACAACACACATCCGCAGGCGGGATACACAGCGATACAGACACCAAGTGGTGTCTCTGAGGTTATTCGGAAAGCGGTGGGGTGGGTGCACACCCGTATTGCACACCAGGCCCTGTGTCGGGCACTGTGGGCCTAGGGGCACGGCGCCAAGATGAGTAACTTATATGCAAACCCGTGGTCCACTCCGGTGACCAACCACTCGTGGTTCGTCACGCCCGGTGATGACAACCGCGATTACACTTTGACGCGGAAGTATGTTGGTTGGGCGGCTGCTCCCCTTTGTTGCCCTTTGTTGCTCTTCGGAGTCTTTTTGGTGGTGCGCTATGGTCACACAAACACATCAACACAACTTAACAGGTACCGTCAGTCGATCATTGACCGGTGTTTCATCGTCGGGACGAAGAATTCGCCCACATGGGCCTGGTGGGGTATGCCTCTCCGTGATATTCTTGCTGTTCAATGCCGTGATGCCGTCTCATTAGGGGTGGGGGTGGGTGGGGTGGATATTTTATTGCCCGTTGTTTTTACCACAACAGGGAACCTGTCAGTGTCAAAAATATAGTAGGCAGCGCTTTGGGCAACACATTCAACCTCCTCATCAGGCTGCGGAGTTGCTTTTGTTTTGCCCGGATTTGGCGCACAAACAACAGCCCTATCTTTTTTTTTTGCAAGCTGTTGCGGTCAGAGCACCCTTGCGCGTTGCACCCTTTGGCTGGGTGGCACATTCCACCACACCACTCCCCTCGCAGGCTACCCCGCCCTCATGGCTGGGCTCCAGTCGTACCACATTGTGGGATCCTGCTTCAAGCCTTGGTGGAAGTACTTCCACGTGTTCCCTATCATGTACTTCACCAACTCCATCCTGATCAGAGCTGTGAAGGAAAGCTTTGTTGAGTACCAGGTTCACAAGCTGCTTACGTGGGGCCAGTTTGAGATCTCGTCGGCAAAGCGCCGCCTCGCTGGCGCTAAAGAGTCTCCTGTCAACGTTGCGGAGGCCCGTACACCTGGCGATATTGACGGCATGGGTTCGATCCTTGGCGGTGGCGTTTTGCAGCCTCCTACCGCAAGATTAGGGACGTTCTTTTAGGTTCGTTGGGAGGGGGGGGGGGGTGAAAGGGCTGCACATTGCATGCATATGTGGTGTTCTGTTGGCTGCCCGGCCTCTTCTTTTGATTGGTCAGCCAATTGCCAATAAAAAGAGGAGTAACTTGAGGAACGCACCTGCCTACCCTATGGGATGAGGGAGACGAGCGTCCACCGTCGTTCTTTGTGTGCCTGTGCGCACGATGAGTCCGGAGGGGAGGTGGGGGGAGGGGGGTGGGGGGGGGTTTATTCTCGAAGGGGGGGGGGGAAGATGCGGTATCCGTCATTTTGATTCTGTTATTTTTGTCTACCACCCACACCCCCTCGCCCCCCCTCCCCCCCCCCGTCCCCACCAACACTGCTCTCGCGCGATGTCCACCCACCCACCCCCGAGGAACACGGGGGTGGGGAGGGTTTTTGTTGGTGCCAATGGCATCGGCAAGAGCCTTCTCATCACCCCCTCGGTTCAACCAATTGAAACGGGTTCGTTATTTTGTTCAAAGCCCAGCCATTCCGCTGAAACAATTTGAACAACTGGCGGAACAGTGGCAGAAAAGGTGGTGGTCAACGGACTTGTCCCCCCACGCCCTCCGCCAAACTGCAGCAGAGAAGGCCCGAGCGCAAGCCTGATCACGGTACTCGCAATTGATGCCTGGCACCAAGAAACGATTCTCTGTTTGCATTGTGTGTGGCGTCACACTGGCACGGTTGGACACCGGGGCATGGGCCAAGGCCCCCCCGATCTGTTCAAGTCATATACCCCCATATATCCATCCCTCTCCCACACCACCCCACTGGCATCGGCCCAGTACTACCACGCATTAGTTATCTTTTTTACGAGCGGCGAAGGCGCAGTGGGGTCGCAAAGTCGCGAAGTAACGGAGGAAATTGTCACGACTGAATCTTTCGGGTCAAAGCACCTTTTCGTGCCACTTCTCAGGACCTCAAACACAGCCTTGACGACACAAAGCGCGCTCAACAACAAACGAGGATTATCAAGAAGGGCTGGGATCTGCTGTGTTCCAGTTGCTGGCCGGGTGTTTTCTTCCTTATCGTGCCAGGAGTGAGTTTCTCCGAATGGGGTGGTCAAAACCCTTCGCTCTGTGTGAAAACCCTGCCAGTGTGACACCTAGATTGTGACCAGAGAAAAGGGGGGGCGGAATATTGAAGGGAGCAGGCATTTATCGGGTTGCAGTACTTGCCCCACCCCCCCACCCCCCCCCCCCCTTCGCCCACCCCACCCCCCCAATGATGGGGGAAAGGGTCGGCTAAAGAAATCCTTTGGCACGCGTTTGCGCGAAGGTATACCAGACCCCCCCTCCCCCCTCCTAACATTATTTTTTTGTCTGTCCGATCGAACCCAGCCCCACCCCACCCTGCCCACCCCCCCCCCAAACGATCAATGCCGCACGCGTGTTGGCTGCCGTACACGGGGTAGGTTTTAGAGGGCACAACGTCAGAGAAATACACCAGTCAGTTCAAGAATAAGCGGGCATTGCCGCCCTCTCTGCCCCTCTGCCTGTGTTTTACGGTGGTAAGTGCAGTGCAGTGCAAAGCTCGCTCGTACGCCAGACGGCACGAATCGCGAACCAGCACAGCACAATCCGCTGCCAGATCTGCCAGTGCGCAGTATGTCAAAGCCAATATATCAGCAAGGCAATGCGACTCTCCAAGCCTAAGGGGGTAGGGGGGGGGGGGAAATCACTGGAGGTATCGAGAGAAATGTCCAAAAAAAAGTCTGGTTGTTGTTTTCAGCCTTGAAGTTCAAACTTCAAGGCTGAACGGCGGAACAGATGTGCCATCGGGGGCACGAGTCGCATACAACCGCAAATCAACGTGCCTCGAAGCTGCAGGATGGGTGGGGGGGTGGGAGAGGGGGGCGGGGGCGAATCTTGCGTTTTTTGTTATTTTCAACCGCCAACATCGTCCCCCCCCCTGCCCTCCCTCCTACCCACGGGCACACGGGCTGAAGATCGCACGAGGCTGGGAGTCAGACTGGGGGGAGAAAGCGTGTGTATGCGTCGCGTATCCGGGCGGTGGGGCCAGCGAAAAGGGGGGGTGGGTGGGGTGGCAGAAGCAGTCTGTGGTGTGGGGTGGGGTGGGGGTGCAAAAATGAAGGGGGTGTCAAAAAAAAGGGGGGGGGGGGTCCGGGGGGAGCTTTGGAAATGGCAAAGTACATGCTGGCTTTGCTGGCTCTCCGCAGCACACAGGTCCTCCTCCTCCCACCATCACCACCTCACCCCACCCCGGACACCTGTTCTCCGCATCGCCGCCATCATATTTCACAAAGCGAGAGCGGTCGTCTCGAACGGGACTTTGATAGCCCCCTCCGCCTCTCGCTTCCAGTTGGGGGTGCGGCATCGCTGGGAAACTGGGGAATCCTTCCGTGCTTGCTGCTGTTTTCCGACACCCGCTCACCCTGTATCCAGACCGGGGGGGGGGAGGTGGTGCGGTGATGTGAGGTGGGCAAGAAAGAAGGAGGGTCTGTGGAACCTCAGGATGCATCAACAGGCAAGGAGCTGCAGATGCTTGAAGGCCACACCGACTATGTGAGAACTGTTGCTGTGACCCCAGACGGATCGAAGATTATCTCAGGATCTGACGACAAGAGCGTTCGAGTGTGGGATGCATCAACAGGCAAGGAGTTGCAGAAGCTCGAAGGCCACGCCCGTGCTGTGAAAACTGTTGCTGTCACCCCAGACGGATCGAAGATTATCTCAGGATCTGGTGACAGGAGCGTTCGAGTGTGGGATGCATCAACAGGCAAGGAGTTGCAGAAGCTCGAAGGCCACACCTCCGCTGTGAAAACTGTTGCTGTCACCACAGACGGATCGAAGATTATCTCAGGATCTGACGACAACAGCGTTCGAGTGTGGGATGCATCAACAGGCAAGGAGCTGCAGAAGCTTGAAGGCCACACAGACGCTGTGATCACCGTTGCTGTCACCCCAGACGGATCGAAGATTCTGTCATGCTCTCGCGACCAGGTGGTTCGGGTGTGGGGCGTATCAACAGGGAAGGTGTTGCAGAATGTTGAGGGCCGCACCGACACTCTGCTCAGCGCGACTGTGGGCTCATGCGGATCCAACACCATCGCCCTTTGTCACGACAGTGTCGTTCGCCTCTCTGCCACGTCCTGGTGTCTGCGAGCTGTGCTGATTTGCACCCCCATCGTCCCTGTTCCCGTTGCATGCACAGGGCTCGACACTGTGACGCCACCCACTGTGCGCGCTTTACTTGGTGGCCGTGTCACTGATCCGTAGTGGACACATGGAGCGTGTGCTGTATGTGAGGCCGCTGATTCTGCCCATCCCAATGCGGCACTGTGGCCTGACGGTGAACCGCGTGAACCCCCGCCCTCCCACCTGTGGTGGACGAACATGGGCAAGGTGCTCCCTCACCCTTGCCAGCGTGTGGGAGCACCTTGCCTGCAGCACCACCTGCCTGTGCACCGCAACCTTGTGACACAGCGCGCAGTGTATCTCGATGTGCTGTTCAAGGCTCGTGGGCCAGCCCAGTGCCCATGCACCTGCATACCGCTCCCCGCACTTGTGGTCCAGGCACACTGGGCGACACAACTCACCCCTCCCTCCCACGCTGCAACCGATGCGCCCGTTGGCAGAGCTCCGTTCCCCACCACCACCCCCACGCCCTCCCGACCACCTCGCCCCTCCCAGCCCCCACCGAACCCCCACCCCATGCTGGAGCGAATCTGACATCTTGCAGCGCCCCTCCCCCACACCCCAACCCCACTGTCCCCAGGCCTGCTCTCCTCCTCCCCTCCCCTTCGCCTTTTGCCGCCGCATACACTCAAGACACAACTCGATGTCACTCCACCCGGAGCTCGTGGCGCAGCTGAAGCTGTACCGTGCGAAGCGCGCCTTTGATGCCGGGGCGTGGGCCAAGGCCAAGGCGGCGAAGTTCAACGACTACATGTCGCAGCACGGGTTGAAGGCGGCGATTGTCAGCGTCAGCGGTGGGGTGGACAGCGCGGTGACCCTCGCTCTGTGCACCTATGCCAAGAAGCAGGAGGGGAGCCCTATCAAGCGTGTGGTGGGGCTGTGCCAGCCGATCCACAGCAGCGACTGGGCGCTGGCGAGAGGCAAGGAGAACATCCAGGCTGTCGGGGCCGAGGAGTACGTCGCGGACCAGACGGGCCTCCACACGCAGCTGTCGCAGCTCATCGAGAAGAGCCTGGGTGTTGAGGGCAAGCCCTTCGCCAGGGGTCAGCTGCGGTCCTACATGAGGGCCCCGACGCAGTACTACGCGGCACAGCTGGTGTCGCAGGAGGGGGATCCGTGCATTGTGATGGGCACGGGTAACCAGGATGAGGATGGCTACCTTGCCTACTTCTGCAAGGCGGGCGACGGGGTTGTGGACGTGCAGCTCATCGCAGACCTGCACAAGTCAGAGGTGTTCCAGGTGGGGCACTTCCTGGGTGTTCCCAAGGCGACCCTCGAGGCTGCCCCGTCTGCAGACCTGTGGGATGGGCAGACGGATGAGGAGGAGCTGGGCTTCACCTATGACTTCATTGAACTGTTCACAGGCGCCTACCTTATCCTCGGGGAGGCTGAGCGTAAGGCCTTCAAGGAGAAGCTGGGCGCGGATGCGCTCAAGCAGTTCGACGACTGGGCAGCGAAAGCAGAGTCCGTCCACAAGCGCAACGCCCATAAGATCACCGGTGTGGTCAACCTTTAAGAAGGAAGGCCCGAATCAAGCCACCAGGGAGGAGGTGGTGGGGTGGGAGATGGGGTTAAGAGTGTGGGGTGCCTAACAACCAGCCCTATACACGGGTGATGTGGGGGGTGGGGGAATGGGGGGCCCTCACATACACGTGTGTGGCTTCACACCGTGCTCTTCATCGTCAGGTGATGTGTGTGTCAGTGGAGGGAGGCATCGCAGATAGTTTGCTTGGTGCGAACGACGCTGAACAAAAAATAGCCTGTGTGTGGGGGAGGTGTTCTGCGTTTGAAAGCGATGCTAAGGGGGTCTTCGCTGGTCATTATTCTCCGTCAATCTTCGTCAGTTTTCAGCTATTTCAACTGGAAATGCATCAAAATGCACTGACGACCACCCCGTAGCGAAGACCCCCTAACGTTGGTTGTGTTAGTGTTAACCCCCCTTATCTCTCTTCTCTGCCTCGAGGGGTGGCCTTCACCCCGCGGCCTTCTTTTTTTGGGGTCCATTTTCTCCTATTTACTGGGGGGGGTCAAATAGTACTACCGGGTAGTACTAATAGGCGGGACCGCTTGCCTAAATCGTGAAAATGTAGATAAATGGTAATTGGTGACGATGAGTCACTTTTATGACCCCCAGGTCGCCAAAACGCTGTTTATCGGCATGTTTGGAATCCGTACGGATTGTGATGGGGTCATTTCAGTTGTGAGTTGACTAATTTCAACCTTGTTTATGGGTTGGCTTCCGGGCCAAAGACCCTCCAGAGGTTCAATGGGATCCAAGGGGATCATACACATGCAGATCCCTTCGCCGGTACACTACCGACACCCAGTAAACACCCGCGTCACTGGTGTTCAACACGGCGGCGAATCCCGTGTCGCGCGCCGTGCTCGAGAGGGCCCCACCTCGCTCGGCGGTGTGGAAGGGGCGTCTCTTGAGGTCGATGACCTGCTTGCAGAGGCTCGAGCGAGACCAAAAGATCGTTAGGCCATGCTTTCACACCGAGGATCGGTACTGAAGATCATGTATCGAGCAAGCTTTTACCCTTATGCTCTACGTGAGATTTCTGTTCTCACTGAGCTTGCCTTCGGACACCTGCGTTAATGTGTAACAGAGTGTGCCGCCCCAACCAAACTCCCCACCTGACTGGTGTCTCCAAACGAGGACTCACTAGCTAACGCCAGTTTGTCGCTAGACAACCTCCCCCACAGCCAGTGCCCCCATGCAGGTTACTGCGTACTGCAGCTCTTCCTTGCGATCGCTTCAAGGTTCGCCAGGTCATGACGGGTCACATTTCGGGAGAGTTGTGTGGGAGAAACGGGTTGGACGGGTTCTTATGTATCCGATGGTCTGCGGTGGTTGGCAGTGCTGCTCTTCAGAGCGTGGCGTTGATTACCAGCTCAGCCAGGAGGCTCGGTGCAACCGATTTTTCTCAGCGGCATGCCCCTACTACAGGGGCAACAGTCTTAGAAAGGGGAAAAAATGGGCAAAAAGGGGGGTAGTACTAATATACTGGAAAAACAATCTATTTTGAAAAACCCGGGGGGTAGTTGTATTTAAAGGGGTAGTACAATTTGACCCCCCCCAGTAAATAATTTACTGGAGGAAACCCCCGCTAAAAAAAAGGACATTCTTCGGATTCCGAAGACACCGCCACCCGGCCCCCTTCACACCTACACTCCCTCCCCCCCCCTTCTTTTCTTCCCAGTCCTCCAAGGCATAGATCTCGGACACAACCTGCATAACGAGTGAGGGGAGGTCAACTGTGGGACATTTTTCATTTCTTCTACTTCACTACGCCCTCCGCCGCTGCAAGGGGTGGGTGGTGGTGGGGGAACGTCTTTTTGTGCGCTGTTTTCCCGCTTTCGCAATGGGGCACCGCCCTCTGCACCCACTCGTGTACACCTCTCTAGCCATGTGCAACGTTTCGTAAGGGGCGTGTCCTTTCCACAGGCTTTTCTCGGCAAAACATGCATTCGAGTGTCTTCTTGTTTCGGCCGGATTTTGGCGCACAGACAAACACCCCAATCTCTCTCCTATTTAGAGGGCGTTCAGCATTTCTTACAATGTGCTGAGCTCGCCAGACAGAGATTGTATTTGCAGGGGGGGAGGTTCAGAGGGGGGGTGTTGTACAACATTTGAGTGCTGGGGGTCCCATAGGCCAGGCCCGCACCCTTCACATCTCCCGAACCGCCGGGAAAACAATGCTTGGAGTGGTGTGGTGTGGTCCATGGGCCCCCCTTGGCTCTGTGCCACCACGCTGTGTTAAAACCGTACCCTTCTTTACTGCGGCCCGTTTGATCGCACCGCAGGAGGTGCGGTGCGGTGCGGTGCGGTGCCAGTATGAGGGGGGATGGGTGGGGTGGGGTGGGGGGGAGTAGCACATGTTTTTTTCGGTTGCCGAAGCAACGAATGGAGTGAAGGGATAGCCTGATAGGGGGCCGTGGCCCGTCTACACACCCACACACCCACCCCTCCCTCCCTTCTCTTTGGCGCGATGGAGCGATGCGTTTTCGGGAGGGGGTGGGGTGAGTGTGTTGCCGGGTGCGCCACTCGGAGACCCCCTGCCGCCGCCGCCGCCACCACTCGCCACCCCTCCCTCCAGCAAGGCACGCACACACACACACACACAGCACCCCTCTACACTAATCCGCGCATCGCAGCGCACCGGGTGTTATCGAAACCCTTGACGCCCCACCACCCCTCGTTGTCCCCACCTACCTCGCTGCTGGTGGTGCGGTGTGTTGGCCCGAGCAGCGTCGCATCGTCATCCATCCGTGGTGAAGCCACCCTAACCCCTCCCACAGCAAGCAGAACAGGGTGCGCTGCTGCAGACAAGACACTTTTGTGCAATGGAGGGACAGGCTGCACCGGCACTGCAGGGTGTGGACCGTGTGCCTCTCAAGATCTACTTCAGGGTCGATGGGGAGGATGGCCCCTCCGTTGTGAAGCGGGTGTCGCTTGCAGGCACAGCCACGCTCAGCGATGTGTCTGAAATGGTCGGAGCAAGGTCGTGTGTCGCGGGGGGTTCTGTCGACTCCATACGCTACGTCGACCCTGAAGGGGATGCCATCGACATGACCACAGAGGCGGAGTGGGAGGAGTGCGTCAGGCTCTGGTGGGCGTGCCGAGGAGGCGTCTCGCTCCCCCCGCTCTGCCTGCATGTCGTGCTGCCCGCCGACGCAGCGGTGGATTCCCAGCAGGAGGTGGTGGCGGCGGCGGCGCAAGAGGAACCCGCTGCAAATCCCGAGGCGCCCAGGCGCCGGCGCCGCCCTGGGAAGAGGTGTGCCGCACAACAGGGTGCCCGCAGGCAGCGCGCAGCGAAGAAGGGTGGCAAAAAGTCGCGCGCCCTGTGCATGCGTTTCTCCAACAACACCCCGACTGCCAAACGCCTCTTCTGGTATCCCAAAGGCAACCCTGATGGCCGTGTCCTGTATGCGGTGCTGGGGCCGGGGATCGACCTGTCGGTCCGGACCTACCCAGGCCACGTCTGGATGCTCGAGGATATCGACTCTGGATGTGCCGAGGTTGTCACCGTGCCCGCAGCAGCGTGCTGTGATGCGCGTGAGGTATGCGGGGACCGGAGGCGATAAACGTGATTCGAGAGGGGGGGGAGGGGGCGTGTCGGTCCTCACCCCCACCCCCCTGAAACCCTTTGTAACAACTCTCCGAACAAATCTGTATTTACTGGGGAAGGGGGTGGTGGTGGGGGCTTTGGTTCCTTTGGGTGATTTTATATCGGGAGGAAGTGCTGCAGAGCACGGCGCATCGGCGCTCGGTGAAACGCTGGCTATTCGCGTTGTCGAAGTAGTAGAACGTATCGTATTCTGAGCACCCGCACACCAAGGGCAACGACGAGGATGGAGGACTTCCGCTTGTGGTCCTGGTCCGACTGAATTTGCACCGTTCGTGCACCATCTTCGCGCTGTAGTCAATATACACGACGACATCGTCAGCAGACACCCCTTTCGCCAACTCGTCAGAGTGCCTCCTTGAATTGCCCTTCCGACAGGCGAAGTCGTGTCGGAAGAACGAATGCGCCTGGTAGCCGAAGTGCTCCAAATTTCGACACCGCCAGGGCCCTATTCTCGGGTCGTGTGAATGTCATGCCCCCCTCTTCCACCGCAACCAATGTCTTGAACGTAGCGGTGTCGGTGAAATTCTCCTGGAACGTGTGACTAAAATATACGGTTTTTCTGGTATTGCCTGAGAAAGAAGACACCACACAACTGTGCATGCAACAGGTGCGTGTGGACATGTCCAGCAATGACAGCGGCGCGGACCAGCCATCCCCTCTGGTATGCATGTCTGTTTTCAGGATTGGTGTGGAGGCGGCAGCGCAAGGCGCCTGGGGAGGTCTGGGATCGCCGAGAGCGGGGGGGGGGGAGGGGTGACAACACCCACACTCCTCCCCCCCCACACCCTCTGCATATCGAGTGAAGTTTTGACCTCCTACACCACCACAGGCGGACAACGCGCCATCATCTACATCATCCAGCTCGGCTTCGTCTCCGGGTAGTTTCTGGATGCCGAATGAGTGACATCTGTGATATGCGCGAACAGTAGGCTAGCCGGGCCCTTGTCCCTTCACACGAAGCTATAATCGGGAGATTTTTTTGTGCAGGGTCATGCATAGGAGGGTGGTCGCACCGAAACTCGCGCCCGCACTCTGTGAGTGCTGCAAGGCCTTCTGGGAACAGGATATCCCATCCCCCCACTGCCGAGAGGATAGCATCCCCGGTGTAGTGACTACAAAAAAAAGGGCAAACATTGCGAGAAGGGTGTTGGGTGTTTTGCCTTTGCCTTTACTCTCGACAATCAAATCCCGCGCTGCCGATAGGGGGGTGGCATCACTGGCATTCCGGAACGCGCCGTGCGTCAGGGCATTCCGCCGAAGCCAAAAACATACCCCATCTCAAAAGACAACACGGCGCTCACCGCTCAGCGCGCCACGGCGCCTTTTGTATTATTTCCTTTTCTGATTTCACCTTTTTCTGCTATGACGAGAGCCCCCCTCTCCTACACCGGACGCGGTGACCACATCACCCATCCCCACCTACCCCCCCCCGTATTCTTCTACACACTTCTTCCACACGCTTGACTGTGCAATATCCGTATTTCTTCACCCCACCCCCACACCCCGTGACTGGCAGCCTCTGGAGACATGGCACAGACGTTGCCTCATCCATGCATATAACATAACGGCCGGTAATCAAGGGGGGGGACCTATTGTGACGTATCACCGCAATTTTCCAGCCAAAAATTCTGATTTTTGGCTGAAACGTTGCTGTGATGGTGGGTAAACCCTCCCCCCCCTTTTGCATCTGGTCCGGCCTGAGTCATCTGCTGAGTGAAGGGAGATCAACTATGTGATTCCTTTTCGACGTCTACTTCAACACCTCCCTTTGCATCTGGTACAGCCCGAGCCATGAGCCGGTTCTCCTGTGGGCACATTGGGGGAGTGATCGGAAGAGATAGAGAGAAATGTGTGGTTCGTGGTTTGATTTGGCTGACGCCCACCCCCGCCCGCCCCTCCCCACACCCACACACGCCCGACGGCGCCCAACAACCTCCCCGCCACCTCCTGACTTTTGTGTTGCCGCGGCGAAGCCAGAAGGGTGTGCGCAACCCCCTGTGTGGTGATGCGACTGGATTCTATTTTGCGCGATTTTATCCGTTTCAAAGCAACGCCCGCAAAAAACAAATATAGGAAATGGTATGATGTGGCATGGCCATAATGCGACATGCCCCCCCCCCCCCCTAGGGCAGTGATAGAAAATACGTAAAAAACGTTCAACGTATTTGAACGTTCAACGTATTTTTAAAAAAAATCGTCGAAGTTGAACGTTTTTTTGGCTTTTGAACGTTTTCACCCACTGGGTGCACTCTCCACATGAAATACCCCGTATCAGTAGGGGGTGGGCCCCCTGCACACACTAAAGGGGACACCTGTAGGATGGAGAGTATCACGCGTGGCGAAAAGTCGGTGAAAAAGGGGTTCTGTAGTCCGAGAGGGGGCGGGACCCGGAAAGGGGTGGTTGGTACCCCCTCTTTACAGGTTGAACTCCGGAAAATCGGGGGTACCAACCCCCTCTCGACCTATCTCCCAGTTTTACCCCACTCGACCGGCTGGAGTCCGCCCAGCCCAGTCGAGCTTGCTTGGCTGGGCTACGGGTACAGGACGTATGGGATATCCCGCACAGGAGAACCGTATGGATATCCCACCGGCAGGGGTTCACCTCAACTGCACCAGCCCGCTCATGGAGCCTGCGGCACCACAAAGGACAAGGGATCTGCTGTCGACTGCATCGCGAAGCAAGTCGCTGCAAAATCGTGCTCCAAGGACGTCTTCCGCACGGTTGTCGTTCGTGCCGCCAACTCGCCCTTGCTCTGCTTGAGGAAAGGTGGGCTCGTGACTGGTGGCCCCTGCAGACGGTAGGCAATGTGAGAAACGTTCAAATACGCTGAACGTTCAACGTATTTGAACGTTCAACGTATTTTTAAAATCGGGATTCTGAAAAATACGCGTATTTTGCCTTCACTGCCCTAGGGGGGGTCAAATGGGGGTGACAAACACGATTTTTCAAAAAACCGGCGCAGAGGCCCCAAAGCCCCCGTAAACCCTCCAAACCCCCCCAGATCGGTCCGGAAACCCATCGAACCCCACTTTTCCACCATTCCGGGCACCTCAGGTGCCCGAATTGGGGTACCTAAATTTTGTGCCACCGTTTGGTACCGGACAGTGCCACTGTGTGGGAGGTTGGAAAAGAAAATGCCCCAACACACCACATCTGAGGGTTGCAATGCATGTTGCTTGCCAACCACGTCATCCGGTGGGTGTCAGGCGCTATGTAGGTGGCATGAGCCAGGTCTTCGATGTGTTCTGGCTTGTATATGTACCTCCCTGCCTGCGGCACAGGCACTGCCTTTGTCCCCCACACCAGCCACAGAGAGCGTATTGTACTCGGTCCACGGTTGCTGATTCATTGTGATGCGTTGTATCCTCGAGTGAACGTCACACACTAGTGGCACCACCACCCGCCATCCGAGAGCTGTATTGACTTTGCGCCCTTCCGTTGCATTCACCTCGCCACGCATATTGCACCGTTCAGTACCAGTGCTCTTGGGCCAGGCAAAGTAGACCGCAGCAACTACCAATTCTGGCACAATGGGTACCACGACAGCGCACTTCGTGTGTTCCCGGAATGTACAGCTCGTGTTGCAACAGTCGTTGTCAACACATCCCGGTTGTGGAGCACTGCTGCACAGGAATCACACGACCATCTGGACTTGTTCCGTACCTACAGGCAGCCTCCCGGTGCATGGTGGCAGGGAGGTACATATACAAGCCATAACACATCGAACCTGGCTAATGCCACCTACATAGCGCCTGACACCCACCGGATGACGTGGTTGGCAAGCAACATGCATTGCAACCCTCAGATGTGGTGTGTTGGGGCATTTTCTTTTCCAACCTCCCACACAGTGGCACTGTCCGGTACCAAACGGTGGCACAAAATTTAGGTACCCCAATTCGGGCACCTGAGGTGCCCGGAATGGTGGAAAAGTGGGGTTCGATGGGTTTCCGGACCGATCTGGGGGGGTTTGGAGGGTTTACGGGGGCTTTGGGGCCTCTGCGCCGGTTTTTTGAAAAATCGTGTTTGTCCACGTAAAAGGGTGGCATTTGACCCCCCCTACCCCCCCCCCCCCCCCAGGCATGATTTCTTTCTTGTTGCCAAAAAACGAACTCAGGGAGATTCAAAAAATAACGTAGAGACGCCCCAGGAGGGAATTGAAGGGGGTGTCAGATAGGCCAGATAGGGTTTGGTGGTGTGCGATGATCATAAATCTTTCTGTCAATCACCCTCTTCACACCCTCTCCATCTCTCCATATCTTTGGATGCAACAGCGAAAGCGTTGCTCAGAGGGGCCTGCTTTCGTGTCGTTTTGCGGCAACCCCACACAGGCACACATACACACTGCGCACACATGGGGGGTGTGCAGGAGGGTCCTCCGTGGCATCCCCACTTTTTCTTTCTATTAGGCGTCGGAGCGGGGGCGAACGGGGAGGGGGGGGGGTGCTATCTGCAATACAATCTCAAGCCACACCCCCTCACCCTCACCCGCATGCAAACTCTCTCGCTCTTTGTCTCTCCGATGCAATGGCAGTGCCATATTGTGTAAAGAGTATGCCTCGATCGAAACTTCTTTTGGTGTTCTTCTTCTGCACCTTTGCCACTGCGCACACCGGCCCATCGTGCGGTGCATGCAAGGGTGTGGGAGCTGCAGCTGCACAATCGGGGGAAGGCTGCTCCTGGTAGCTCTCTCTACCTCTCGCTACTGCCTCAGAGGGGGCCAGTCAGAAGGCTGCTCAGAGGGGGCCAAATCCGCAATCGCCACGCGAGGCACTAGCAATAGAAGCGCCTTGTGTTGTTCGTAAGAACTAACCATCAGACAGGCGGAATGCACTCTCTTGAAATATTGTGCGCGACGCCTGGGTGGTGGGCAGGTCGTCGAAACCAAAGAAGAAGAAAGGCCCGTGGTGTTCAGACTGGTTGTGTGTGCCGCACCACGTTGCCAAGAAGTGGGAGAACTGAATAACGAGGTGTATTGTGTACACACACCACTGCGCTGGTCGTATCGCACGTCAGGTTGGCGGTCCGTCAATCGCAAAACAGAATAGTGGATGGTTCGATCTGCGCCTATGCCGTTGAAGTGCAACGCCTTCTAGCAACAATTGTGTCTGCCGCTTTGCCTGGCTGTCCCACCATGGCAGGCCTTGGGTGGTGCGGCCGGTGCAAAAAAAACAAAGATGCAGGAGGCGTGGTTGTGCAATGCTGCAACAAGGGCAGATCGGTCGTATCTCCTGATTGGCTTTATATTGGGGGCCCTCGCTACCAAGTGTGACTGAGTGAGAAAAAGTGAGAAGTCAGCCATGTTTGGCTGAACACTGACGACTCGTGACTCACAGTGACTCGTAGCGAGGACCCCCATTATACAACAAAAGCAAGGCCACGGCGTGGCGCGGTGTTTCGCCCTGGCCATGCTGCAGCCCGTTGCCGAGGAAGTGGAACAAAAAAATGGAAAAAAACCTGAAAATCTCAGACAGGACACGGCATGACGGGACATGGTTGAGTGGCTCGTGTTGCTGAACTTTGGAATGTTGCAAAATTATCCGCAACCAATCCTGCCGTCCTGTGATCGAAAGGGTGGCAGGAGGATGTGGTGGGGGTGGGGGGGGACTTTTTTTTGCACATAACACACCTGTGTGGTACGGGAAATGCTACGAGGAACGCGATGGACTCGGGACTGCTGCTGGCCTCTCTTGCTATGGTTTACTTATGTTTCGTGCTCCACCTGCTCCACCTCATTCTGCACTTCAGATGATCCACTTCACGTGGGTTACGGGGTTTGGGACAACGATGGTATGTTGTGTCCGACGACAAGGTAAGGTAAGCTCATCGAGGTACACCAAACCGGAGTTGTCAAGTCAAAAAAGACACACCGCCCGAGAGGCAATTGGTGTGACACAACAGCGATGACACAACCACTCTGCCCGAGGGGGCGCGTTTTTAGCGACCGAGACCTCCTCTCCTGACTGAGGGACACACGATCTGACCGTCCGAGAGACGCAGCATTCTACCCTGCCCGAGGGGCACCCACTCTCCTGACCGAGAGACACGCAGTCTTGCCCGAGGGGCACCTGGTTTCCTGACCGAGACAATATTCTGCCCGAGGGGCACTCACTCTCCCGACCGAGAGACACGCAGTTTTGCCCGAGGGGCACCTGTTCTCCTGACCGAGACAATATTCTGCCCGAGGGGCACCCACTCTCCCGACCGAGAGACGCAGCATCTCGCCCGAGGGGCACCTGTTCTCCTGACCGAGACAAAAATTTTGCCCGAGGGGCACCCACTCTCCCGACCGAGAGACACGCAGTCTTGCCCGAGGGGCACCTGTTCTCCTGACCGAGACAATATTCTGCCCGAGGGGCATCCACTCTCCCGACCGAGAGACGCAGCATCTCGCCCGAGGGGCACCTGTTCTCCTGACCGAGACAATATTCTGCCCGAGGGGCACTCACTCTCCCGACCGAGAGACACGCAGTTTTGCCCGAGGGGCACCCGTTATCCTGACCGAGACAAAACTATGCCCGAGGGGCACCCACTCTCCCGACCGAGAGACGCAGCATCTCGCCCGAGGGGCACCTGTTCTCCTGACCGAGACAAAAATTTTGCCCGAGGGGCACCCGCTCTCCCGACCGAGAGATACACAATCTTGCCCGAGGGGCACCAAATCCCGACCGAGAAGACGACCCTCACACCATGCTCGTGTCAGGTCTCAAGAGGGCCGAAGCCGCGGTTGAGGACAACAACACCCCCACGCACTGGTTCTAATAAATGACGGCGAGGTGCACGGGGGGATCAGCACGAAGGAGGGGCGCAAAAAGATGGGGATGATGACGCCGTGGTGTTCAAGGTGGTCCTCCGCCGCTTATGAACGTGACAGCGGGACAGCGCTGCGCCCGTGGCCGCAGCGGATTGAGGACATTCCCATCAGCCATCGAGACTATCACCGCGCCTCGCCGAAAACCTGCTTCACGCTTGATCGCGCTCAAGGTTTCCAAACGCATACTTCAGCTGGAGGTTCCGTCACAGAGGCGCTGACAAAGGCGGGACCAAGAGCAACAGTCGGGTGCTGATAAATGGGTCGATACTGATGCAGCAAAGTGACGTCAGTGATATCCAACTCCTACTTTCCTGACCGAGACACGATCTTGCCGAGGAGCATCGGACCGAGACACCCACTTCTGCCTGAGGGGCACCTAGCCGAGACGCATTTTTCCTGCCCGAGGGGCATCTCGCCGAGACATTACCTGCCTGAGGGGCACCTGGCCACGACATACCTACAGCTTACGCTTGCGGGGCACCCTGCCTGAGGAGCACCTGGCCAAGACATACATTTCCGCCTACGAGGCACCCTGCCCGAGGGGCACCTGGTCAAGACACACACTTCCGCCTACGGGGCACCCTGCCCGAGGGGCACCTGGCCAAGACAGACACCTCTGCCTACGAGGCACCCTGCCCGAGGGGCACCTGGCCAAGACATACACTTCCGCCTACGAGGCACCCTGCCCGAGGGGCACCTGGCCAAGACAGACACTTCCGCCTACGAGGCACCCTGCCCGAGGGGCACCTGGTCAAGACATACATTTCCGCCTACGGGGCACCCTGCCTGAGGGGCACCTGGCCAAGACGCACATTCATGCCCGAGGGACACCGGGCCGAGACATTACATTCCCTGCCTGAGGGACACCTGGCCGAGACACATTCCTGCCGAGGGGCACTCACTCCCGACCGCGAGACGCAGGATTTTGCCTGAGGGGCACCTCCTCTCCTGACCGAGACACAACCCCGCCCAGCACAGTGCCGAGGGGCATTTACGCTTTCGACTGGAATACCGAGCCTGACCCGGGGAGACACAATCGTGCCACAATCGTGAGGGGCATACTCTCTTGATTGAGAAATACACCTTTTTTGCCCGAGCGACGGCACCTGAAGGCGGAAGGGTGGCCTGTCACACACAGCCTGCCAGATCCAGCTCGAGCACGGTGACGCGACGTGAGCTTTCCGAAGGCGACAGTTTTCGTGCACCAATGCAACGCCCCCGGACACGCCCCTGAGAAGCCGGCACGTCTGTCGTGCCCAGCTTATCTGCGCGAATGCCGACTACGCGCACCCCGGCGTCAAGCGGATGCCCGCACACGCCCCAAGCGGGGCATACTCCGTCGAAGCATAGTCTCCCTGCCGGGGGACACACATTCAAGCCTGCATTATTCACAGGGGTCAGGGGGAGTTCCGGGCGTCTGTGGCCCGGTGTTGAGACGTACGACCTCACAGTTCCATGCAGGGAAGGGGAGCTGCTGACTGGACACCTGCGAGGTGCCGTGGGACATACACAGAGATCAGGTATCCAACACAGCCGAGACGCTCTCCCAAGCTGCACTGCTCGGGGAGCAAAAGAAGCAGCGACTGAGAGACGCGTCCGCATCGCCTGTGTCAGCGGTGCCGCCGCTGAGGGGGTCCACCGAAACCGCAGCCATGGCAGCGAGCCGAGATCATTCCACAAGGTTGGGGGGCAGTCAGCCAGTCTTCCCGAGTACCCAGCAGCCTACTCGACAAGCCCGAACAGCGACTGCAGCGTGCGACAAGCTCCGGTCCGCGGGGACTCACCTCTCTCATTAAGAAGGCGACTCCGAGAATCCTTCTGGCATGCCCACACCTCCAGGGCCTCGAATTTCCTCACGCACCGGGAAATACGCCCTCCACACTGAGTCCGGGCGTTACCACTGAATCGACGCCACGTGGGGCCACAGGGCCTCCGTTTGATGCGCTGTCTACGAGGCGGGCGATGGGGCAGGTACAGTGGGGATCAGCCCAGTGGGAAGGGGGCCGCAGGAACGTGTTGTCCACCGCTCGAGCGGAGTTCAGGAGACGACAGTGCGCGCGATCGCCCTCTTTCACCCAGAAGGGCCGGCACCTCTCACACCTACCCCTGGGCACTCCATGCAGCGTCTCCAGTGCGCCATGAAGAGGCGCGTTGGGCTTCACCCCGCAACTCGCTCGCAGCCAGCGAAGACCGGAGAGGACACAGAGAGCCACAGAGCGATCGAGATCACGCCGGAAAGCACCGGGTGTTGGCCGGGCTCCCGAAGGGCGAGAGTTTAAGACGGCCGGACAGTAGACTGCTGCGGAGGAGCTGGGAGGCGAGTTTCAGACTGTGATTTCTCGATCCGCCGAGCCCTGTCCCCAGGCGAGAGCTGCCGGGTCATGGTGGCTGAATATGCACGAGCGTCGCGGTGGTGGTGCTGGGAGCGCACCAGAGGACTGTCACGCTGAGGGGCTGGGCATGGCCACTGACTACCTGGATACGGCCGTCTCAGTGCATCGCCCGGGGTGCAAAACGACATCGAGGATGTCAGGAAGAAGGGTCATGTGGGCACACACCAATATGTCGGAGACGTGAAGAAGCCTCGAGGGGAAGGGTTCCCCAGGGGATGGAGGATCCCGAAGAGGTACAGGGTGAGGATTCAAATACCCGGAGTGGGAAACGCACCAGACGTCGGGGGTCAGCCAAGAGCGGGTGGTTGCAGCACAGGCGGGGCTGTGTGCAACCTTTGCCCCCTTAGTTTCGCCGGGTTGAGACGCATCAACTCTCTCGCCGGGTGCGGCAACTGGAGAGACAGGCATGTTGTCGATAGGGCACACCAAGAATCACGAGGCTGACCACACGACGGCGGCACACGGCCGAGGCAGGCGGATCCCCTCAGCGAGTGAGGTTCGATCGTTTTCCGTACAAGGTGCTCGTGACAACGTAGAAAGCGGTACATTACCATCGGAGGGATGCATACGATGGGCGACGGAGCCTGATCACTTCAATAGTAGACCGTTCGCGCGGCGTCCCTAAGTCCTTGGGTCCTAAGGGTCCTGGGTGGAAGCGTCCAATGCAACACTCACAGCATAGAGGCCAAGTGTTTCTCGTAGTATTTTGCACATAACACACCTGTGTGGTACGGGAAATGCTACGAGGAACGCGATGGACTCGGGACTGCTGCTGGCCTCTCTTGCTATGGTTTACTTATGTTTCGTGCTCCACCTGCTCCACCTCATTCTGCACTTCAGATGATCCACTTCACGTGGGTTACGGGGTTTGGGACAACGATGGTATGTTGTGTCCGACGACAAGGTAAGGTAAGCTCATCGAGGTACACCAAACCGGAGTTGTCAAATCAAAAAAAATATGGGGGGGGGGGGGTTTCAAAGTGCAAGAGGTGGAGCCCGTTCAACAGGTGGAAGCGTCCAATGCAACACTCACAGCATAGAGGCCAAGTGTTTCTCGTAGTATTTTTGGGGCGAGCGCACCTCGCGACAACACTGCCCACATGGCTCCTTTTCCCTTTTTTTTTGTGACACAAGAGAACAGAGAATGACGTCTCCGCCGCCCCACTCCCCCACCCCCCGACCCCTCTTCCCCCCCCCAGCCCTTCACCCTTCTCTGCCCCCCCCTCTCGTGCGATCTGGCAACATCCCCCATGCCACTGAAATGCAACTGTGTTGTGCCAAGGAAGTGCGCCCACATCCCCAAGAAGTGGTCACTTTTAAGTTAGCCCACGCGTGCGGATGCAATGGGATGGGCACCACTGCTGTGATGGGGGTGTTTCCTGGGCGGAGCTGCGCAAGTCAGTGCAGGACAAGGGCGACGGCATCAGCTTCGACGAACACATCGGTCTCCTGATGAGCGCCATCGCCTTCATTTGGGAGACCTCCCTCCTCGGCTGGGCGACGCCCGAAGGGGACGCGGAGTTCACCTTCAACACACGCCACGCCGCCTCCCTGCGCCACCACGCCACCCGGAGGGCACCGGATGAGGCCTGGGCACGCATCAACGCACTCCCCAGCCGCCCGAAGCGGCTTCTATCCGACGCACAGGCCCTCCTGGGCCCCCCGCCACTCCAACGCAGGAAGGCACGCCAGCACATCCACGCCACCGCAGCCCTCCTCCTTTCCGCAGAGAGAGACGCTGCCGCCGCAGCAGGCGACGGGAGCAGCAGCGACAGCAGCACACCACCACCACCACCCCCTCTCCGTGCCGCCTCCGGCGGCACCGCCGGGAGGAAGCGCAAGGCGCCTGGGGCGCACGCCCCTCCCTCTCCCGCCCCCACTCCCCACGGGGGAGACAGCGGTGGCGGCTCTGCCGCCACCGCCGCCTCCATGCTGCGCACCGACGCCCTCTCCGGGGACATGACCCTCACCCACGCCCTGCTTCTCCGGGCATCCGCAGCGGGGGAACCGCCCCGCAGCAGCGGGGGCACACCACCCCCCCCCGCATGCGAGGCCCTCCGGCAGTGCACCGCCCTGCGCCCCTCGCTCTGCACCCCTGGGGGTGGCGGCCCCGCCGCTGCTGCGCCCCAGCTGCAGATCCCGGCGCATGCCTGCCAGGCGATCTCACTCTGCCACGCCTTCTATCGGCAGGAGTCGTTTCGGAAGCATGACCGGTTTGTCGTCGCAGCTGCTTGCAGCCTCGCGTCTGCCAAGGCATGCCGCGCCCTGCCCCTCCCGGGAAGCACCGGGCAGGCCAGGGGCAAAGCGGGCAGCCTGGAAGTGATGCTGCGTGCCCTCCGGGCTTGCCTCTACGAGCGGTATGCCGGTGTCTCCGATGCAGACCTTTCGGCTGCGCTGATCGGGGTGGAGCAGGAGGTGCTCCGGGTGTGCGACTTCCACGCCGCCCCGGAGTGCCCCCACGAACACCTCCCCTCGGTGATGGCCTGCGTCATGTCTGTCACCGCAGCCTCGGATGACCGGCCCGCGGTCCCCGCAGCCCTGGGCATCCCCTTGGGCTCGCCCCTCCTCCTCGCCACCCTCAGGGCACGCGCCGCGCAGCACGCCTGCCACGCCCTCTCTGCTGTCTACTACACAACCCTCCTCCCTCTACGCCTCCCCCCGGAAGTCTTGGCTTATCTCTCCGCACTGTATGCAATATCCGAACTCTGCGCTGAGTTTGGCGTGGTGGGGTGCAGTCGTGGCGGTGGTGGTGGTGGTGGTGCAGCTCGCCTTGCCTCCCTCCCCGGAGGGACAACGCTCTGGGTGGACAGCGCCCCTGACATCCTGTCTGAGGCCCTGGGCGATGATGGGGGGAGTGAGGGGGAGGAGGAGGTGGTGGAGGAGGAGGGGGTGGGTGGTGGTGTCGGGTGGCGGCGGCGGCGGCGGCTGCGTGCGCACCACCTGGGTGCAGAGAGGTTGGGGCTGGGGATGGAGGAGTTGGAGGAGGCGGTAGGGGCGGTGTCGCCCGGGCATGTGGCTGGCGTGCTGCGGGTTGCCGCGGCGCTGATGGCGTCGCTGGTGGAGAGGGGGGGTGGGGTCGGAGGCGTGAGGGAGGAGGGGGCGGGGGGGGGATCTGAACTGGGATCTCTGAAAATCTGAAATGAAAAGTGTACTACCCCCCCTCCCCCCCGCACGGAACTATACCGCGCACGGAAAAATTAACTTGCCGTGCCGGAGATGATGTTGTGGTGAAATGCTATGCCTCTTGGACGCAATAGCGTAGCGTTGCGAAGAGAATTTGTTTTGTGCGTCACATATAGCACACACTGCGTATGCAGGAGGTGTCGGGAAGCTACACGCGGAGACTTCCCTCGCCTCACCAACCTCACGCAACAAACACACTACAAAACAAGTTCTCTCTCTCTCTCTCTCTCTCAAATGCTTTGACACCGTGCCGCTGGCGTGCTGTTTTCCCTCACCCCCCTAAGGCACCAGCCATTGCAACACGCAAGCGTAGACCAAAGCAAGTCAATACCCTGCCTCCTTCTGTAGCGGCTCTCTGTGCCCCCCGACTGCGTGCCAGACTGTGTCACCCTACAGCCGGTTGTTCGTGAGGCGCTGAGGCAACAGCAAAACCCCCCCACCCCCACCACCCCACCGAAGCCCTGCCCCTTGCACTCCACATCACGCCCACACCCCATCCCCCACCCCACGCCCTCCAGGATATTGCAACAATGTGGGACCAGCCGCAGGAAGCGGCCCCCGTCACGGGGACCGTAATCCACCCCATGGGTGACGGTGTCCAGAAGCAGCACCAAGCAGGCATGCAGCCCCCGATGCCCGACTTCTCCATGGCAGGTGTGATGCCGGAGATGGGCGGGTTTGACCAGCCCTTCGCCCCCATGTTCGACGGGGGGTACAACCCGATGCTGGCGCAGATGCAGGGCCTGCAGATGATGAGCATGATGGGAATGCCGATGCCGGTGCATCCCATGATGATGCCTGACATGGGGAACCTCCCGAACGCGCATGCCCCGGCGTTTGTGCCGATGCCTGTCGGGAACCCGCCGCCGCAGCAGCAGCGCCAGCCTTCGCCCCCTGCTCCGGTAACGCGTTCTGTCCCTGAGAAAAAAGCGCCCCGGAAGGTGGTGTTGGCAGCAGATGTGCGGGAAAGTGACGGTCCGATCGGTCCGATCGAATGGAAACCGACCCCACACAACGCCAGCGTGAAGACCCCCTATGAGCAACGGACACCGGAGGTCCCGCAGCATGTGCAGCTGGCGGTGCAGCAGGCCAGGCATGTGCAAAATTCTGCACCACAGGTCCGGTTCCACACCCACCCCGCGCAGCCGGACCAGCGTGCCGACGAGCTGCAGGGTTACCGCTCAATCGATCTCGACGAGCACGCCCTGCTTTCCTCTCTGCTGTCTGGTTGAGGCATCGCCACACACACACACATCCCCGCGCCGCGCCGCCCCATCCCTTGGCCCATGCGTGCTGGGTGAAGGGGGGGAAGGGGCAAAAAAAATAGACACGGCGATTCGCTGTTCGAAGTGAGTCACAGCCAGTCACAGGAAAGAAGGCCGCCCCGGCCCCCCCCCCCCCCCCCCAGCTTTTCTCGCGGTGTTCACACCGGTAGCGAAGGAATCCATCTCCCCCCCCCCCCCCCTGTAGTGGCATGTCGACTGTATTGTCACCCTTCGCCCTCCCTCCTCATCTTCATCCTCTTCTCCCTCCAGAAAAAATAGCAAAGGAGCATGTAAAAATATTTGGTTGCTTGTGTTTTGTGTGTGTGTGTGTGTGGCAGTGGAGGCAGCATCAGAGTTCGCTCGGTGCGGCCTGCACTCGAGGAATGAGGCCGACAAACGTGTGTATGGCACAGCGGGGAAGCGGTGTCAGAGATCCCTAGGGGTCTCTCACTTCCCTTGTTGTCGAGGTAGCATTGGAGTTCGCTGTGCGACCTGCACTCTGGGCGATTCAAGCGAACACAACTTCGATGCGGCACTGCTGCTGCGTTGTGTGGACAGCAGAGAAATCTGTCTGGCAAGAGAAATGACCAGGGACACAGTCGGAACATCCCGCCTGCATTTCAGCCGGCATGAACACTCAGCCTGTCAGTGACAGGATGAGAGATCATACCGGCTGAAATCTAATATGAACTGTGCTCGCATGTCTCCGAACATGACACTGTGATAGAGTGTTTACACTGTGATCACTTGCCTGTGTATTGCAACGTGGCGCTCCTGGAGTGCACTCTTGGTCAGTTCAGTTTCTGTGGCTGGCCCTTTCACCCCCCCCCCTCCTTTTTTAAAAAAATAACAGTTACGAGCGACGAAGCGAAGCCAAGTCGCGAAGTAACGAAGGAAATCGTACGACTGAAGCTTTATAAGGATCACCTTCATGCCAGTTCACAGGGGCTTACACAGCCTTTGGCACAGGAGTGTGCGCTCAACAAAAAGGTAGCCCGGATCTGCTTTTTTGCTGGGCAGGGTGTTTCTCTTATTACAGCGAAAGGAGTACGGTTTCAGTTCGTACATTTTACGTTCCTTATTTTTCAGGGTGGCAGTCCAGGCACGTCGACTCGGCTTGCCACCTTCTCACTCCTCATCCGAGGGGAGGGACGCTGCATGCGCTGGCTAAAAAAGTCAGCGCCTGCCCCATCGTCTAGAACCGCAACTCACCCACAAGCGATCGTTTTGTGGGAACAGCTATGTTTTTTTTACACTCAACAAGACACGTTTGAATGTTCGGTATGCTGCAAACCGACACCGTTTTGTACAGCCGAAGAAAACAGCGTCGTGATCTAGCCCTCTTCTTGGCACCTCAATCCAGCAAGCGAAAGCGGCTGGTTTGTGGGCCTTGTGGGCGGGTCTACTCAGCGACCATTAGCTCTTGGTTGTGATTCGCCACCATTTTTGGTTGTGATTCATTCAAGCTATCAGGGTGTTGATATTTTGTATAGTTATTTTGGTTCTTCTCTCCCTCCCTCGATCCGTTCGGTATTCCGTGAACTCTGCGTGTATGATTTGAGGTGTGGGCAGGTCCGCCTTACTTCTGCCCGAAGCGATGTCCAGTGAAGTCGTGAAATGTATTGCAACGAACCACGCTGTGGTGGTTTAGCCTAGCCAACTGGGAGAAGAAAATCTCGTGCCTCTTGAGCTAGGTCTTGCAAAAAAAAACCCCACCCCCATCCACTCACACCGATCAGGTCTGGGTGTTGATCGAAGAGTGCCACCGCGGGGGAGGTCCTGTGTTCCAGTGCCAACAACACACCTCCGGATGCCAAATTCATTTTGGCGGCCATTGGTTTGTTGTCATGTTCTGCTGTCAAAACGCCGGGCCCCAGCAGGGGTGGGGCACAGAGACAGTTTTAAAGATATTACTCGCCATTTTTGTCATTCGTTTCGAAACCCCCCCCCACCCCCCTCTCCCATTCTAAAACAATTTTTCTTACCTATCACCCCCCCTCCCCTCACTGTCTCTTTACAGCATATCCGGCGCAGTGGCCACAAAAAAGCACAAATATTGCAAGAGTGTGTTGGGATAATTGCCTTCCCTTCACTCTCTCGTCATCCGTTCTCATGTTTCCCTCCTGCCGGACTGCATTTGTTTTTTTTACTTTTCTCGGAGTCAACGGACAGGACAGCTTTGCCATCTCTCGGCATTTCCGCTTGCTCTCAGGGTGAACCAGTTGTTGTTGTTCCGGTGTTGTGTGAGAAGCGGGTTATCCCCTCCTTGGCCCAGCTAAATGAGAGGTCATTCGCTCCTGCATTACGGCGTTACCACAACAATGAGCTTTCCCGGCTGCGGCGCCTTTGATGTTTACCACTTTTAATCACAGCTCGTCCAGGCCTGACGCAGCCTACCAGCTGCAACTAAACGTGCTATAATAACCCAGAACCCCGCCAGACAGGAAATCTTCCGGGTGTGTTTTGTGTCGAAGCGTCAAACACACCTAATCTTGTATCAGAGCAGTTGTAGCTGGGAAGGAAACACGAACCCCTTCTACAAGCGATGAAGCGTAGCTGTGGAGTCGCGAAGTTACTTCGAGTGCCTAGGGTACCCCGATAGTCACCGCCCCCCCCTCGGCCCCCCCGAGCGCTGGAGGGGTAACATTCTCCAACGGCCACCCTGTACAGAGGGGTCAACGGTCGCCCCGTATAGAGGCGGGGAAGAATGCCACCCCCCCTCGGCCCTGGGGAGTGACATTCTCTCAGGGTACCCTAGGTACAAGGGACCTTCGTACTTGCAGCATGCGAGAGAGGGAAGTGTATGTGTGTGTGACTCATTGATCTCGACACGGAGCAAAGGACTGAATCCTTCGCGCCGAGTTGCTTTTGCTTTTGTTTGCCTCTCACTCCCCAGGACCCAACTTGTAATCTAGGTGAAAGCTTACGGGGTTACTGGGGGGGGGCAAATAATCGTGCACTCCACTATTAATTGGCGAACGGGCGGGTATAATTGAGGGGCCCAAAAAAAGTCAAAAAGTTGACGGGGGGGAATAATTGTGGGGTGCACGATTATTCACTTTTGCAAGTTTTCTGGTCAGTTCTGGGGACAAACATCGCAAAAACCTCGTCCGTTTGCATATTTGGAATCTGTGCGGATCGTAGTGGGGTCATTTTGGCCATGGGGTGTCTGTCTTCACCCCTTACTGGCAGTCACCGTCTGGGCTCATTTTCGTGTTGAAACTGGGGGCACAAGGCCGGACATGTGGACGAATATGAGCCAAAATGGTGACGACCAGTCACGGGTGAAGACAGACACCCCATGGTCGAAATGACCCCACCACGATCCGCACGGGCTCCCAACATTCAAAAGAACGAGTTTTTTGAAATTTCTGCGGGGAAAATTGCTCATTTTTCTTCTTTTTTTTTTTTTCGCGTATCCGTCAGGTGGACCACCGGGTGGGGAGAGATCCGGTGTGAGGCACTTGGGTCCGTCCAGGTGGGCAGGGGGAACCTGGGGGCGGGGGGCCTCAAAACCCGTCTACCAGTGCCGCTTCTAATCTCGTCGGTCTTGTCCCAACCACCACCAGCCAGCCCAGAACGCCCTGACGCTGCGACCTCGTCGATTTTTCCGTTTCGCCCATCCGCCCAACTCCGCCAACTAAACTTTTCTTCCACAACTGACCGAAAATAGCCAAAAGTGAATAATCGTGCACCCCACGATTATTCAGCGGAAAAAACTTTATAAATGCCCGTTTCAAAAAGGCACTATTATTTGACTATGCTGGGGTAATCAGGCTGGGGAAAAAAACAACAAATCACAACAAATCACACCCGATCGTCAGCTGATTGAGGGTGTGATATGAGGGTTCTATCCAACAAGGATATCAAGGCGGCACTTTCAAAGTCCTGCCAAGGACAGCGCCACGTGGGTGTGTGCTTCTGATATATGTTATGTCATCATGTGAACCCTCCCCAGCGTGTGCCAACATCCCTGACACGCTCACGAAAAGCATGACACGGAGAAAACAGGTGCCGAAACAACCTGCCGAGCACACGGGTGGTGCCACGTTGATCCACGCAGCGATCTCCCATGACAGGAAGCCTTGTCGCCACGGCAGAGTCGCCGCAGACTGTGGGAGAGGTGTCGCCAGTCACCTTGAGGTTGCAGTGTGTCATCAGGCTAAGACCCGTGCCCTCTTCACCTCCCCTGTTAGGTTGCTCCCATATCGTTGCCTGCTTTGGGGCCTGAAGGACATAGGGGTCCAGCAGGCACGTGAGCATCGCAAGGCATGAGTGGCTGTTTCAAACTCCTGGTGCAAGCACCCGTCATGGTCTGGGGAAGCCCTCCCAGGTAGTTTAACGTCTTGCCCAGGACAGTTAAAATTTCACAAAATTTCACAAAAAATCGTCAGCTGATTGAGGGTGTGATATGAGGGTTCTATCCGCCTAATTTTTTGAAAAATTAATTTTACAGGGGGGGGTCAAATAAACGTACTTAGTACTACTATTCGGCGAACGCGCGGGCCTAAATCGACCTCGCCAGAAAATTAATAAATAGTTTGCGAGCGAATAGACGTACTAAGTACGTCTATTCAACTTTTCCTAAAAACGCTGTTTGCAGGGGCTCTGCGGGGCTGTTTGGTCCACCAGGGGCGCGCTGGTCACTGCTGTCGTCCGTCTCTCACTTCTTCTGCCTTCCGGTCGAGTATCCGCTCTGTTCTCGTCCTACCACTCGCCCCTCATTTGGTTTCGTACCGTTTTGATTTGTATTGCCCCCCCCCCCCCCCCCCTGGTTGACATTCTTGTTGAGTTAGTGAAAGCATACACAGTTCATCAGAGCTGTCAGCTTCACTGTCGGTGGTTGGTTGGTGCGTTGATGCTTAAAAAAAAGATGTGAAAAAGACAAGCCACAACCAGCACGCCCCAACTTACTTCTTCTTCAAGTTCTTGGGCTTGCTGGGGCAAGTCTGCATGTTGTGCCCAGGCTTCCTACACCCTTTGCAGAGCCTGCGGTGTTTGTTGGGAGTCTGGGTGGTCGGGGACGCTGCGCGCTTCTTTTCGGAGGACTGGGAGGACTGGGAAGGCTGTGTCTGTGTGAGAGAGTTCACACGAACCGGCTTCGCCCATGCCAAGATGCTTGACTGTTGGGTTGGCTGAGACACAACTTTCTTTTGGGTGGACTGCTTCTCTGTGCTCTCTTTTGCCTTCCCGTCCAACCCAGGTTCAAGGTCCGCACCACCAGCCTCAGGGTATGTTTCTGTGCTTGGTGCGAAGGTGAGGTCCGGACAAAGGGAGCTCTTCACGAACCCGTCCTCCTCTCTGGCCCATCCTCGAATATCTTGAACAGGAGGCATTCCATCAGCAGGAGGCACATGAAAGCATCGGACGTCATCATTATGTCGGACACCAGCCGAAGCTATTGGCTCTGTTGGTGGATGGTGAAATCTGGGCAGTTGGATTGCGGGTTTGCGGGCGTGTGTTGATCAGTGCTGCACAACAGGAGAGAATGTCAAACAACGTCAGGGAAGGGGGCTGCGGGGGGTGGGGGGTGGGCTCAGCTGGTCCTCGAAGGCTACATCTATGGTGAGGTGTGTCTGGGGCCATCCGTCCACATCTTCTCGTTGGTGGTAGGGACTGCGGACGCCGTAGATGAGGAGTCGTTTAATGCGCGCCGCTCTTCAGCAGTGATTTTGACGCCTCTGGACCCCAGGAGTTTGCGGGTTTCCGGGTTTGCGGTCTTCAGCAGTGGTTCTGATGCCTCTGGACCGCAGGAGTTTGCGGGTTCGCTGGTTTCCCGTCCGTATGTGTCTGAGGGGGGATGCCCCGATTCCCTTCGTCACGACATATCTTTGAGCGTAGGTCACTTCCCCCCTCTACGGACCCCGTGCACCCTGGTTCCCCTAAGTGGCACCAATGGACCCCGTTGTCCCCATTCCTTGCCCCAAAGTTTGCAGATTTGTGTGTCTCCAAAAAGAAAATCTCAAAAAAAACGGAAAATTTTCCCAAAAAAAAAGGGTGAAAAGTAAGTACTACTATTCAACGGCCCAACGTGCCCCAGAGCCCCAAAAAAATAAGTACTACTATTCGGCTAAGTACTACTATTCAACTAAGTACGTTTATTTGACCCCCCCCTGTAATTAATTTCCGGAATTAATTTTTCAAAAAATTAATTCCGGAAATTAATTGCAGTTAATCGCCCCTCCCCAGCTATGCAAGGTGAAAAGTGGGAAAAATCGGGCAGTTCGATAGGCCACGGTCCGGGATGCAGACAGGGGATGAGCTTGGCACAGCCTCTCAAATTCGAAATTTTCTCATGGTGTGCGAATGTGTTCAGAGTAACGGAAAATGCCCAAATTTTCGTGTATCGAAAGAGTTGGCGAGCAATTCGTCCTTCTGTTCAATTCGACCCAAAACTGCCACCAGCCATTTTCTAAGGGCTTCTGGGTGGGTTCTGCTGACCAGAAAAATCGCTAAAAGATGGCCAGAAACCCCCAAAAACCACCCAGAAATGGCCAGAAATCGGTGTTTGGTCACATTTTTCACCCAGGAACACGTTTTTGGGCCTCTGTGAAAATTTCGATTTTTTGACATTTTTCGCGATTTTCTACAACTACTCGCCCACGCAAAAACCGTTTTTTAGCAGGGAAATGCACAAAATCAACGAATTGGGCCGTTTGAACCCCTTTCGTGCACTTTTTGGTCCCAGAAGGGGGTATCTGGGGTGTTGGGGTCCCCCTACGACTTGTCCGTTTTTGTGTTCAAAGGGCCAAAAATGGCCAATTTTCCAAAATTAACTTTTTAATTTTCAAAAATTAAAAATTAATTTTTGATTATTCGCCGGAACAGCAAAATTAATCAAAATTACTCCGAAAAATTAAAAAGTTACAGGGGGGGGTCAAATAAACGTACTTAGTACTACTATTCGGCGAACGCGCGGGCCTAAATCGACCTCGCCAGAAAATTAATAAATAGTTTGCGAGCGAATAGACGTACTAAGTACGTCTATTCAACTTTTCCTAAAAACGCTGTTTGCAGGGGCTCTGCGGGGCTGTTTGGTCCACCAGGGGCGCGCTGGTCACTGCTGTCGTCCGTCTCTCACTTCTTCTGCCTTCCGGTCGAGTATCCGCTCTGTTCTCGTCCTACCACTCGCCCCTCATTTGGTTTCGTACCGTTTTGATTTGTATTGCCTCCCCCCCCCCTCTGGTGCCCCCCCTGGTTGACATTCTTGTTGAGTTAGTGAAAGCATACACAGTTCATCAGAGCTGTCAGCTTCACTGTCGGTGGTTGGTTGGTGCGTTGATGCTTAAAAAAAGATGTGAAAAGGGCAAGCCACAACCAGCACGCCCCAACTTACTTCTTCTTGGGCTTGCTGGGGCAAGTCTGCATGTTGTGCCCAGGCTTCCTACACCCTTTGCAGAGCCTGCGGTGTTTGTTGGGAGTCTGGGTGGTCGGGGACGCTGCGCGCTTCTTTTCGGAGGACTGGGAGGACTGGGAAGGCTGTGTCTGTGTGAGAGAGTTCACACGAACCGGCTTCGCCCATGCCAAGATGCTTGTCTGTTGGGTTGGCTGAGACACAACTTTCTTTTGGGTGGACTGCTTCTCTGTGCTCTCTTTTGCCTTCCCGTCCAACCCAGGTTCAAGGTCCGCACCACCAGCCTCAGGGGATGTTTCTGTGCTTGGTGCGAAGGTGAGGTCCGGACAAAGGGAGCTCTTCACGAACCCGTCCTCCTCACCCGACACCTTCAGCACGTACCCCATATCCCGCAAGCGCTGGGCTACCACCTCCCCCCTCACACTTTCCACCGACTTTCCCCAAACAGCTCCAACAGAGGTGCACATGGCCTCGCGGTACCACCTCTCTGTGAAGCGACAATCCTGGCGAAAACCTTCGGCTGTTGATTTCTTTATCTCGAGACGGGCTTTGTCCTTGAGCCCTTCCAGGTGAGTGTGGAAGGCAGCCTTGAATGGTGCAAATGCATGCACATCAAGGTACTGCACTGTTCCTGTCAACCCACCTGGAATGACCGCTGACTTCGCCCCCGTCTTCCTGTGCAAGTACGCAACATTTTTTGGTGCAATGTGTGTTGTCGCCGAGTCATAAATGACAAGCACGTTTTTGTTTTTGCAAATGGGGGCCAAGACGCTGTCAATCCACCACCGCCACTCGGCTTCTTTGACCCAGCCGGTTTTCTGGAAAGTACAGTTAACCCCCGAGTCTTTGTGAATCTGATGCTCCTCCTTCTTTATCCTCTCGCCCGCACCTTTAAAAACGATCGACTGCTTTGTCGCAAGAATGGTCCTGTCTTTCACACTGAACGTGACAGCACCAATCAACGTGGCAAATCTATTTTTTCCAGCATCGGTATCGACCACGATGTTGGTGTCAGTGGTGTAGCACAACAGTTTGTCCCTGCGGGTAGAGCTCTTGTACAAGGCAGACTCATCCACATTCACAACCAGGTCAAAAGTACCAAAGGGGTTGTGCAGCAGCTCGGACCCGATGGAGAGGCGTCTGATGGTGGACCAGAAGCTGTGCAACTGGACCCGGGCTTTTTCAAGAGAAAGCTTGGCAATGCGCGAAGTACGAAATTGAAACTTGTTTCTCCTGGCCCAACCGTCGATCCACTCCACCGAAGCCTGGAAGCCTTTCGGGAAGGGAACAAAGGACATGGCAAGCTCCTTGATTTTGCGGCGCGTCGTTGGCAAGTCGTTCTTCCGCCGTTCTCCCACTTCTTTAAGCACGTGGGCCTCCACCTCAGGAAAGAAACACGACCTCCCCCTCCCCGCCTTTCTTTTGGCATGTGTTTTTCCGCAGCTGGTCCTCGAAGGCTACATCTATGGTGAGGTGTGTCTGGGGCCATCCGTCCACATCTTCTCGTTGGTGGTAGGGACTGCGGACGCCGTAGATGAGGAGTCGTTTAATGCGCGCCGCTCTTCAGCAGTGATTTTGACGCCTCTGGACCCCAGGAGTTTGCGGGTTTCCGGTTTTGCGGTCTTCAGCAGTGGTTCTGATGCCTCTGGACCGCAGGAGTTTGCGGGTTCGCTGGTTTCCCGTCCGTATGTGTCTGAGGGGGGATGCCCCGATTCCCTTCGTCACGACATATCTTTGAGCGTAGGTCACTTCCCCCCTCTACGGACCCCGTGCACCCTGGTTCCCCTAAGTGGCACCAATAGACCCCGTTGTCCCCATTCCTTGCCCCAAAGTTTGCAGATTTGTGTGTCTCCAAAAAGAAAGAGTCCGGGTTTTGTTTGTGCGCACGAGCGGCAGTGTGTTGTGGCCCCTGTGAAGGGCGTTGCTGTGATAAAAGTGGTTTTGTGTTGCTCACTCAAAACACACTGCGCGCGGGTACGCTCCCACTGACTCTTTCGCTGTGACAAGCAAGCTTGTTTGGGCAAAAATCTCAAAAAAAACGAAAAATTTCCCCAAAAAAAAGGGTGAAAAGTAAGTACTACTATTCAACGGCCCAACGTGCCCCAGAGCCCCAAAAAAATAAGTACTACTATTCGGCTAAGTACTACTATTCAACTAAGTGGGGGTCTTCGCTCCATCCGCCAAAAAAAACCAAAAAAAACCGGAAAACCCCCGTGAAAAAGTCGGAAAAAAAGAGTGTGGGGAGTTGGGTCCAGTTTAGCAAAGTGAGCTTATTTTTCGAAAATTGAAAAATTGGGGACACCAAAAGTCCCCAGAAAAATCTTCGACTTGGCCCGCAGAGTGATTTTTTTTGGTGAAAAACGATTTCAACAGTTGTCCAACAGTTGCTGTACAAGACGGCACACCGTTCTCTGCGCATGGGCTGCTGCACGTGAATCATTTGGATGTCCGAGGGGCTATCGGAACGAGGAGGGCCACGAGCCTGAACTACCCGCCAGCAGTGATCCCGTGCCAGGGCTGGCAGGGGGCCGCGGCCCCACCTCCCTTTTTCTGTAATTGTTTGGGAGGGTGGGCCGCCAGGGGTGGCATGGCCCTACCCTCGGCCCTACCTCCCGGGTCAGATTTTGGGGCTTTTGGGTTCGGCCTTGTGGCCGAGTTTTCATGCGCCGCAGCGTATGAAAACCCAACGGCATGCTGGGGGCTTGATGGTGTTCATCGAAGCGCACCTCATCATGCCCCAAGCGAAGGACCATCCCCGCCTGGAATGTGCAACAGCACCAACCGGTGTGGGGACTAGCCTTCGAAGACTTTCAGGATGTTCACTACCGTGGCCTCCGGCGGCTGGGGGGCTGGATTCCTGATTTTTGATCCAGCAGGACGACCAAAGGCAGCAACATCCGGTGCCTCTCGAATTGGGTGAAAATGTTCTGTGGCCGTGCATTCGATCCTGTTTGCATCATACCACGGGAAGTCGGGGCGGGGTTGGGCTGCACTTTTTTTCTCGCGAGCTCGGCCACCCTGTGCCCGACCTCTTTTTTAGTTTGCCCGACCCCCAGCGAGATCACTGGCAGCCAGACCTTGTTCCACATAAACAGCAGACAAGAGAGCAGCATGGAGTGTGGGGCAGCTGCCGTGCTCCCACAAAAACATCGCACTCTCGCGCTGCCTACACGAAAGGGACGGGTAACCTGCAGGTCACCCACAGCAGCCTACTGCCTACGTTCTATACAAGATCGGCGCCGACCACACGAAAGGCTGTTCGATCTGCGGCGCAAGAAGAAGCTCCGCCGACACATCTACAACGACGCAACGGTGCCCCGCACGGACAGCGTGTACGCGTACCGTTCGGGAATCGGGGAGACGCGACTGCAACGCCCCGACCTCCGCATGGAGGGACTCACCCGCTTAGGGGAAACCACCATCCGCCGACTCCGGGCCGACCACCACCGCCTGGTCTACGACCATGACATCCCGGGCACGGCACAACCACCTTGCCAACCCTGCCTGAAGCATGCGCCGGGCCACCCCCCGCCTGGGGTCTCACTGAAGCACCTCTTCTTCGGCTGCCCCGCGACAGCGTCGGCCCGACACCACCTCACAGCCACAAACGTGCACAACCTGCTGTTGCACAACTGCAAGGAGGCGCTGCGCTACCTGGCCGAGGCAGGGGTAACGGAGCACGGCGAGAAGGACTACCTGAACGCGTGAACCAAATAACATCATCAGAGAACAAGGGCTTCGGCCCGACCTCCCAGCACCCCCCCCCCCCATCCCAGCCCCACGTCACTTACCACAGGCCGCCAGGCGCGTCAGCGTCGGCGACCGCCCGCCCCCAGTCTGAGAGGCATCAGCCGAATCTCGGTGGAGGCGGGCACAAAACAAAAGGGAGAGTCGTCACTGTGCATATCAGCACGGTCCCGCCCTCTGTGCCAGACCAACACACCACCAAAGGAAAAGAGGAAGAGGCGACGTAAGGCAATGCCTCCGTGCGGCCAGGAGAACACGAAATAGCGACCCCCTCAACGGGGAATGCTACGAGCACGGCCAAAAATCGTTCAAAAATCGTTCAAAAAAACCGGAAAACCCCCGTGAAAAAGTCGGAAAAAAAGAGTGTGGGGAGTTGGGTCCAGTTTAGCAAAGTGAGCTTATTTTTCGAAAATTGAAAAATTGGGGACACCAAAAGTCCCCAGAAAAATCTTCGACTTGGCCCGCAGAGTGATTTTTTTTGGTGAAAAACGATTTCAACAGTTGTCCAACAGTTGCTGTACAAGACGGCACACCGTTCTCTGCGCATGGGCTGCTGCACGTGAATCATTTGGATGTCCGAGGGGCTATCGGAACGAGGAGGGCCACGAGCCTGAACTACCCGCCAGCAGTGATCCCGTGCCAGGGCTGGCAGGGGGCCGCGGCCCCACCTCCCTTTTTCTGTAATTGTTTGGGAGGGTGGGCCGCCAGGGGTGGCATGGCCCTACCCTCGGCCCTACCTCCCGGGTCAGATTTTGGGGCTTTTGGGTTCGGCCTTGTGGCCGAGTTTTCATGCGCCGCAGCGTATGAAAACCCAACGGCATGCTGGGGGCTTGATGGTGTTCATCGAAGCGCACCTCATCATGCCCCAAGCGAAGGACCATCCCCGCCTGGAATGTGCAACAGCACCAACCGGTGTGGGGACTAGCCTTCGAAGACTTTCAGGATGTTCACTACCGTGGCCTCCGGCGGCTGGGGGGCTGGATTCCTGATTTTTGATCCAGCAGGACGACCAAAGGCAGCAACATCCGGTGCCTCTCGAATTGGGTGAAAATGTTCTGTGGCCGTGCATTCGATCCTGTTTGCATCATACCACGGGAAGTCGGGGCGGGGTTGGGCTGCACTTTTTTTCTCGCGAGCTCGGCCACCCTGTGCCCGACCTCTTTTTTAGTTTGCCCGACCCCCAGCGAGATCACTGGCAGCCAGACCTTGTTCCACATAAACAGCAGACAAGAGAGCAGCATGGAGTGTGGGGCAGCTGCCGTGCTCCCACAAAAACATCGCACTCTCGCGCTGCCTACACGAAAGGGACGGGTAACCTGCAGGTCACCCACAGCAGCCTACTGCCTACGTTCTATACAAGATCGGCGCCGACCACACGAAAGGCTGTTCGATCTGCGGCGCAAGAAGAAGCTCCGGTGGGAACAGAACTGAGCGGCAACAGGATGCAATGCAGGCCCACATCCGTTGCCCTGCGGCAAGAGCAGTCACATCGATTTCGTTGACAGGGCCTGCCCACTGGTGTGTGACGGGGTGACCTGCAGATGGTGAGCTGGCCCACGGCAGAACACCTGGGACGGGGGATGGCTGCGACTGGGCAATACCTAACTCGTCATGATGCAGGACTGCGGACAATTGGTCCAAGAGAGCAAGTATGGCTCCCGCTCAGCTCTCACTGAAGCTGAACCAGATGCAAGTGGTGCGAGGAGGAGGGGGTCCCAGGGGAGGACACACCGGGCGGCAACCCACGAGGACTGGCCCGTCCCAGTCGACAGAAGAACAAAGCAGGAACACGGAGTCACCTGAAACGACACACTGAAGTGTGGGAGGAGGAGGCGAGCACAAAAGGGCGTCGGCTACCGCACGCCCTTTGAGCGCAGCCGACGACGACCGAACCGGCCACCGGCCGGGAGGTGCGTGTGGCGTGGGGGGCGAAGCCCCCCACGCAAGGGGGGACCGGGGGGCGAAGCCCCCCGGAAAAATTTTTGGGGTTTTTTGGCCTATTTTTGGCCATTTTCCGCTGCATTTGTTTGATTTTGGGTCGGGAAAGGTATGGCCAGGAAGTGGGAAAAATTGAGGAAAAAGTCGGAAATTTTCAGGTTTGCCCATATAAACCATGGGTCACAGATTCCGATTTTTGGGTCAGACTCCAAGTTTGACACAAGGGAAAATAGGCAAAATTTTTCACCTATTTTTGGTCACCTAAGGGGGGGGGCTTCGCTCCGGGTCACTGACCCAAGCTGACCCAGATTGACCCGGAGCGAAGCCCCCCATTTTCCTAAGGTGAAAAACCCCAGGGTGACCCAAATTGACCCAAGTTGACCCAAATTGACCCGGAGCGAAGACCCCCATGTTCGTTCCCATAGGAAAAAATTTGGGGTTTTTTGGCCTATTTTTGGCCATTTTCCGCTGCATTTGTTTGATTTTGGGTCGGGAAAGGTATGGCCAGGAAGTGGGAAAAATTGAGGAAAAAGTCGGAAATTTTCAGGTTTGCCCATATAAACCATGGGTCACAGATTCCGATTTTTGGGTCAGACTCCAAGTTTGACACAAGGGAAAATAGGCAAAATTTTTCACCTATTTTTGGTCACCTAAGGGGGGGGGCTTCGCTCCGGGTCACTGACCCAAGCTGACCCAGATTGACCCGGAGCGAAGCCCCCCATTTTCCTAAGGTGAAAAACCCCAGGGTGACCCAAATTGACCCAAGTTGACCCAAATTGACCCGGAGCGAAGACCCCCAGTACGTTTATTTGACCCCCCCCTGTAACTTTTCAAGCGGAAATTAATTTTCGGGAAGATGTGGGGTAATCAGGCTGGGGAAAAAAACAACAAATCACAACAAATCACACCCGATCGTCAGCTGATTGAGGGTCTGATATGAGGGTTCTATCCAACAAGGATATCAAGGCGGCACTTTCAAAGTCCTGCCAAGGACAGCGCCACGTGGGTGTGTGCTTCTGATATATGTTATGTCATCATGTGAACCCTCCCCAGCGTGTGCCAACATCCCTGACACGCTCACGAAAAGCATGACACGGAGAAAACAGGTGCCGAAACAACCTGCCGAGCACACGGGTGGTGCCACGTTGATCCACGCAGCGATCTCCCATGACAGGAAGCCTTGTCGCCACGGCAGAGTCGCCGCAGACTGTGGGAGAGGTGTCGCCAGTCACCTTGAGGTTGCAGTGTGTCATCAGGCTAAGACCCGTGCCCTCTTCACCTCCCCTGTTAGGTTGCTCCCATATCGTTGCCTGCTTTGGGGCCTGAAGGACATAGGGGTCCAGCAGGCACTTGAGCATCGCAAGGCATGAGTGGCTGTTTCAGACTCCTGGTGCAAGCACCCGTCATGGTCTGGGGAAGCCCTCCCAGGTAGTTTAACGTCTTGCCCAGGACAACACCCGATCACAACAGATCACAACAAATCGTATTGCAATTTGGGTTAGCGTGCTGGCATCGCAGCCTGGCCGCGAAGGACCATACCGTGAGGAACCGGGCCCGCTATCCTACTCTTGCTCTACGTGACACCACACGGTTTCGCTCTCCTCCTCGTTGCGCTTTAAAGGAGGGGGGACACACACACACTGGAAGCCGGAGATTGCGCACACAACTGGTCACAACAAATCACAAGGCAAATGTTGTGATTTGTTGTGATTTTTTGCGATTTGTTGCGGCCAGTTGTGATTTGTTGTGACTAGGTGTGACGTGGTGTGATTTGTTGTGACCAGTTGTGACGACTTGTGACCCTTTTGTGATGAGTTGTGATGAGGTGTGATCTGTTGTGATCTGTTGTGATCGCGATCCAAAATTTTAAATTTTTGAAATTTTGGATCGCGATCACAACAGATCACAACAGATCACAACAGATCACAACAGATCACAACAGATCACAACAGATCACAACAGATCACAACAGATCACAACAGATTACAACAGATCACAACAGATCACACCTCATCACAACTCATCACAACTCATCACAAAAGGGTCACAAGTCGTCACAACTGGTCGCAACAAATCACAACTGGCCACAACAAATCGCAACAAATCACAACAAATCACAACATTTGGCGTTGTGATTTGAGATTGTGTGTGCGACAGCCAGAGTGGGACATGTGTGCGTCTCTTCTTCTTCTTTGGCCGGGCGTGATTGAGCATTTGGCTCTTCACTGCCCCGACGATCAGCCCAGTGAGGGCGAGTTGGGTTCTTCTGCGGAGTCATCTGCGCTGACCCCACGCGAATTTCCTGGTTTTCTTTTCTCGCCTTCCCCTCGAATGAATACCCCTGCTTCCCCTACCCCGCGTAAGATGTGTGCAGAGCACGTTACGCTTGATGCGGATGAATCGTCGGGCTCCCAGCCTGATGATGCTCGTCTCGCTCCACCAGCAGATACAGCACCGCTTCCGGCGCCCTCTCCGGCTCCGGAGCTCGTGCTGCACACAGACCTGCTGGACGGGCTACAGACCCCGCAGACGGGCTCGCCGCCCCTCCCAGAGAGCGCCACGCAACGGAGATCTCCGAGCCCTTACGTGGGGCGCCGCCTTCCTTTCTCTCCCTCTCTCCCCTCTGAGTCCTCGGTACCCCGCGCGCAGAAGCGGGTAGCACCCATACAGGAGACAGGCGCATCTGCCCTGGGGCAACGCTCCTTTAACAACAGAAGAGTAGAACCTCAACCCCCCGTGTCCCCTGGTTCACCGATTTCAGCGTCAAGCCTTCGGCCTGACGAGGATAGTATCATGCCCCCATCAGAACTTGCTTCCCCCCTTCCTCTCTCGCCTGCACCTTCCCTTGTTGTGGATGACTCGCCGGGCTTTCAGCCCGTCGACACTCGGCTTAGTCCCCCATCAGACACTGTGTCACCCCCACCACCCTCTCCATGTCAGGAGCCCCTAGTGCCTTTAGACCCTGCAACCCCCTCTCTTCCCGACTGGCAGGCAGAAACGCCGTCTCACCAGGGGAGCGACACGCTCTCCCACGAGTGCACGTCGCCGAGCCCTTGCGTGGGGCGTCGACTTCCTTTCTCCCCTTCCTCCCCTTCTGAGTCCTCGGTTCCCCGCGCGCAGAAACGTGTAGCGCACATGCGGGAGGCAGACGAATCTGCCCTAGAGCGATGCTCGTTTCATAACAACAGAGCAGGTTTTCCTTCCTCCCGCACGATCATCAGCACAGCTAGATCAGGCGTGCCTTCCCCTTTCCCACGGGCCTCACAAGCCTTGCGCTTCTTGGAGCGCAAGACACGTGCTGTCCGTCCTTCTCGTTCACGTTTCCTCCAGAAGCGGGTGTTGCGTGCGGTTCCGAAGCGCACCCGCTGCATCCCCTCTCCCACCATCTTTCGTTCGGCGGCTATTCCGCGCTCTTTTCAACGCGTCGTCGCGAAGATTGCGCCTCAGTATCAGCAGGCGCAATCTCCGGCTTCCAGTGTGTGTGTGTCCCCCCTCCTTTACAGCGCAACGAGGAGGAGAGCGAAACCGTGTGGTGTCACGTAGAGCAAGAGTAGGATAGCGGGCCCGGTTCCTCACGGTATGGTCCTTCGGGGCCAGGCTGCGATGCCAGCACGCTAACCCAAATTGCAATACGATTTGTTGTGATCGGGTGTGATTCGTTGTGATTTGTTGTTTTTCCCCCCAGCCTGATTACCCCATATGCACGATTATTCGACTATGCACGATTAATTGCCCCCCCCCAGTAACGGGAAAACCGACCGGCGCCACGCCTTCCCTTGGTGCACCGGATCGGCATTCCTTGAAATTCCGAAAGTAGGCACTCAGTCTCGGAGCCTGTGCAATTTGAGAATGGCGCAAAAAAAATTGCAAGGCAACACAATTTGCGACATTTTTCAAATTTCACACGACCCTACAGCACACACACACCCAACGTTCTCCCCGTCCCGCCCCCTGCCCCCTCCCCAAGAACGAACAGCTGCCCTGCTTGCAGGGGATGGGGGACAGATCAAGCCTCGCCTTGGGATTGTTGACACCAAAGAAAAACAAAATCACCCAATTCTGCATGTAGGAAGCGGGGGCGTCAATGGGGCAGATCCAGGCTTGCTTGTGATTGTCAACACCAAATAAATGCATTCGCAGCCCAGATGAGTGTGAGATCTCAAACCTCATCGGGCTTGCATTGAGTTTTTCCTTTACCTGCCTGACAGGGGCGCCCTAACGCTGATTCTCGCTTGGGGCATCCCTTCAACAAGGAACTTGCTTGCTTGCCAGGCCCAACGATTCTCCAAGCCCATTACTTGTCACGCACAGTGCTCATGTCTGGAGTACAGGGGTGGCCCGCAATAGTCCTGTTGTTTTGCCTTGAAAGACACCTTTTCGGCCGATTTTGCACGCCCTTCTCCCCCCCGGATGAGGCACGCAAGAGGTATTTTTTTAACATTTTCGTTGCCCGGCAGCTTCCCCGGCATTGGCCTGCTCGCCCCATGCCTTGCTTGCCGCCGTCGTCATCCTGCAGCAAGAGCGTCATTCCCTGCGCCAAAGGGCACACAGGATGGGCACAGCCCCTGGTGTTGGAGTTGAATCGAATAGAAATTGCGCCGTTGAATCTTTCCAGCGATGGAGAGATCTCAGGCGAGCTGGGTCTTCACCAGCTGGGTCGGACCTGACAGGCCCATAATTCTTCAAAAAGTTTAAGTCTTGGCACCATGAGGATACGAAGCCTGCTTCGTGCTTCGTGCGTGCCCCCAGGGGACATTGCATCTGGCATCGGACTCCTCGATAGCAAGGTCATCTTCTCCGCCTGATTGACGAAGTGCACCTTCAAGAGGCACGGCGGGGAAGTGGCACCAGAAGTCTGCAATGAGGATGGGGCAGCCGAACCCGCCGCCGAGTCTTCCGTTGGAACCCAAACGGGTTTTGTGGGAAATTACACGGTGGACTCCAGCGGGGGTAGGGTAACCCTTTTCGGGAGTCTCAACTAGGGGGAGTCCAACTCCCGCTAGCGGGAGTATAGACTCCCGCTAGCGGGAGTCTATACTCCCGCTAGGGGGAGTCTGACTCCCCCTAGCGGGAGTCTTTTCACCTATTTTCACTCATTTTTCCCATGATACCTATGCAATGTGGCACTCGTCACTGAAGTACAGCCACACCAAACGAAACGGACGTTTCCACCCATCCCAGCTCGCAGACCTGATTCACAAAAATGGGGAAGACGACAACGAAGCCGGCAGCGAAGCCGGCGGCAAAGTCGATTAAGAAGAAGAAGAGCGCAGAGAGTCCCGAGGCTGCGGAGGCGACGAACATTGTGCATGATTTTTGCACGGCCTTCCCTGTTAAAAAAGGGGGCAGTGTGCTGACACTGGGATCCATTAGAAGGCTCCTAGCAACGGTGTTGAGCAAGGAGCTCCACCAGCACAGCACCCAGGTGGCCAACGCAATCATCGCCATGTCTTCCCTGACATGGATAAGTTCGCTGTCAGGGAAGTCGCAACGATGCGGAAGGAGGGCGCTCTCCGTCATATACAAGGTGGAGGCGAAGTATGGCAAGGTGCAGGATACAAACGTGTCGTCGGGGGCAGCCTGAAGCCGCGAATGATCGCGACACGGGCGAACGGCTTGGCACCGTGGGTCTGGATAGATGCTGGAGTTCGGCCGGGTGAAACCGGAAGTCGCAGCAAAATTTGCCCCCCCAGATTTCTTCCTCAAACCCACCCGTGGGCTGATCCGGCCTTGCACGGTGGACTCCAGCGGGGGTAGGGTACCACTACCGGGTTTAACCCTTTTCGGGAGTCTCAACTAGGGGGAGTCCAACTCCCGCTAGCGGGAGTATAGATCAGCAGTGGGCAACAATGAGGCGATGCGGGGGGCGAGGGCACCGATGCTCACTGTGCGACATCCCAGAAGAACGCTGGTATCAACAGGTGCATCGATACCCGCACCTGACTCTCTCTGAGATGAAAGAGGCTGGCTACCCCTCCCTCTTGGCAGGTGTGCTTCCCAATGCCCGCTACGTCACCCCAGCACTCCATGACTGCAAGGGGCTCGCCATGCGGCTGATCAGGGTACTGGATGACAGGGGTGGAGCTTGGGGGTTTTTTCGGGTCAGCTGACCTGATTTTCTGCAGGCCCTCACAAAAAATCAGGTCAGGGGTAAAAAGAAAAAAAAATAAAGAGTTTCGGGAAACCGGAAAAGTTGGCTCCTCGCCTTGGGGCCTCAAGGTGACCAGGAGGCGTTTCGTGAGCAAAGTGACCCCAGCGACATGAGCACAGGCCTCAAACAGTCACAATAGAGGACAAATGAAGCTGCCCAACCCGTACCGTGCAACAGACGTTTACTACCGTGGCCTCCGGTGGCTGGGGGGCTCCGCCCCCCAGACCCCCCTGTGGCATGTGCCTGTCTTGTACCCAAGCCCTTTACGTCAGGGAATCTCAGTATCCTCAGGAGGACGCAGCCAACTCACACAGAATCCGTACGCCCGCAAGTCACAGATGTTCACTACCGTGGCCTCCGGCGGCTGGGAGCTCCGCCTCCCAGACCCCCCCTACGGCATGTGTTTGTCTTGTAACCAAGTCCTTGCGCGTCCGGGGCTGCATATCGGTTCCGGTACCTCGCGGGAGGCTGGGCCCGAGCACTGATCTCTGAGACGAACCGGGGGGGAACCCATAAGAAAAAATTGGCTGACCCGATCTGACCCGATCCAGCCCGCAACCCCATATTTCAAGCTCCACCCCTGCTGGATGAGACAACAAAAAAATATTCGACAAGACCTGTACAAACCTTGCACTGAATGTGTCGCAGCATGGGACAGGTGCTCAGTTCCGGAAGGTCGTGCTTGCCTGTCACAGGACACACCTACAAGGGCTTGTTCCGCTACCTCTTTGTCTCCCTTGCAGACCTCATGCATTTCCGGTATGCAGACATCCCCTGGCGCTTCTGGGGATGCAAGGATGAGTCAGCCCGGATTCCCTTCTTGCGTGCTCGGATCTCAGGGCATATATTTCACTGGTTGATGGAGCATGCCGAAAAGGGATCAACGCGCAATGCCTACGTACACAGTCTCCATCATTGGTGGGCTCCAGAAGATGCAGTGCCTCTGCAGAACAACGACGAATTTGAAGAAGCAGAGAACGGACATCGCAAGAAAGATGCCGTTACAATCGCCAGCTCCGCAACTTACGAGAGAGATCTTGCGATGGCAGAAGAGAAGCGGCGCGCATCGGGCATGCCTTGGAAGGTTGCGCACCTGTCGCAGGACGGGATCCTCGGGTATAGAGAAGTCATCCTGTGTCCGTGTCTGCACACCCGACACGCTCATAGATTGGCTGTGTATGTTCTTTGCACACAGTTGACACAGCTGCAGAAGGGGTTTGTGCACTGCAACACACAGGACTTCGTTGAACCCATCAGCGCGCCCTACTTCCTGTTCCGGTTCCCCGAAGGACACCGCAAATTATCGCTCTGCTTGTGCAAAATGCCAATCCCGCTGGGGGCGACTTTCACACCATTCGTGTCATCCGAGGCGACTTTGAGCACGCTTGACCAACGCGCACAGCAGGAGGGGGATGACAGTTCTGACGAAGAAGATGAGGCCTGCAGGATGGCTTGTCTTGCCCAAGGTGTAACACAACTACGACAGGCGATGGCCGCACTTTGACACCTCAAATTCTAACCGCTCACCTCCGCAGGTGTAGCCGCTACCAGGAGGATAGGTAGGTAGTCCAGAGTCCGGGGAAACTGACAGAAGCAAAACAAGCCCCTCCCCATCCCTCTTCCACCATGATTTTACCCCCCACGCCAGTAGACTGTAACTATATCATGGGAAAAATGGATGAAAATAGGTGAAAAGACTCCCGCTAGGGGGAGTCAGACTCCCCCTAGCGGGAGTATAGACTCCCGCTAGCGGGAGTCTGGACTCCCGCTAGCGGGAGTCTTTGACACCCGCTCAGACTCCCGCTCCCAGACTCCCGCTAGGGCCGCTGGAGTCCACCGTGTAACTTTGACAGAAAACCCCAAGCATGTCACCCAAATGGGGAGGGGGTGTAAGGGTCTTCGCTGCGGAGTGTGGCAATGATTTTTTTTTAATTTTGGAGCATTTCCCTCCTCTCTCTTTAGAGGCGACATGCGTCGGAGATTTTTCCGGCATCTTGTCGAGCGAAGAACCCCAAGGCAGCTTTTTTGAGCAACACAACAGGATTATTTAGGGCCCCCCCGCGCCCCCTCCCCCTTTATTTCCGTATTCTTTTCATTTTTGTGTGTTCGTTTTTATGTGATTGTGTTGTGCCCTGCTTTCGTTTTCACCACGGAGGGCCCTGCCGCTTCACACCACCTCCCAAGCTAGGCGGTTTGCAGAAATGGCAGGGCCCGCATTCCGAGAAGATGCAAAGTTTTGAGCTGGTGTTGCTGAAAAAAACCACGGAAGCTTGGCCTGCGTGCTTTTTTTTCTCGAGAATTCGCAGTCTGAAATCGCCTTGATGCTTCTCTGTGGGGCGTTCAGCAACACCCGCTCCAAATCATTCTCTTTGTTTTTTTCTGCCACCTTATGCAATGAATGGGAAAAATTGAAGGCAACGGAGCAGCAACCCTGCATCAGGCAGTGTAATCATGCAGTGCCTGCTGCAAGAGCCGCATCTCACCTCTGCAGGTCGAGGTGCGAGTGTGTGTCACCACAACTTCTCCATAAATAACGTCTGTGCGTGTGCTGTAAAGTGACTGCTGTGTTCGATTCTGGCACACACTTCGTGTGGGAAAGTCTCATCCACTTCTGTGCCACTTTACAGCCGTGTTGAAAACTTTTTTCCTTTTTGATGTGGAGGGGGTGTGTTTGTCTATTTTTTTGATTTCTGGGGGCCTCTCTACTCTCCCGCGCAAAAAAAGTACATCCACCCCCCCCCCCTCCCCCCCCCCGCCATGTCCAAAAATAAAGTGGTTCCGGGAGGGAGGGGGGGGGAGTTGGGGGTGGGAGGGGATGTGTCCTTCGCTCCGTGTCGCCTTGTATGTCAAAACTGTATCGGCTTTCCAACCAGTTTTGTGAGGCGGCCTGCCCTTTCTCAATCTTCTGCACTTCTGGGCGAAAAAGCACACCCCCCAATCCCCCACCCCCACCCCCCCCCCCCTCCTCCAAAAAAAGTTCCGCGACAACGGGGTGTTTAGGCGGGGGCAACAACAGGAAAACTAAAGCCCTGGGGCAATAAAGGGAAAACGCCGTGTCATATACGTCACACCAAGAGGGCTACCACCCGCCCGCACCCCCCCCCCCGTCTGCCCCCCCCCCCCCATCCCCGCCCCCCCGCCGTTGCGTTCCCTACAAAAAGGGCTAACATTGCATGAAGGTGCTGGGAGACTTACTTTTCCATTCACTCTCGACGATCAAACCCCCCTCCCCGTCTCCCCGCCGTTGCGTGTCTGTCTCTGGGGTGGTGGTGTGGGGGTGTTTTGATACAAGTGACCTGTCCGTGCAGGGTCTTTCACTTCGCTTCATCACGAGCCCCCGGCAGGTTTTGTTTTTTTGTGGCGTGACACAACAGGGGCGGGGCAGGCGCGAGGCAGCGATGCGTGTGATGGCAATTATGTTTGCGGCGGCGTGTGCTGCTGGGGGGGGTGCGGCGTTCACCCCGCCGTGGTTCTGCCACGGCATCGACTGCCCGGTGTTTGTGGCGGGGCGGAACATCAGTGTGGGGAACACGACGCTGGAGGTGCGGACGTACCAGGCGAAGCAGCAGTGGACGTCGACAGTGGTTGCGAACACAGACCTGACGACTGCTGACGACGAGGCGTTCCACAAGCTGTTCGACTACATCTCGGGGAGCAACGTTCGTGAGGAGAAGGTGGCGATGACGTCGCCTGTGCGGACCTACGTGCAGCCGGCACAGGGCCCGTTCTGCGCCACAAACTTCACCGTCTCCTTCTACGTCCCCTACACGCTGCAGCCGGTGCTGACGCCTGGGACACAGGGGGCACCGAAGCCGACAGACCCGACCGTCTTCTCGGCAGAGGACACGGAGGCGCTGACGGTGGCGGTGGTGCCGTTCCCCGGGTTTGCGGACGACAAGGAGATCATCGGGAATGCGGCGGCACTGAGCGGGCTGCTGGCACAGGCAGGGGTGGAGTTCGACCAGGAGAACTGGTACTTCTCCGCGTACGACCCGCCGTTCCGCCTGGCAAACCGCCACAACGAGGTGTGGATCCAGCTGAAGAACTACAACTAGGGCGGTGATGCAGTGAGTTGAGTTGAGTTGCGTGTGTGCGCATGCAGCACCAACGCCATAGCACCCCCGTGTGCCGCGATGTGTCGATTCTTTTCCCACGCACTGACGCAGCCTTCGCTTGTTGTTGCAAAGTCAAATGAGGGCCGTGCGATGCGGCGATGCAGTGTCTCAAGGACCCGCTTGTCTTATCCAGGACCACAGAACACTGCCGTCGTGCACACCCGTGATATCGTTTCTGCCTATCCTATTTGCACACCCTGAAGTCATGCTTGTTTTTACACCTCACATGTGGCACGTGTGCGGGCATCTGCTGCGCGCGGCCAAGGCACAGGCACAGGCACGTCTTGGGCCATGCCGCGTCGAGGCGATGCCCGTACCCCTGTCTGCCACATACTTTCTGTTCTTACGCACCCAACTTTCGCGCGGAAAGTGCCATTCAGCTCAGCCAAACATGCTCTACACACCTCTCCCTTCATCACAAGTGGGTTTGTAAGCGTGTGTGGAGGCGTCAACACACCAAACGAAGCACCAGTCGTAGAGGGGCAGCGGCAGAGCTGAAGTGACACTTTTTTTGAATTATCGTTTTGCTAAGATATCCTGCGAAGGGAGAGGAAGCAGTGCCCGCCCCGCCCCACCCCGCCACCCACCCACCCCCCCTCGACTATTTTCAGCCCTTCTCAGAGGTGGGCCGGCCTGCTCGTTGTCAGACATCAATGCGCGGCCCTCCCTGGCTTGCGGGAGGTGACTCTGGAAGATTTCAAGAAGTTGCACCAGCACCCTTCCGTTTGTTTCAAATTGGGCCTGCCTTCGAGTTGTTTGTTCCCAGGTGGCGCGAACCCTGCAGTGGGAAGCTGTCTGTGATCGAGAGCCGGCGGAACCCTCCGCGGCCCGTTTAATTTTGCCAGCTGTGCCTCCACCACCACCACCACCACCACTTCAGACCACCGCGCTTATCCAGCCAACCTACTTCGAAAAGCGATCGAAACCGACACCCTCGTGTTTGCTTTTTGATAACCCCTCCTTCTCTTCTACTACCGTTGCCGGATTGCCCCCATACTTTTTCCAGTCCAGCACAGACACGTACAGCCCCCTCTCTCTGCCTTCTACTTGACTGTCGCGGCACCACAAAGCACGCTTCCGGTCTCCAAAGGGTACTAAAACCCAACACACCCCCCCCTCTTTTAAACCACTTTCGGCTGATCCTCGCCTCCCCTCGCGAAGACCGCTCTCTGATTTACCTTTTTGTTCCCTCTTTTTTTTTAGCCGCGCATCTTCTTCGCGTCGCTCCTTCTCTCTCTCACCTCCGCCACACCTCAATATGTTCGCGCCGATGAACATGCAGTCGCAGCAGGCAGTGACGATGCAGCAGATGCAGGCCGCCGGTGTGCAGCAGCAGCAGCAGCAGGTGGGGAACAACCTCAGTGCGGCCCTCCTGGCTAACGCACAGGTCAACCCCGTTCTGGCTCAGGCTCTCCAGCAGCAGCAGCAGCAGCAGCAGCAGGCCCAGCAGGCCCAGCAACAGCAGCAGCAGCAGCTGAACCAGATGATCATGGCCCAGGCGATGCAGCAGCAGCAGCAGCAGCTGATGCAGCAGGCGGCGCTGCAGCAGCTGCAGCAGGCCCAGGTCATGAAGCTGATGGCGGAGAACGGCAGGCAGGCCGCTTCCAACGTCTTCACCACGGCGGCGCTGCAGCAGGCGATGCCGCAGGCCGCCGCACAGGCCACCACAGCCCAGCCGGCTGCCACGGCCGCCACCGCCACCACCCCCTCTGACAACGTCGTGGTTGTCGTGGTCCCCCCTGCAGGGAGCAACGTGCCGGCCCGCCCTGCGAGCCTGACGACCGCCGCTACCGACCTGAGCTCCAAGAAGAAGTTCCGCAAGGAGCCCCGCATCGGGCACAGCGGGGAGAAGCGCTGCGGCCGCTCCCCGGCACGCGACTCCGACTGGGCCTGCCCCAACTGCGAGAACTGCAACTGGGAGAGCCGCATGTGGTGCAAGCGCTGCGGCACCACGAAGCCTGCCCTGCTCGTGACCCGCAAGAACGCGCCCCGCGTCGCGCCCATCAGGGGCAGCCTGGAGGACGCCCTGATGAAGTCCCGCAGCGCCGCACCCCACCCTGGCCAGCGCAACGGGCCTGCCGAGGCACAGTCCCTGGATTCGGTTGTGTGCGGCGAGTCGCACCACTCAGACACCTCCTCGTCGCAGGCTGTTTCGGAGGAGGACAAGACGGAGCGCGACACGTCCTCCCCCGGGCCCAGCCCGACCAACGACGCGGCTGCCCGCTCCATCCACATGTCTGAGCTGGGCGATGTCTTCGAGGTCCCGCAGCCGACCTCCAAGGTGGATGACGAGCTCTCCCACCTGCTGTCCGCCATCTCCCAGATGAGGTTCGAGGCTGACCAGTAGGCATATAATGGCGGGGGGGAAAAAAATATCCCCAGGAGAGAAAAAAAACCAAATATAAAGCAAAAAGGGTTGGAGGATATCCAAAAAAAATCTGCCTGGTACAGGGAGGGGGTGGGGAGAAAAGAACCCTTTGTGGGAGGCGCAGCATGCCTCCCCGCCTGTGGGATGATTGTGCGTGTTTCCTCGGGGGGGGTATCAAAAAGGGCAGGTGGGTATAGGGGGGGGGGGATGGTATATTTCAGTGAATCCGTATACGGAGGAACAGAGGGTGTGCTGCAGTTCCTGCGCCGTTTCTTTCCGGCGAGGGTATGGGAGAGAGAGACGGGTGGAGGGGGGGGGGGGGGTGGGGGATGGGGGGGGGTGATCCCACCTCCTCTCTCCCCCCCCTCCCCTCCCTGCGCACCTCACCTCCCAACCCCGCGGTGCGGCAACAAATCGTTCAAAGCCACGTGAACCTCTATCCTCCCATGACCTCCCCGTTCTCCCCTGAAGATAATGCATTTGGGCACTGTTGCCCGTCTCTGCATATTAAGTCTCTCTCTCTCTGATTCTATTGCCTCTGTCGGCTCTGATCTATTTCATTTTTCCCAAAAAAATTTTGACGTGCTCCAGTGTTCTGCAGTGTCCAGAAGGAGACAAAAAAAAATAACACAGATTCTCTGTGGGGTTTTTTTTTGTTCAGCGAACGCTTCGCCCTCTGTCCTAGCAATTCACCTCCCCTCCCCACGCCACCACCACCCACCCCCCCATCCCCCCCCCGTCGCTCCCCCGCGTGCGTTCACTTTCCTGGCTGTCTCACTCTGGCCAGGGTCTTGTGATCGTTGCTACCCAAAAGACAAAAAGAGACTTGCCGGCAGCCCTACCCCCTCCCCTGCCGGCAGGGGGGGGTTGGAAAAAAAATGTGATGTAGGGGTGGGGGTGGAAAAGGAACGGATTGTCCTCCAGAAACCGTTCAAAACAGCCCAAATCAAACTATCCAGCCAAAACCATGAGAGCTGGTGCGGAAGGGGGGGGGGGGGCGTGAGCTGCAAGCTGAAGCACAAGCAACACCTGTCTGCTTTTGATAAGGGATGGGGGGATGGGGGGAAGTGATGGCGGCCTCAGTCTACCCCTCTGTGTCAGAACCGGGCAGCGTGCGCTGTCGCTTGTTGGGGGAGGTGCCAGCTTGGAGGTCCGTTATTCTCCCCTCACCCTCCCCCCCCCCCCCCCCCCCCCCCCCCCGAGCCCCCATCACTTCCCCCCTGAAGGGGGGACGAATACAAATATACGCGAAAAATGCCGGTCAGGGTGAATCCAGGGCGGAGGCTAAGGCCTTGGTCACACCAACAATGGGTCATCATTCAAAATTATATGGCGCATCCTCCAGGGTGCACATTTCAGCGTGGGTGATTACCAATGCGAAGGCGCGTTGTCAGCGTGGGTGTACTGTATTTTCTTCTTCTTTTATTGTGGCAGAACTGAAGCCAAGATAGGGTGATTTGCAGATAGGGTGGGTTAGGTGGGGCTTCTTCACGCGCGCCAAGAAAACACTATTTTTGGCTGTCAGCAGGGAGAGCTAGCCCTATCGCAAATACGCAGCGACAGAACAAAGCTATCTTTTCACAAAAAAAACAAATAGTGGGTCCATTGCCACTCCAAACTGCCACTCGATGGGTGGCGTTGTGGTGCTACACGCTGGCACCGTTTCGGCTGGGAGGAAAGGGAGGCCTCCCCATGTTTATTGAGCCCAGCACGTGGCTCAAGGGGGAAAAAAATGTTTGGTTGGATGCCCTGCGTGACGATGTTTTTCACATTTTCCGTTATCTCGTTCTGTCTCATTTTCCTTCCGCACGGTAGCCTATGCCATGCCCCGTTTATCCATCCCCATGGCGCTCTGATTGGCCTGTCTAAGCCAATGTTGCGGGCGCTGCCGAGAAAAACTTGACGTCAAAGAGGCAAATCAATAAGCATACCAGGAGACTGGAGCCCGGGACAACAACCAAAAAAATAAACCCGTTCAAAAAAAATCGTTTCCTTCACTTTTGTGCCACGCCATGGCACTGGTCTTCTCCCGCATCAGGCCGCCAGGTGTCGATGCCAAAAAAAAATCAACACTCTTTAGAAATTCCCGAATACTCTGTTTGCGCGGATGCTACGCCTTTCCCCCTCCCCATGTCGATTTGGCGTGGGGGGGGGGGGAGAGGGGGAATCCTCACCGCTGGTATTTCTTAGTTGACGTCTCTACCCCCCCCCCCCCCCCCCTACCCCCCATCCCCACCCACCCTCTCTATCCCTTCGCCTTTCATCGCCCCTCCCCTCTTCTTCCCCAGACCTTCAGCTTTCCGTCCTGATGGAACTTGTCTTTCACAGCCCCGATATTCCCGCCCCCCCTCCTGCGCTTGATCTCTTTTTCTGAATCTGTCGCCCTTTTCATATCAGTGATTCTACCCTCCCAACAAACGGATCGTCTCTTTTGTTCAAAAATTGAAGATACCTCCCCTCTCCGCAAAACTGTTCAACGTGTGCGGAACCCCCCCTCACCAAAAAAATATATGTGATATGGTAACCCCCCTATCTCTCCTGCTTGCAGGGGCTGGGGTGTCATTGGGACAGATCGAGCCTCGTTTGGGGGATGGCCGATATCAAAAAAAATAACAATCGTTCAAATCGTTCAAACCCCCCCCCCCCCCGTGATCATCGTGAGTATGGCGGACCCCTCTCTCGCTAATGGGCCTGCCTGGAGCACAGAGGCAAGCAGGAAAAAGAAAAGAACTTCAAATCGCGAGAATACAAATGGCGTCTTTGGCTTGCCATCAGCCTTTTCTTTTTTCGCGGTTTGCGTTTGATTTTTTTCCAGAAGAAACGAAAGGGGGGGGGGGGGAGGGCAAGAAAATATCCGGCAACAAAAATATCACTTCAGATAAAACAATCCACCCCCCACCCCCCCCCCCCCCCCACCCCTCTCTGAATGCCAGTTCCGAAGATCCTGTTCTTTTGTACCCATCATTGAATTCAACGGCAGGCTTCAGCCCACCCCCACCCCCCACACTCTTCTTTTTTCTTCCCGACTTTTTCTGCGTTTGACCATCTTCCCCCCCTTCCTCCCTCCCTCCCTCCCTCCCTCCCTCCCTCCCTCCCTCCCTCCCTCCCTCCCTCCCTCCCTCCCTCCCTCCCTCCCTCCCTCCCTCCCTCCCTCCCTCCCTCCCTCCCTCCCTCCCTCCCTCCCTCCCTCCCTCCCTCCCTCCCTCCCTCCCCCATTCCTCATTTTTTTCACCTGACAATACTTTGAGTTTGTCAAAACAGTCATCCTCCCACTCTCTCTCCCTCTCCATCACTGGTTTCAAACCGCCTGTTGTGCCTTGTTGGGAGGCACCGCACTCCGCCTCTATTTTTATTATTATTTTCTTTTGGAAAAACTTCGCTCAGTGTTAGCCTTGTGTCAGTGTCGCGCCCACACACCCCCCCCCCCCCCAGAGCGCCATTTATTATTTCATGTTGTTCGAGCCGGTTCATTTTTTTGTGGCGCTCGAAGAGCGAGGCACTTCCACAACACACACACACACACCCCTCTTATATTTTCTTCATCGAAATGTGTATGTGTCTCGTGTTTTGCGAGCGTTCCCCTCCTGATCCCCACCCACACCCGATACCTATGTTACCCCATCTTTTCTCCCCCACCCCCCCAACCTTCCCTTTTCCATCCCCGTTCTGTTTCACTGTGCCTCTCGAAATGGCTGGCACCTCTTTCCTTACATCTCTCTCTCTCTCTCTCCATCTCCTCTCCCCACCCTCAAGCATTCCTTTACCTCTCAGCTCAAATAAGTCCTTTCACTTAAAAAAAAACTTCCTCCCGCGACTCTGTGCGCCCCATCCCCGTCCCCGCCCCCCACCCCCACTTGACATTTCTTCCTTTATTTTTTTCGGGTTTGGCGCACAAACAAAAAACGCCTCACCTTTACTTTTTCTTTTGAGTCAGATCCGTCCGGCCTTGCCCCCCCCCCCCAAAACAAAACAAAAATATATGGTTTTCACGCGATCTGCTCTTGGCGGTTGGTCCCAGCCCCTTCCCCCTCCCCCCACCCCCACGGACAGTACTATGCATGCATTTGTTTCAACAGATATCCACTTAGGCGTTAGGAATGCCAAAGCTGCCCCCCCCCCCTTCTTGTGTGTGTGCTGTGAGAAAGTTAGCCGCCCCAATTTGTGCCGTTTTGGGTTATATTTTTACTCCACATGTGCCTTTTTTTTCCAGCTGAATTTATTCTTCTGCGACCTCCCCACTAATCGCACGCCACTTCATCAGACTGGGTGCCACAAAGGTCTGCGTTACAACAAAGGTAATAATGTCTTTCGGCAGCTAATTTGTCACTGACCGTCACTTCACAGGATACATCAACGGGGCACATATTTTTCTTTATTTTCTCTCTCTCTCTCTTCTCTTCTCTTCTCTACTCTCTCTCTCTTGGTATCAATATCAAAGCCACCCACCCCCTGTAGCCCCCCCACCCCCCACCCACCTGTTGGTATTGCTGGTTTGTCTTTGAACTGACCTCCCCCCCCCCCCACACATCCCACGACCTACCCACTACCCCCCCCCCCCACCTGTTGGCATTGCTTGTTTTCATTATCCCCCCCCCCTTCCAAATGAGGGGCCTTGTGTGAGGAAGAAAATGACCCCGACCAAAGCCTGAAGTTTTTGAGCCCCCCCCCCCCTTCACTCCCGATTCACCGCTTCATTTAAAGGCAAGTGAGCTGTGTTCTGAGGTGGGCAGATGCCTGGCTGAGGGTGGGGCAGCGCTGCCCCCCCCACCCTCCGGCACCCTGTGTTGCCTTCCCCACCCCACCCCATTTCCCTCCCCGTCACTGGAATCGGCTGCCGAGATGGGTACTTCCAATCGTCCGCAGTAAACAAGATATATGTGCAATTCGACCTTTCGATTCACCGACATATCTGGCCCTGATACACAGACGGGGTAGGTGGGGAGTCTTGGTTGGATCGAGGTTGTCCTGTTGGGTTGAGCACAGGATAGCAGGCTGGGCATATGGGTTCATCTCCTGTGTGGTGAACAGGAGTTGCATAGCGATGCTGGCTTTGTTGTCCAGGAGACTGAAGGGGCCATGGGATGCGTGGCCACAACAGAAATAACTATTTATTACCGTGAAAACAAAGTACGGTAAAATCGACGAGGTGGGGTGAGACGGCCACGAGGGGCCGAAGGCCCCGAGTGGCCGTCGAACCCCAACCGAGTCGATTTTACCGTACTTTTCAAGGTGATGACATGTTTTTCTTGCACAATACGCAACTTTTGAACGCCAAAACCGCCTTTTGGTCGTTTTTTCTCTTCACGCCGTGAGAAAAAACCGTAAAATCGCTTTATTACCGTGAAAACGAAAAACTGTGCCCCATTTTTGAGGTTGCTCATGTGAGTATGTCTGAGAACACCAATATACAGAGGTTCCAGGCTGTACCACCTCCTGACTGAGATCGACTCCACAGGGGATGTCGTCCAGAGCGCCAAGTCTGGGGTATTCCGCCCTCAAGAACGGCGAGTCACACCTCATATCGTTCTGATTTGCCCTCGACAGCTTCGTCTTCCTGGGGATCCCTGGTTCTGCTGGTTGACCTGTGGTTCACCGTGAAGAACCATGACCTGCTGTGCGACACGGTATGCAGCATACACTTCTAAAAGGTCTATCTGCTTGCGGTGATCGTACTTCTCACGCCGCGGGGTGCTGCGCTTCTGGCTCTGGGCAGAGGTCGGGGGGAGCTGGATAGCGTGGCCGATGAACCCACCGCACCAACCCACCCCGCAGCCGACCTGGTGACCTGCAGACCCGCTCAGGCCTGATTTGTGCATTCACAAAATCAGCCGCAGGTCCCTTCCAGAAAATCACTGTACGGACTTTTTTTTCACGCCAAAAAAAGCGTGAAAAAAAAGAAAAAAATCGTGAGAAAAAAGAAAAAAGCGTGAGAAAAAAGTGATTACCGTAACCGGGCGTGCGTGAAAAAAAGTTGCGTGGCGTCCAAGAAATATTATTCTTCACAAAACTATTGCATTGTGTCGGTGCAAGGGGTGAAGAGTATCCATCGATCGTGAGTGCTGCATCTCTCTCGTGAGCACAACAAAATTCAAAAAAAAATAGGGGGGCAAGCACAACACACATCACCGTCACCCGATGTAGTGATGAGCTGTGATCTGACAAACTGATCCTGGCGTTTATTTTCTTTTTTTGCTCATCTCCCCCACTCTATTGCCCAAACAAGCTTGCTTGTCACAGCGAAAGAGTCAGTGGGAGCGTACCCGCGCGCAGTGTGTTTTGAGTGAGCAACACAAAACCACTTTTATCACAGCAACGCCCTTCACAGGGGCCACAACACACTGCCGCTCGTGCGCACAAACAAAAAATACCGCTCGTGCGCTTGCCTGCGGCCAGGTCGGTCTTGTTGCCAGAGACCGTTCCGCTGGTCGCCTCCGTCCGGACTGATTGGTTCCGACCCGACCGGCTAGTGTGTGTTCCCCGGCCGCCACCGACTTCCCCTCCGGTGTGGGTCACTGTCGACGGCTGCGGGTGACCTGCCTCGCCGAGGGCCTCGCCTGCCCCTCCCTTGGGGGTCGATCAAGGCCAGCTTCGGCTTGGCTGAGTGTGTCGGCGCACCTGTCCCTGCTCTGAGTATGGGAGCGGGAATCAGTGCCCGCCGCCTCCTCCACTGGCGACCCTCCTCCATCATGGAAGGTCCTACCTGCCCCGATCATCCCCTATCCTGTGCCTTCCCTAAACACCAAGACCCCCGCCGCAAAAAATATCGAGGAGCGGCTGCTCGCCGCGTTGATATCCGTTCCCTCCGGGAGGAACGAAAAGGGCGGGCCGCCGTCATGCCCCTGATACCTCTTCCGGCTGAGGCGGGCGTCAAGGTCGTCGTGCCGTTGGCCTGCAGCCAGAGAAGGGGTCGTTCCGGCGCGCCCCATCCCCACACTCAGCTCGCAACCCACTCCCCGCTGCACAAGCAGCGGAGGGGTGTCACTCGACAGGAGGATAACGAAGCCGTGGTGCTTCCCCCCCTCCTCCTGTGCACCAGGCCACTGACAGGCATCCACACCCTTCCTTTGTGCATTGATTCACCTCGGGCAGCTTGTCTGGTGTGGTGACTATAGAAAGGACAAACGTTACAAAAATGGGCTGGGAAACAGCTTGTGTTCTCACTCACATTTCATGATAGAACTTTCAGAAGGCACTCCACACCCTCCTCATATTCCCCGGAGCTTCAACAGTGAACGGATCTCTGAGAACGGGTCGGATTACCTTTCTCTCAGATCAGAGACTCTTCCTCCGTCTACTGCGGTTGTTTTCTGCTTTAGAAACAGGTCACGTCTGAGGGTTACGGATGTGCGGAACCTTTAGTTCTGGAGAGCGAAAAAAAGGGGGGGCTTTTTGTTGCCAGGCGGGGGTGCAAAACGACGGGTGTGCTCGGTGGGTTTTCACACAGCGCACTCCGCAGGCAGATATGTCTTCTTGTGTGTTTTGTGCGAACAACGACACCTAAGCCCTTCTCGTGCATCTCTCTCTGTATTCTCCAACGAATTTTCCTGCACGAACCACGGCTGCTTTATGATACTTCTTTCGGGTATTGAAGGTCAATTGGCAGGGTCATTGCCTAGACACCCTCTTTCCCCGCACGCATTTATTCTTATCGCCTTTCTTTCCCCTGCGTGCGGGTAAGAAGATGCCTGTCTTCTGGAGTGTTTTTGTATCCTGCTCGACGTCTTCCCACAATCCTGCCTTTCTAAACATATCCGGGGGAATCGTGACGGGTGTGCTATTTCTCTCTCTCTCTCTCTCTCTTCATGTCTAAAGTGGCAATGTCAGACTGGCCATATTTTTTTTCTTACCGCTGTTTCTTATTCAAGGGATGGGAGGGGGCATGTGATTCAGAAAATCCGGGCCAAACCGAAATTCTGGCACACCCTCTCCCCCTGTCTCCCTCAATCCCGAGTATTATTGAGTGGCGTGTTGTGTGTTCTTCTGTCTGAGCGAATGCCCTTCATATAAGTCTATTTTTTAAAAGTTTTGCTTTTGGACACGCTTCATCCTTGAAGTCCACAAAGCCTTTCAGATAAGTCCCTATTGCGTACGCCACCTGCCTGAGGGGTTGCTGTGGCTCCCAAAGTATCAAACGATTCCGGTTTGGGGGGGGGGGGGGGTTTGCAGCTGTTATTATCCATCTGCCGGTTCTCACCTCCCTGCCTTTCTACCCCAAACTGATCACTCACTAGGCCTTGGGCACGACCTGCACAAGAGCAAAGGTGGTAGGGTCGGTTCACCGCGCCTCTACATTGCCACTCCCCCGCGCTTTTTCTGTGCTAAAAGTTACTGTGGGATTTCACCGGATGCGCTGGCGAAGCGTTGCAAAGAGAGTTCTGAATTTTTTGTACGCCACGGCGCATCCACAGGCAACCGGAGCCCTCCCTCTCGGTCACAGGCACCTTCGCCAGGAGACGGGGTGAGCCATGCGGCAGCATATGTGTTTTAGGAGTTCCATCTCTAATAGGTGTTTTGAATGTTGTCCAATAGTTTCTGTTACAAAAGCTCGGTGAATTTATGGTTGTACTTCGGCGGCGCTCTTTTGACCTACTCTGTGTGCGTTGACGCTTCCCTTCCCGTACGACATTGTTTTTTTTGAACTATTCGTGAGGTGTTTTCTCTGGGGGTGGGGTGGGGTGGGGGTGGAGGAACGGGGATGCGCCCTGGGTGTGTCGCGCTGACACGCGTCGAGCGAAGCCTGCCCCCCCACTCCCCCCTCCCCCCCCATTGCACGAAAATGAACACGAAAACGAACACAAAATTGCTGATCGCTCCCCACCCACACAATGTCCGAGTCCTACAAACTCTGACTCATGAACCCAGGCAGCCGCGCGGAGTGGCTGCTGGGGCCCACGCCGTGTGGCAATCTGCATCGCAATTTTTCTGTTGCATTTATTTGTTGATACTGTTGCTAAAACTTGAAAGTAAAAAATAAGGGAACACCGTACACGGAGACTAATGAATGGATGGATAATGCGTTGCGTTGTGTGAGTTAACAACACAGCAGAGCCAACCGCTCGGCGGGATGCATTATTTGAACACGACCCTCTTTTGAAGGACCACTTTTATGTTCTGCTGCTGACAACCCGCTCATCTCTTTCTCCAATACCTATTGCTCCCATCCCCTCCGGCTCAGGGGGCGGGGCGGTGCTGCGGGCGGGGCGAGGCGGGGCTTGTCCGGGGCTGGTGTATATTGCAGAGGGTGGAAGAAAAACATGCCTCGTTGATTGCCTTCGTTGCGAACGGCCATACTCTCCTCCCAGATCATATGCTCAGATCAAACAACACCGCAAGGTGGCACGCACACACCCACACACCCACACACACAAGCGGGCAGTGATCCGCGTCGGGTCTGCTCACTTGAAACGTCGTCACACAGACACACACACACACACACACGCATGCTCACCAAAAGGGAAACCCGCGTTGTCCAAAGCGACTTCCTTTGATGTTGCTTTTAGAACACGCTCATGAATTACCCCACACCTCAAAGCTGGGGCAGCCGCACAAACACTGCCAATCCGATACGCCTTCAGCTGTGACACATCACACAGGCATTCGCCTAACATATCGGAGGTGTCGGTGTTCTGCGTCATGAGCGTTTATTTTTATTTGTGCACTGTATGTGTGTGTGCATTTTTGTGGCAGTGGCGATCCTCTCAAGAGCAGGTGCTCGGTGTGCGATACACTGCTGTCAAGAGATTTACGTGTGTGTGGGTGTGTGGAGGGAAGGTTGGGGAGGCAGGGGTGTTCCTACGAAAAGGCAACCGAAAGACGGCCTTTCACCGCTGCTTTGTTTGTGTTGCCCCCCCACAACCCCACCTACCGCCCTCCACCCATTCGCCCCCTCCTCCCCCATCCACCCCCGACTGCTGCACCCCCCCACCAGGAGAAGATCCCCCGCCACGCAATTTCTCTTCTTTTGAGAATATTCCCCCGAATTATGAGTGGCGGGTCGAATCGAATTTTGTGAAGCAAAAGAAGAGAATCGGGAAAAAAAAATACCCCCGCGCGTTTCAGGATGGACACCGTCATGTCCTGTGATCAATGAAAAGTAGTTCGGGTCTGCTTAAAGGCAGCTGCCGGGCAGTGTGTTTCTACCGAAGAACGCTCGGAATTATGCGATTTTCCAGCAGTTTTATTTGATCATTTGAGCATCTCTCAATCGAGGGATCCCATCGATATGCTCCACAAAAAGGGGGGGGGGAAGACGAAAAACTCCAAAAAAAACCCAGTGAACCTGACACAAGTGTCCCGACGGGTTGTGGCTGCGCGCCCAACAAAGAATTCAACATAAAAATACTCTCGAAGCGAGGACATCTGTGCTCTCAATACAGCCTTGTTGCATCAAGGTGCCAGATGTTCCTCCTTCCCCCCTTCTCTCTCTCTATTTACTTTGGCAGCTCTGTGTGCACCAAGCATATGACGCGCCAGACGTTTGTGCAGTGCTCTCTCTTAGCCCCCCTGCCTCTCTCTCAAATTCTACGTGCGCAAACCCCCTTCTTCGTGGAGGACTGGGTCTGCCACACATTGCCAAAGGGCTCTCTCCCTTCTCAACCGTTACTCTCCGGTGGGGTGATGCGCTTCGCGCAGACCCTCAGATGCGAGCTGCCATCGACGCTCCTCAGTGATTCCCACTCTGACATGGCGATGATTCAGATTGATCCATCACGGATTGTACTTTCGCTCTTCTGGTGTGCATGATGTATATTTCATGAGTGATTCTCCTTGCAGAGTGACCAGTGCGGGGTAGTATATAAAAACTTATGTACTGCCCACGTCTTGCATTAGGTAGAGCCTTGTGCAGAGTATGCTACTGCCGGTCCACACTACGTCGCAGCAAAAAAAAGGGAGTTGCCGGTTTACTTTTTGTTTTGTTCATGCAAGAAAAATACGTTCAAATCGTTCAAAAAAAGATCCTATCGCTCTGGCTTCTCGGCTACTGCGGAGGGGCAGGCAACCAGTGCCACCCTGTGGGTGTGTATGTGCTACAACGGGATGACGAGGGGCGGCATCAATCCTTCCTGGCTGAGGGGTATTGCCATCCGAAGAGTGCTGATCTCTCTCTCTCTCTCTCTCTCTCTCTCTCTCTCTCTCTCTCTGCCCAAAACATACCCACACACCCTCCTCCCACGGCACCCCCACCTTGCAAGGAAAAAGCCAATTCGGACTCAAAGGAAATGCTCACGTGTCGATTGTGCAGAATAATAAACAGCGTTGTGCCCGATCTGATTTTTTTTTCTTTTGTTGGTTATTCACCGTTGATTTGCACTTCAGGCTCTCCTATATCCACTACCGCACCAACCCCTCCTCACGGCTCTCGAGGGGGGGGGTTTTTTTTTTGTTGCCTTCAGGTTTCTCTTCCAAAGATGCAAAAGAGGAAATTACATATGACCCCCCCCCCCCTCCACTCCCCCGAACCAGCGGCATCTCTCTCTCTCTCCCCCCCCCCCCCCTCTCAATGGGGCTGCCGCACAGCATCTTCAAATTTGTTCAAAGTGAAAAGTAATCTGTTGGACAGGGCGCTCTGCCATAACGCGAAAGGAGTGTATGGGGTAAAGTGCAGATACTTGTTTTTTTGCCATGCGTGCGTGCTCATTTGCAGTTAGTGTTATGTGTGTGTGTGTGTGGTTATAAAGTTTTAAGGCGGTGTCGCCCTGCACGGGCAGTAGCACCTCCCCTTCAGTATCGCACTCCCGAAGGATTCCCCAACACGACGTGACACCGGTTTCGACGCGTACTCTTCGTACCCCTCCCCCCGGCCGCGTCTCTTCAGCGAAGAACCGGGGATAATCGGACCAGGGCTAGCTAAACCCTGGTGGTGTCACGGGTGGGGTTGGAGAGGGAGAAAAGGAAGAAATGAAGTTGCGAAAAAGTCAAACACTGACACGTGAAATCAATAAAAAGGGTGGTATACATCGCCCCCTTGCTGCGACGAAGACACTAAATAGTCAGGCCGCTTCAAGAGTCTTGAGGGCTTGAAGGAAGAAACAGGTTGCTGATGAGTCTCAGGAGCAGGCACCTTTTGTCCGCCCACATGACCTTCGCCCGAAGGCGAACCTCGTCCAGCTTGGCTCGATCGCCACAGAGAAGGGGATCATTCTCCGCTGTGGTGAACATCTTAAAAACCGAGGGTGCAGAGGTGGGGCAGCCCACTGGTGCGACAGCAGACCGCCCCCGGATAGCTATAACTAGTGCATAGGAAGCATACGACGGCACACGCAACAGATGCCGAAGGCACAACGGCGGGTCACTTTTAACCACCAGAGGAGTGGCACTCCCGAGGGGTGGGGAAGGGGGGGTAGTCACAACACTTTCGAAGGAAGAAAAGGGGCAAATGGGATGTTTTGTGCAAGGTAGAAAGGAAGTCACAACATGAGGCAGGGGGGATTGCTCATCAGGCCTGGGGGAATAGAGGGTTTGTGTGTGGTTATAAAGTTTTAAGGCGGTGTCGCCCTGCACGGGCAGTAGCACCTCCCCTTCAGTATCGCACTCCCGAAGGATTCCCCAACACGACGTGACACCGGTTTCGACGCGTACTCTTCGTACCCCTCCCCCCGGCCGCGTCTCTTCAGCGAAGAACCGGGGATAATCGGACCAGGGCTAGCTAAACCCTGGTGGTGTCACGGGTGGGGTTGGAGAGGGAGAAAAGGAAGAAATGAAGTTGCGAAAAAGTCAAACACTGACACGTGAAATCAATAAAAAAGCGGTATATATCGCCCCCTTGCTGCGACAAAGACACTAAATAGTCAGGCCGCTCCAAGAGTCTTGAGGGTGTGTGTGTGTGTGTGTGGGGAGGGGGGGGGCGTGTTAGCTCCGTAACGCTCTAAAACCACTTTGGGGGGGGGGGGGGAGGGGGTGGTGGAGTAGTGTGGGGATTATCAGAGGTGCGGTGGTTTTTTTTGGGATGGATTGACACGTGTCCTCCCTGCCCACCGCACGCTGACTCCCTCCGCCCCCTCCTCCCCCCCCCCCCCCTCCCCGTGCGTTTCGCAGAGGGGTGTTTCTGCGCCTAAATGGGGGTGGGGGGAAGAAGGATAGAGGATAAAGGGGCTGGCTGTCTCAAAAAAATAACCACACCCCCCCCCCCCCCCCCCAAAGCCACCCCCCCCCTCCCTCTCTTCCTCCATCACCGCTCACTCCCCCCCCGCCCCCACTCCTTCATCAAACCCCCCCTCCTTCACTTCGGGCCGACAGCTGGTGTTTTGTGTGTGTGTGTGTGTCCCTCCTTCCGGGAGAGGTGGGCGAAAGGGGGGGAGGGGGAGGATTGAAGGTTATCACATCACCTTATTTCCCCCCCCCCCCCCTCTCTCTCTCGTCCCTCCCATCTCACCTCCACCCCCCCCCCCACTACCCGTCCATTGGTATCCCGACTGTGTGCGTTGTGTTGTCTTGATGGCACGCTTTTACAACCATTGATCATCGACTCACCCCTCCTCCTCCTATTCCCATCTGCCTCACCCTCTGGTCCCCCAACCAAAAAAAAAATGTCATTTGGATGAGATGTGGCGAAGCTGTGTGTGTTTTTTTTTGCTTCATTTTCTTTAGCCACGATTCAAACCGACAAAGCAGCTCCCTCCACCCCACCAATCACTGCATTTTTTTTCTTATTGGAGAGGGGATGGGAGGAGGGAGAGATTCGGACATCCCGTCTTCCCGCCTCTATGCCTCTCTCTCATTTCCACCTTCTCCTCCCCCACCTTGTGTCAATACCAACCAACTGCTGATCTGCATTTCTGCTCGCCGCTTTGTTGTGTTGCGAGACGAGACCTCCCTCCCCCTTTTCCTGATTGGCGCTTTTCGTTATTGGAGGCAACCCCCCCCCCCCCCACCCCACAGATGCCTATTTCCCAAGCCTTGTGTTTGGGGAAGGGTCAGGAGTGTGTCGAAAGGCGAGTTGTGGCAAAAATGCATGAATCAAAAAAAATATATGGGGGGCCCTCGCTACCAAGTGTGACTGAGTGAGAAAAAGTGAGAAGTCAGCCATGTTTGGCTGACAACTGACGACTCGTGACTCACAGTGACTCGTAGCGAGGGCCCCCATGGGCGTCAAAAAAAATACTCACTCTATCTCTCTGCTGAAAGCGATTCCGAGAAGGGGAGAGAGGGACCCTTGCCCTGAGGACGAATTTTCTTCTTCTTCGGGTGGGTCTCACGAAAGGGACCCTTTTACTGCTCATCTCTCCCTTTCCTCCGCCGCCCCAGACTTCCGCATCACGCTGGTTGCATGGCGATCCGGTTGAGAGAAGACATCACAGCTGCAACCCCCATCCTCGAGCCCCTTTGCCGCCGAGTATTGTGTGCCTGCAATAGGTTTGCATAGTAGTACGGTCAAGAGGTCCAGAGGTCGGGGATTGCAGGCCTCATCAAGCAAAGCAAATCAAATACAATCCGTTCAAATCGTTCAAATTGTCCAAGCTTATGAAGAAGTGTAGAGGGGTTGCCTTCAACTTTCTTCTCTGTATGATGGCTCGTGTAGATAAACGGGGGGCGGGGGGTGCTTTCAGTGCCCGACTATACGCTAGATCTTGCGATCCCCTACCCCACCACTCCAGACTACTTCATCAGATAGGTTATACGTTCGCGCCATACACACAGAGGTTTGGTGCATATGGATTTATAAAGTGTCGCGCGTGCGCGAGAATTTGGATTCTCTTTTTTTCTCTTCTGCCATAGAGACGAGCAGTGCATTTTTTGATCGGTGCGTTGATTGCATTTTTGGCATTTGTTTTTGTTTGCGTGACTACTTTTCGTTTCAGAGCAGTTTAGGTTCTATTTTGATGAGATAATACCGCACCAATGTTTGGTGTACACAGGGTGCACACATTGCGCCAATAGGCTAGCAGGCACCATTCGTACAAACGGTGGGGTCTTCTGTGCCAAGTTGTCTTTGGCTCCGATTTGGTGCGGGTCATTTTTCTGCTTTTCTGATCGAATGCCCCCGACACCGACTCGCGTGGGATTGTGACTAGTTTCTTTCTTGATGAAGCCCCGGCATTATTGGCAATCAGGCCACCCAAACCCGCAAGCTGTAAAAGGGGGGGAAAACTCACACCAGCAACCTCTGGCCACCCGAATCAGGCGCCCAATCAACGCCAATCCGCTGCCGAGCGGTTTTTTTATGGTTTTTTTTGCCCCTTGTCTACAAACCCGGCCCACAACAGCCTCCCCACACAAGGCATCACGGATACAATGCTCGTTTTGCACTTTGCCGTCTCCCCACCCATTGCAGTATGTATTGTTTACACCGCCTCCCTTTTGTTTTGCCTTGCGTGCTCGATCTCATCGGAACTGTGTGCACGTACATATTTTTACCTTCTACTGATCTGCACATGAATCCCCCTGCCCCTACCCTCACTCTCCAAGAAGGCCCTTGCGTCCGGCGAAGTGAATCCCCTCCCCAATGCTGTTCTCGACAGACACCCTCATCCCCACTACCACCCCTATCGGGAAGTTGGAACAAAACCAACAACAAGGACCGCATGTTCACCTCCTTCCCTCTTCTTGTCATCATGATCGTGCCCGACTCCCTCACAGGCCAAATCCCACAATTTGTTCAACCGCAATTTCTTCTGGGATCTGGTGTTCTCTGTGTTCAAAGAACAGCCAGGCCATTGGTTTACACCCGCCCCACCATCCCACACCTCCTCGTCCCACCCTGCCTTTCAGGATTCTCTTGGTTACAGTTCTATTTGCCCGCCCTCATGTATTCTGAAGTAAACAAACCGTGGCCCATTGGCAAGCCATCCTGAAGGCAATGTGGTGGTGCATGTGTGTTTGTTACGAAGGCAACGCATCAATCAAAAAGTTCTGCTCTCGCGAACCTTCGAGATGCCAAAAAAAATGGTTGTTGTGCGGTTGCCACAAATATCACCCGTGCTAAAACGTGGTCTCGCAGCCCCTCCACCGGGTTGTATGAGTCACAGCCAGAAATCGTTCAATGGTGGGTCTGCAGGTGAAGGTGTTTTCCCTCGTCTACCTGATTGAAGATTGGCGCATGTCGCCTTGCATCCTCGGAGCCTGCTCGGCAAAGGCTTGGTGTCACTCCATGAAATTGAATGTGTTGCCATGAACGCGGCACATGTGCCCAGTCAAAAAAAAATATGGGGGAAAATCTTGACCCAGGCTCTAAACCTGATGGCCCGACGCGTCCCGCAGAAATTGCTGATTCTCCTCTCTGTCAAACAAAAATCGATCAATTGAACATTCAAAAAAAAGTAACCCCTCCTGCCCCCACCCCGTTGCCTTTTTTCTTTGCCGTGCACATGGCGAGTCCTGCTCCCCCTCGCCACCCCCGGACAACCAGTCCTACATTCAGCCCCCAGTGAAGTGAGGGCAGCCCTCTGTGCCTCACTTCTCTCTCCTTCTGAAGCTCATCAGATCCCGCAAACACACAAGACACACCAAAACCGTTCAAAAATGAGACGTTTCCGTGTGGCATGTTCACTCGCATTGCACATCACAGCCTCTGTTGTATGTATCCCTTGTGCACATCTGGATTCATGTATGTGCCTCTCCGCCTGCCGCGTTCGGCGGTCACGTAAAGCGCATCTCTGATGTGCACGATTTTCTTCATCAACACCCTTTATCTTCTTCCAACAAATGAGCTTGTCGGGTGGAAAATGCTAACGACAGGGGGGGAGTGACACGGTGCTTGCGGCCCTGCCGAAGCACACGCCACAAACTTCCACGGGCATTTTTTTATGGTTCTGTGCGTTTCGTGCGATCAAAGAAATAACTACTCGAAGAAGGCGGCCACCCCCACAGGCAGGGTGGGGCCGACCACAGTGCCCAAAAAAACCAAAGATCCTTCAAGTCGGTCAAAACATCCCATTTTATGATGCCCTTTGCAGTTCCAATACGATTTTCAGAGGGCAACCAGTTGAGATTCTATTCGTTTTCTACCGTGTGATTCGACCGTATTTAACCCTTTAGGGACCACGGGGGGGTTAATTAATTTTCGAGATTTCGGGTTTCACACCGCGATCGTGAGTAAGTTGGACGGATTTTGGTGTTTTTCAAGATTTCTTTTGATGGTGAAATCGGTTGTCGCAATTATATTCAAGACAACCAAACAAAGTCCCCGGAAAATTATTTTTTCCATTTCCCCGGCAGTGACAAAGTGCACACCGTGAAAACACCCTGAAATCCTGACAAAATCGCGTGTGGCCTTGGCAACCCAAATCTACTGTGTATCCGGAACCCATTCAGGGCCCACTGTTGCTTTCTCGATCACAGTGGTCAAAACTCTACTCTCGGTGGCCAAACAATCGCCAAATGGTGGAGTTCAAAGCATGTTACTGCTGATCGCAAAAACCAAAGATTTTCGAGGGTTTTCCAGGGTACGTATATGCAGGCTATATAGGGGGCCTATATAGGTGGGTGGTCGGTGTGGGTGAGGGGGGCCAACTTGACTTCTGCAGTCCAGTGGGACGGAACAACGTCTTTTTTCAAAAAATTTGTTGTCGTGAAATGCGCTGTTCGTGCCATGTTCGAGACTGCCAGAGTTGTTGAACAAAAATATTTCCCTCCCTTGACAAACGGGACAGCCAAGTCCCTGGTTAATTAGCATTCCTGGTCATGGGGTCTGGGTGTCGTCACCCCCACCGGGCCACTTTCAGCCTCACGAATCCGTGCGAAACGGCGAATTTCGGACAGATTCAGCCCAGAACAATTCCAGGGAAAAAAAATTGATCAAAAAGTTCAAGTTCGCAACATGTTACTTGGTCTTGACATTTTTTTCTCGTTTTCCCAAAAAATGGCCCAAAACCAGAATTCTCGAATTTTCGTGTTTTCCCCTCCGGTGGGAACATGAATTCTGTAAACCAGCATGTCCAAACACGCATGTTCGTGAAATGTTTTTCACCGGCCCTTTTCACCATAAAAAGAAATCTTCAAAAAGGTGACATTCAAAGGAACTTACCTCCCAACCCCAATTTTTTTGCATTTTCCACGCATATATGCGTGGTTGGTCCCTAAAGGGTTAACCTGCACGAACCCCAACCGTTGCCATGTCAGAAGGGTTCTGCGACGCCCTGTTGATTGTTGGATCGACAAACGTTGCGTTGGGCGGGTGTCTACATCACCCAGAGCTCTTCCTGGTGAGCTTTCTTTTTGCCTCGATTTTCCGGGATTTGAAGGAAAATTCCGAAAAAGCGGGTATCTTCCCTTTTTCTTGCCTTTTATTTCTTGGCTGGATTTCTGCACCACCACCTGCAGGATGAAACCATGAAAAAACGTGCGGCCAGAAAAACCCGCAACGGCAGCCCCCCCTCTGGGGTCTGGGGGCTGCTTGGAAGACCAAAAATTGTTCAACTCGTTCGAAACCAGGAGCAGAGGGGAAGGGCTGATCTTGCACAGATAAGCAGGACCTTGCGGCCCCTTCTTGTATGATGTGCGGCTATTGCCGTGTGTGTTGTTCGGACCCATTCGGATCAGCCCAAGGTTCCGGACGAAACACCCACGCTCGAAAATAGCCACCCCTCGCCCCCTCTATGCGTGCTTAGAACCAATGCGACTTTCCTTCCTAGTTCCATCCCTGTTTCTTATGGAGGGGGTCTTCGCCCCCGGTGCCGAAAACGGCCTATGTTTTATTTTTGGCGCGTTTCCTTCCTATTTTACAGGAGAAAAACGCCAAGCTGTTTGCCGAAAATTTGCCAGCGGCGAAGCGCACACCCCTCCGCACACGCTCTCTCTCTCTCTCTATCTCTTCGTATACATCTCCCGTGTGGTGGGCCCATGCATCCAGATGGCGGCCCCCCGTATATTTTATTCTGAAGCTCGAATCCCCTCTCTGTCAGAAATGCCAATCCTGGGATGCACTGCTGGGCCTTAGTTGGGACAGAACGGGTCTGTGCGGTAGCCTTCTAGCTCTAACAGTGCCTGTGATTTGTCGACACCAAAAAACGGCCCACTGTTGTGCCCCAGTTCGCCCCACTCAGGTGTGTTGTGCCGAACGAACATCTCCCCGTCTTTGGCTTGTGGTCGCCACAACTCCTGTGCGAGGAATCCGACCGCCCCCCCCCCCCCCATTTGCTGCACGCGATCCCCACTCCCCTGGTCATCCTGGAGACAGGCACCGACCCCCTTCGGCCATTCGGCCACCTCCCCGTTCCTTCGTGGGGTTATCTGTAGGTACTTTTGAGGTTGGGCGCATGCCTGATCCGGAAGGAGCAACGTCATCTGAACGAATTCTGGAATAACATCTGAGATTCTTTGTGCGTGTAGGGTTCACACCATTCTCCCAAAGGCCGCCCATCCCCTCCGGGGGGCAAAAAGGCGTGCTTTATGTTGGGGTGTGTGTGTGTGTGTGTGTGTGTGCGCGAAGCCCGCCGTGGAAAGCATACTGCATGCGCAACTTGTTGTTCTGATACATGTCGGTGGCATGCTGGTTGTTTCACCCCCCCCACCCTCAAACTATTCTTTATTCCTTCGGAGTCGGCAGGGTTGCTAACCAGAGTGACAGCGAACATTGCTGATTCTTCAAAACTGTTCCTTGCCCAATCGCGAGCTTTGCAGGAGGGAGGGGCGGCGGCGGCGGCGGCGGGTGGTACCGTGTTGTACCAATTTTGTTCCTGGTGCGTTCGGAAAAATCCTTGCAGTCAGGGAGATTTTTCGACGCTCAACACCGCTCAACAGCGGTTCGGAGGCGGCACCAGCAGCTGCACAGACAAACCCCCAAGCTGTTCAAAACCCACTTTCATCTGGCACACCGCCCCCGCTCCCCGCTCCTGCAGAAATCATATTCTGTGTTCTCTCCAGTTGTTCTTCGCATTGAACTCTTCATTCGACGCACATGCATCTCTGTCGACCTTTTCTGTGTCCCCCGTGGAGTGTCACATACACACACACAACAGTTCCAGTATACATCCGTGTGATATTGCTTGGCTTCTGCTGTTACTTCACGACACATCGGGGGCACAGAAGCTGTATTCTGGGGACTCCTCACGGGAGCTGTTTGCATTCGGTGAAGGGGTGGGTGGGCAAAGTGTGGTGTCCGGGGTGGGGGGGGGGGGGGAACCCCCACACGGTACTGCATCGGAGCCTTTTTCCCCTCCCGATCCAACATACCGCCGAACATCACAAAATGCAATCACCCTCCCTTCTTTACATGCCCCCCCACCCCCCCCTTCCCCAGCTGCAGATCGTTTTTATCCTTTCTTGAGAGAATTGCCTGTCGCCCGAAGCAAAACTACCACTATCGTTCGATATCAACACTTCCTCCCTCCTTGTACACCCGAGGTCACTGCAAAGATGACTGGGTGAAGAGGGCTGATACTGCGGGTAGTTGGTGGTTTTTCGCTTCGGCGAAAAAGGGGCAAACCTATTATTGTGTGGTTCCTTCCCGTTGTCCCACACAGCCAAAGAAACAAAGGGCGCTTTCCCTGAAGCAAAGCAGATGCTGGCCGTCCAAACCAAGACAGACGACAAGGCGCGGGGTTGGCATGTCACGGACACGTTGCCAGATAGGGCCATCCCGGGCTGCTGGCATCTGCACCTGCCAGAGTTTCATCATCACAATTTCACCATCTTCATTCTATAATGCCCAGCGTGCACATTTATAATTCTTTTGCGAGAGCCTGTGTCAAAAAGTAAAGATGGGATGGGGGGGTTGTGTGGAGATTCACCTTGACCCTTCTCTGTCTCTGTTGTTGAGATTCACCGGTTTGATTTCTATTTTTACTAGTTACGAGCGACGAATCGTAGCGAAGTCGCGAAGTAACGAAGGAAATTGTACGACTGAAGCTTTGGATTAGCACCTCATGCCACTTCACAGGGCCTCAACACAGCCTTGAGACAGCAAGTGTGCGCTCAACAAAAAGTAGTACAGAACTGTTCTCCCACAGTTGCTGGCCAGGGTGTCTATAATAAAGCGAAAGGAGTGCGATTTTTGTCTGTTCTTAGTTTTATCGCCGCTGTAACAAGGCGGTGCGTTTGGATGGATTGCCGTGGTTTTTTTTATTGTAATTTGCCGATATGTGCGTATTTTCCGACACATTTCTTCTTCTGTGCCGATAATTGTAACGGCTATTGCACTCGGTGATTCGCTGTTCCCACCCTCCCTTTTGATCCGGGGTAATCCGCCGAAGAACGCCACAATGTGAAAGGGCCGGAAACACCAATGCCCCCAGCCTGGTGGAATCATCGTTTCGCCAGACTGGTGGTCGTCGATACCAAGTGCAAAATCGGCGGGTCCCTTCATGTTGGATCACAGCAATCGTTTACCATTCTGTTGTCCATCAAGGAATCGGGAATATTCTCGTCCCCCGTGCGAAGGGTTTTGGTGTTCATCGGGAGGCATCAAACTCACCTGCAGATGCCATCGATGAACCGATGCCAAAAAGACGGCGTGCAGTGCGTGTCGTGATCGATTCGCGACATGCAGTCAAGCATCAGCCAAAAAAAAACGGTGAGTTTTTTTTTGCGACGGTCGTACGATCGCGCCAGCACCGCCTTCAGCAGGGCTGCAGAGTCCTGCTTATTTCTGGGCACCATCATCACTCGGTTAAATATTGTTCAAATCAGTCCCGAGCGTTCTCTTTTTGGACACAGCGCCTCTCATATTGCTCTCACCTCATTGTTTGCACCTGTACCCAGATATCACGATTTTTTTGGTTGACTGTGGGGAAAAATTCACACAGCAATGCGGCGCACCCGCAGAATGGGGGATCAAGTTGCGTGCTGCCGGCATGTTTTGATGGGTTTTTGGCGCAAAATTGTCCAAAGGCCCCTTCAATACTACCGGGCATCATGCTCCCCTCCGGCAGAGGATTCTTTATAATTCTGTATCGGGAAATATCTAGAATCCAATCAAGAATGTCGTCTCTGCAACAAGAGGCTGGTGTGCGTAAAAGATGTCTGAAAAAAAGTTCAAAAACAAAAGAGAAGTTATATTTGTGCACGGCAAGAGTTGTTGCCCGCACAGTGTTTCCTGCAAGCATAGCTCTCTCTCTCTCTTCTCCCTCTCCCTCCCCTTCTCTCCCTGAAAACAGGCAAGGCAGTCAATCCTGCCTGTGACGTCGCTCTTTATTCCCCATCATCTATGCGGGTGCCGAATCTGCCGGTTCTGCCGGAAATGTCTGCCTGGTTCACCCCCAGAGGAAATTCCATAGGGCTTGCAGTTTTTTTAGGCGCCAACCCGCTTGTACGCCCATATTTACCCCTGCGATCCACGGAGGGGCGGGTGTGCGTGGGGGTGGGGGTGTGTGTGTCGAGGGGAGTGGGGTTTTGCTCTTTACGAGCCTCCTGCCCTGCCCCTCTGCCCCCCCCCCCCCCCCCGCTTCCCCGCACCACCCTGAAAAGGTTCATGATTTATTTTGAAGGCAAGCCTTCCCTCCTAATTCAAATTTGGTACCGTTCCAAGGCCAACGGTATTGATGCCGTCTTCTGGTTGACCGTAAGGGGTCCTGCAGTAGGTTCCATCTTGCCACCACGGCCCGCATTGGTTCTGTCCATATTTGATGTCAAAGAAAAGGGCTTCTGGTTTAAACGGTGTGCTTCACTCAGCCGAACGTGAACAGATCTTACGACTGTCGGTCCAACGGGTTACCAAAACCTGCGTTTGATTTGACATATTATGGAATACCCGACGCCTTCTTTCTGCCGCATTTTGCAGAGGATGTGTTGGTTCCCGTGTCTTTTCTCACTCAAGGTTATGTTCCCTGCGGAAGAAGCCTATCCGCCAGCCCCTCGTGCGTATTATTTTAAAGTTGCATTATCTCTGTGGAGGATTCTTCATATTCCTGGATTTCCCGAATTTCCTGGATTTCCCCCGGCCCCTTAGGCGATTTCAGGGCGGACAGGGCGGACATATCCGGACCGGAAATCCGGGTGTCCGGATGTCCGGGTCCAATTTTGACCCCCCCCCCCCCTTCTTTTCTTTTTACCCCTTTTTGTTCATCTCTTCAATCGTCCGAGCCAAATCTCAAAGATAAACAGATCGCTCCGAGCTCGTGATTGTCGCACCCAAAGCATGCCCGTGTCAGCGTCGCTGCCACTGCCTTGCAGAGAGGCAGTGGTTCTGAGTGGTGCCCAGAGGTGGTCCATAGACCCTGCGCCCGGTGGTTTGCTCTTGACCAAAAAGTCTCCGCCCAACAGATCCCTGCTCTGATCTGGATACGATGCGTTGCTGTCTGTATGACGATAGCTGCAATGGTTCGCACAAAGTATGAGGAAATACAAATTTTTGAAGCAATTTGAACCTCACAGCTACCGAACCCTCCTTTATGTTGTTGCCAGGCACCGCTCTGGCCCGTCCCTGCCCTCCCCCCCCTCACTGCAGCGGCCGCTCTGTTCTTCTGCTGCTGGCTGCATCTTGCATGGCTCGCATGATTCTCCGCGGAATCAGTCCACGTGTCTGTGTGTCGTTATCAAAGAAATTTATCGGTGCGTTGCACCGTCATCAAAGTCAAAGGAAAAAATTACCGGGATCTGTGCAGGAGCCTGGCTATTTTGTCGCAGATGTCAACACCAAAAATAAACAGTAATTCACGCACCACACGCGTGCGTCCCGCCCCACCCTGTGAAGTAACGGACCCATGTGCACGGCAACCCCACCAAAAAAATGTACTTCACATTTTGCCCCCCCCCCCCTCCCCCCTCCCCCCAAGCAACAACAGATCGATGCACGCAGGTGCAGTCGCCTCACCCAGAGCCCTGCCCCGCCAGGAGGCGGCCCCAGGTCGTTCAAAGCATGTCGTTCAAATGAAGTCTCTCTCACTCTCACACACACACTCTGTCTCACCCACGAAAAATATGCCAATGCCCTCTTCCTCCCACCACCACCACCACCACCACACAAGCAATACCAACAGGTGGATTTTTATCGATGCCCCCTCTCTCCCCCCCCTCCCCCCTCCCCCCTCCCCCGCCCACACAACCTGCACAACGAGTGAAGGGAGGTCGCACTCTGTGCTCTATATATTTTCTTCTTCTTCTCACTACTGCCCGATCCCCCTCCCCTAGCCGAGGCTAGGTCCCCCCCCCCCCCTCCCGGGCCCCCACGCCCACCTCCTCCACTCTCCTCTCTCCTCTCTCCTTTCTTACCCAATTTGATGATTTTTTTTCACGTTGCGAAAAAATTGGAAGTGCCCCGAGGGTGATGGCCGGATGGTCTGCCGCACCCTTCCTCCTCTCTTCCGCTTACTGCCTGCATATCTCTGCAGGCCCCTTCTCGACTCGGGCCTACTCGTGCCCTCCCCTATTCCCTACCCCACCCCACCGCCCCATCCTCGTCTCTTCTATACCTGTTCATATCTACTCAATACTTTAGGAGTGGTTTCTCCCCGACCCTTTTTTTTTGAATTTGCACCGCACAAAAAAAAATCAACCACACTCACACCCGGCTCTAACACACACGCCAAAGCAGCTTCCGGATTTGAAAAAAAAGATGTACAGGTTTAGGCTCTGCTGCCTGTGTCTCTTTTTCAAAGAAAAATCGTTCAAAAAATAGCCTGGAAAATGTGGATGCGTCTGCGCTCTCTGTGAGGGCAGACGATTGTCTGGGAACATTGTGCCATGTCACTGCCCGGTGGCCTCGTGTGTCAGGTGGATGTTGGTCGATGCCAACAACGAAAATCACCTGCAATGGTAGATGCGTACAACCCAAAAAGAAAACCAAAAGTGACGGGATCGATGCGTGCTGCATTGTGTTGTGTGGTATTTTTTTCTTCAAAACCTGCAGCCCCAGGTTGTGGGGATGGGGAAAAAATGCGCCAAAAAACCCCCCCCACCCACCCCCCCCCACCCCCACCCCTCTCTTCTCCCTGAGACGCCTGACTCGTTCATTTATTCGTTCACTACCACCGCCACCACCACCACCACCACCCCCTCTGTTGTAAGTCTTTCTTCAGATGAACGGGCTCCCTCACCCCTCATCGCGCACCCCCATCCCCCCCCCCCTCCTCCCGACTGCCTCAGGGAAGCAGCAACCCACGTCATGCATCACTTGACTTCCTTATTTTTGAGCAGTTCTTGATCATGATCAACTGTCAGAACGAACCCCCCCCCCCCCCACCTGTGAAGGGAGATCGACCTTGTGATCCCTTCTACTTCTATTTCAATACACCCCCACATGCTGCCCTCTCTCAGAGAGGGCCAAGCAGCCCGCCGGGGTGCTGCAAACTGATGCGGCCCGGTATGGTGGGGCAACCTGCCTTCAGTGCAAGTGCTTCACAGAGAGAGAGAGAGTGACACTCCCGGTAGCGAGCCCTCCAAAGCAGGTCAGCAGAGGAGGGAAATGTCCCCGACAAAAAAAAACAAACAAAGCAAACCCCCGTACAGATTTCCTGACCTGCACCATCCCCCCCCTCCCCTCCCCTCCCCCACCCCCTTCCACTCTGATTTTGCAAGAACACTTCGGGCAAAATACAAAACAAAATGGAAGGGTGGGGGGTGGGGAGGAGGAGGTGGTAAAAGTCTGTCCCCGTCGCCACCACCCGCCCTCCCCCCTCCCCCAACCCAAGAGTTGATGCGTGTAATTTCACCCTCTCTCTCTCCCTCTCTCAAGTGACTTGACAGCGTGCTGCTGGCGTGCCCGCTCCCTGAAGCTCCAGCCAACGCAAGCCCCAGACAGAGCAAACGGGCACGTTTATTTTCATTGTCTCACACCCCCTTCCCCCCTGGCTTTTTTCTTCTTCTGTCAAACTCAACCTCCATCCCGCCGTTCGATTTTCGCGGCACCGAAGCCATTTTTTTCCCGTTTGTTGCGGAAACTCTCAGGCTGACCAACCAAACCACATCTTTTTTGGACATTCTTAGTTCTTTCTTTTTTTTGCATGAAATCGTGCAGCAACAGGGACGGGGGGGGTGGAGGGGGGAGGGGGTTTATGAGTTACAGCATCAACCTGCACCCAGGTCCCCTTTTTTTTGGGAGGGGTTGTGGGTGGGTGGGTGAGGGGGGCGGGGGCGGGATGGGGGGGGGGGGGGGTGTGGTCGGGTCTCCAAGCCGGTTTTTGTAGCCCCTTCCCCCCCCCCCCCCCCCTCTTCCTCCCCTCCCCCACCACCCTCCCTCCCCCCGCCCCTGTCACTATCCTCCATCGCACCATCACCAACCACTTTACCCCATCCGTTTAGTAAAATTGACTTTCCCACCCCTTCCGTGCCCCGTCCCAGGATTTTCCCGTCTCTCGTACTGTTGTATTGAGTGCGGGCCAGCAACTCTGCAGGTCGATCTTGCGTTTCGTTGTGGTTGCCCTGCCTGGATATGCGGGGGCGTGCCGATTAGGGGGCTGTGGGGCAGAGCTGATTGCGAACAACCATTCGTCGCAAAAAAAAATTACACCACCAATCTCTGTCTGTTTTAGCAACGTGAACCAAACGGATGAGGCGTGCAGTTCCCCCAGACCCGTCGGTCGAGGGGGGGCGATGGCTGTGTCACTTCCAACAAAGAGTTCGGCAAAAGAAAAGAAGAAATAAAGTGATACCCCACCCAGATAAACAATGAAACGATGCTGGCTGCCGCAACCCCCCCAAAGAGGAGGGTGGTGGGGGGTTGGTGGCACCGATCTTCACCATGGAGGGAATGGGGAAATCGCCCAAAAAAAAAAGAGAAGATGAAAAGTAAAGCACATCAGAAACCCCATATTGTATCTGCAGGAGGGTCACTTGTTGGATGCTTCACAAAAAAATCCTTCAAAATCCTTCAAATCTTTCAGCAACATATCAAAACAACGGCGTGCCAGTCTTCGTTATTATTGTCGGGGGAGGAAATGGGTTGCGTTTATCGCACTGTGGACTTCAGCGACGAGTTCTGGTGGTTTTCAAGAGTTTCTTCTTCAGGTGCGTTCACCTGCGAATACTCACGCGAAAAATCCGCCCGAAAAATCTTGACTGAAGTGCGCACCGCGTGCGTTTTTGTCGGCACTCAAAAAGCACTTCATCGGCCGAGCCTAGCTAAACATGATTGACGGCACAAAAGAAAATCTTTCAAAATCGGGAAAGACCTCACTGCACCAGCACAGCGCCTTTCGTCCAAATTCCCGCGTATTATTTTGCCTTCCCGTCCACCCCAATTTGTATAACCCCTTTCAAAAAAAAAGCAACTTGGTGCTTCTCGCCAACACAGGGGCACTGCCATGTCATCAATGCCCGCAACGGTAGCGAGATTCAATCAAGAAGGGTATCTGTGTCACAATTGTCGGACAACGGTGTGGAAAGAAAATCGTTCAAACCCCCCACCCCCCCCAAACTACGACCCTATATACTGACCCCACCCCCATCCAGAAGCTTGAGTAGAGGGATGTTAACACTGCGATCTGCTCTCTCTCTCCTCTCCTCTCTCTCTGTATCTTACTTTTATCGAGTCCACCCCCCCTCTCTCTCTCTCTCTCTCTCCTCCGCCACAACAACAAAATACCCCCGAAAAAGTCTCCCCTCTTCCCTCAACCCTCAACCCCCAATACCAAGGCAACGGCGAAGGAGGGGTGTCTCCAATATTCAGGCTTCCCGGAAGACGGGGGATGATGAGTGGGAGGGGGGGGTTTTTTTTAAAGGGTTGCTCACCCCGGTGTGTTCCCCCCCCCCCCCCCCCCGAGAAATTCTCCAACAGAAATTCTTGAAATTCTGAAAATTAGACAAAGGAAATCCTCAAAGAAGGACGTGCAGTTAGGAGGGGGGGGGGGTGCGGGGGTAGGGGTTTTTTTGACCACTATCTTGGCCCCTACTACACCTGCAGGTCGGGGTCGACACACTTTCGGCTATTTCGGGGGTTGTCCGAGTCCAGCACACGGATCTAAATTTGAACACGCGGATCGAATCTTAGCGACGGTGCTTGGGCTCGGCGGCGAGTTGGGTTCTTTGCGGTGGTAAGTTTCTCTGAACCCACCGCCCCGCCCCCTCCCCTCCTCTCGATGTTTCTGTCTTCAAAACTGTGACCGGGTTGCCTGGCAGGCCCAGGTATACATCTGCCACCCTTGTCTTCTGAGTTCTTTCTTGTTAGGGTTGTGTTGGTTTCCTCATTGCTTTATAGATGCCCGGCGCAGTTTGGTGCGCCGGCACACCGATCTTCTCCCCGGGGTTGTCGTGCCCTGTCTCGGGGTGCGGTGACCCGGGATCCTCTTCAACGGCTCAGTTCATCATGCACGCAATAGCTCGTGTGCAGAACTAAGATGTGTGTTTCATGCAAAAAAATATCCAGGGAAAGGCTTCAAATCGTTGCTTTCGTGTGGCCAGACGGACGAGGCTCCGAGCGTTGCACATCGGGTCACCAGTTCCCTTTAGTGGGGTGGACCTGAACAGGGCCCACAAATCATTCAAGGAAATCGTTCAAGAACTTCGCGAGTCAACTGTGAGTGCGCATTCTCTCGAGGGGGGGTTGGCAAAGAGCCCGCCTGGTCTCAACAATCGCCCAAAAGCCCGGGGAAACGTCCATGCGAAGGGAGTGTCTGTCCCTATTTCTTGCCGCCCGTTTTGAGGGCAAACAAACCTAATAAAATGGTTCAAAAGCGTTTGGCCACCTCTGTCACACGCCCGCCTTTGGCCCGGTCGCAACGTCAACAGAAACAATATACTCCTGCCTTATCATTTGAATCGGCGGGAAGCTCCTCAGTTACGTTAGGTTCCGCGAACAAAAAAAACGCATTTGTTACTTCTCTGAGTTCGACTATCTGTGTCTGCCGTCGGACTCCAACCGCCTTCTGGCTCAACACTTCGCACGCCACTCCCGACTGTATGTCTGGTACATCACCGGGTGGGAGAATCGCCGATGCCAAACACAAAACGCAGTGAAGTGATTCGCGGTTCCGCACACAATCTTTCAAAGCGATTCACCGATGTCGACGCGTGCCAGTTTTGGCCCACTTTTCGCACCTCTGAGCGGAGGACATCCCTGAACTGCCCCTGGTGAAGAATACATGAGAGTGTCAACGCTACAACGATGTAGTGTACAATGCCGGGGGGGCATGTGTGCAGTTTCAATTAAAAACCAGGGGGTTTATGAATCAAGGCGGTATGAAACCCATACAGCCCGCACCGGATCGTATCGTCTTTGCAACACCAGGTTTTAGTTGCGAAGACACCAATCAGGCCGAACAGACAGCAGCAGCATGCATGTGAGGGAGTGACTACTGCCTTATTTTGCGTGTGCTTGCAGTCTGTTTGGCATTCAATTATAGACGGATCCGGAGTTGAACACCGCCAAAAAGGAACCAAAAGAAAAACCAGCAGCCCCACGCGCTCTATCGCGTCAGTCACTATTCCTTTTGTTGTTTCCATCGCTCAAAACATGTATGAATTGAACCTATATGGTCAGGGCCCGCGCCCTGCTTTTGTTCGGGGCGACCTACGATCGACCCCTCCCCCCAATCCCCGTCAGCAATGCGCACCGCTGCCTGGCTGTCTTGCCTCCCCCCCCAACAGGCTTGGTGACAGCTGCCACGTCACAGTAGGGATAGCTGTTCGGGCTCACGAGTCATTTATGCCGCTTCATAAACCCTTCCTTCCCCCCTCTTTTGTTGCCCCAAAACAAGGTTACTTGTTAATGCGAAAAGGACAGCCGGTGGGGGGTGACTGCCGCCTTGTGGCCAGAAGAACGCGAAACAGCCGCTCCTCTCTCGGGGGCGCGCTGCGATCACGGCCAAAGAAAAATCTTTTAAATCGTTCAAAAATTGTTCAAATCCTGAAACGACTCTTCCTCACCAGAGGCTGTTGAGATCAAGGCGAACAGCAACAACATATCGTCAAAAAAAAGCCAAAAAAACACGATGCAGCTGCAAAAACAAAAGGCAGAAAGGACATGCAACAGGGCAGCAGAAGCAGAAGGAATTCCCCCTCCTCCCCCCAGTCCGTATGTTCCGTGCACCTGGGAGCCCGACACAGTTGCGGTTCGCATACCCCCCCACCCCCCCATGCACACCCCCTCCTCCCACTCAGTTGGACGAATTGACCGGCGCTGCCGTATTTTTGGCTGCCTTCCCCCCCTCCATTATTTTACCAAAGGTTTGGCACACAATCATAGCCTAGCGTTCATTTCTTTGCTTTTCTATTCTGTGCACAGCGCCCACTGCCCCTCCTTCCGCCCGGCAACGCTGGGTGGGGGGGGTTTTTTTTGGGGGCCTATTTTACAGTCTGGCTAATAATGATTGTTACAAGGCAAAATAAATAAAGATAATTAATTCGCCGGGACCTCGGAATCATAACATTTTCCCATAACATTTAAATTCGGTGTTTTAATTAATTGGAGTTAGATCGGGCGCGTGGGGGGTGGGGCCCACCCAAGGGGGGTCAGCCCGACCCTCGCACCCGTTCTCCCCTGCCGATCGAGCTCATCGAGCTTCTCCTGGCCCTCTGCAGCCATCTGGCACCTGAAGAAAGTGTGCCGAGTGCTCTGACTGTCCTCCAGATCACCTCATCATCTTGAGCAGTGTCATCGGTCGCTCGGTACCAGAAGCGGGGGGTTCCGCTAGAGCCCGCTGATGCCACCAATCTGCACCCAAGCCCCACAGAGAGCTAGTGGGTGTGTGTGGGTCGCAGGATCGAGCAAATGTCACGGAAATTTTCGCTACCGAGCCACCAAAAAAACGCCAAGGGGACAAGCCGAGGCGTGGGACAAGACCGACGAGATTAGAAGCGGCACTGGTAGACGGGTTTTGAGGCCCCCCGCCCCCAGGTTCCCCCTGCCCACCTGGACGGACCCAAGTGCCTCACACCGGATCTCTCCCCACCCGGTGGTCCACCTGACGGATACGCGAAAAAAAAAACGCCAAGCCCATAACATTTTTGAAAATGTTAAAAATAAAAATGTTAAAAATAATTAAATTCCCGATTTCTGAGAAGTCCCGGTTCATAACATTTTGGCCCCCATAACATTCATTATTAGCCAGACTGTATGTTGCTTGATTGCCGCGATTAAACGCGGCTGTATTCAGCGAAAAAAATACAACAACAAACAGGGGCCTGCACTGCGCCCGGCAAAATACACTCTTCCCATGCGACGCTCCTTATGGGTGTGTGTGTGTGTGTATGAGGGGCACTTCTTCCTCTGAAGTGCGGGCGAAAAAAAAGAAGAAGAAACTGGGCGAAACCCACAATATATAGGGAGGTGCCGCACCTGGGAAGCCTTCTTTTTTTAGCACGAAGAGGTTGAATGACTCCCTCCCCACACCTCCCCTCTTGGCTTTTTCTTTCTTCTTCGGCGAAGACCCGACCTGAGAGGGACCTTCTGGCAGGGGTGTTCACAGTTGTCACAAGGGGCATCGTCCTTCAGGATCGCACATCAGATACATACAGAGAGATTGGTGACATCAGGCAATGCCGCTGCGTGGGTAGGTATAGCAGTTCCAAAAGAAAGGTATCACAAGGCCGCCCCAATACACCAAAGGGTTATTCCTCAGAATCTGGTCGTCCGACGAGTCGGCCCCCGATGAGTTTGTGTGCTATTTCTCCACCACCCCCTCCCCCACCCACCAGCATATTTTTACCGTTTTTTTGAGCGATCTTGATCAAGCAAGAAAAAGGAAAATGGAAAAAAAAGAAAACAGAATTTCTTACCTCACGCACACTCCCTCACCCACTCCCACGCGCACACACTGCGTGATATGGGAGCACTGCCATAGCAAGTGAGCGCCTGACGCGGCCTGAGATGAGAAAATCAGTTGGGGAAACCCGTACTTTTTTCCGTTGAAGCGCCTCACAGATGTCTGTGCTGTGCCTCACGACAGCAAGGCCTCGCCATTGACGAGTGGACGAACAGGTGATCACTCGTTGACAAACCATCTCGTATGGCGAACCATTTCACCCGTCAAAAATCAGTAACTACTGCGACGCGGATATCACTGCGCCCCACCCCACCCCACCACAAGAAGAAGGGAGATCAACTTTGTGCTTCCTGTCACTTCTATCTGCAATGCACCCCCTACCCCACCCCACCCCACGCCCCCCACACCATTTTCCTTGTCCAAAACAAGGAAAGAAACACAGCATTTCAAACAGCCGAGATTTGGAGGGTGGGCTTACCCCACCCCCCGCCCTATTATATTCTCACATTTTTTCCCCAGGTTTTGGCGCACACACAACGCCTTCTCTTGGATACTCTCTGTCTCTCTCTCTCTCTCTCCCCCCCTTCTCTGACTCACATCCCTCTCTATGCATAGTATTATTGGTCCTCGCAACCACCCCTGCCCTTTTCCCCCCTCGTATGATTCCATCATGAATGTGCCCTCCAGTTGAGGTGATATCTCTTGCGAGAGTACCTGTACCCGAACCCCAATTGAATACCACACCCACCCACCCACCCCTCCCTCGTCCTGCCCACGCGCTTTCCGACTTCTGTCATCGCTACTCCGGCCGATCCCCGTGCTGTTGTGTGGGGTTGGCGGGTTCCACAGCGTTGCGACAAAGAGGAAGAGAGCACTGTGCTGGCAGTGGGGGAAAACCAAAGTTGTTGTGTTCCTCGTTTCTTGGGGGGGGGGGGGGTCGTTTAGGTTCAAAAATCCGGGGGGGGGGGGGGGGGAGAAATCCGGAAAAGGGTTGGGGGAGGAGGAAGGGGGGGGGTTCAAGTTCAGCAGAGTTGCCAAATTTTTATTAAAATTGAGTGCTTTTTTTGACACCCCCCCCCCCCCACCCCCCCCCAATGAAGTCACTTGGCTTCGCCGGGCTCATCGGTCCATGTGGCGTTCCCACCCCTCCCCACCCCTCCCCTCTCTCTCCCCCAGTCGCACACACATCCAACGCACGAAACAATACGGGAAAGAACCCTCCTCCGATATTCCCTGTCGGCAACGATGCAGAATGTGACTTTGCAGGCTATTAAGCAGCAGTTGACGTGCGCTCATCGCATTCAGGTGTCATAGCATGCACTGGCGCAAATCGTTGTGTTGGGAAGCCATCGTTCAAAACGAAAATAATGTATTGTGTACGTCGCTGTCCGGCCGTCTCGCATTAGCCAGGCGGGCTGGTGTCCGCCGATACTCAATAGAAAAAAACCCGATACCATAACCAGAAAAACATGTCGTTCAAATCGTTCATCGTTCAAATCCAAAAAAAATCGAAGTACCCACAGAATATGGAATACCCGCCTTCTGTAAATCCTCAGGAAGTGCCATGCAAGGGCCGTGACTCCAACAAAAAAAAATAATCGTGGCCATCGCGTGAACCGCAAATTACATCGATCTCAGTTTCAAAAAAAAAACGGCGTGTCTCTGACGCTGTTTTTTTCCCCCCTCTTCTGGTATTTCTTTTCCCCCTTTTTTACTGCTGCCCCCGCTCCTCGCCCCCACCACCCCCTTGACGTTGGTCGCAGCGCAGGCCGAACACCTCTCGCCAGGTTGGGCATTACCTGCGATTTGATTGAAGGGAGTCACCTTACGCATTTACTATTCTCTGCATTTTTCTGCCGCTGTTGTTCTGTTGCTGCTTCGGTGCGGTGTTTGCTGGATTCTGATGACTGTGCGAAGGGATCAGGCGAGGCTGGTGGTGGAGGGGTGCCCGTCGGTGCCTGAAGCCAACTGCTGCCGTTCGCATCAGATTGTCGCCTGTCGTACCTGCACACTCTTCTATTTTGTCCGTGTGATTATTGTACAGTACTTTTGGCTTGCCGTAAAAAATCTGATGAATCGCGCATTACGGATGCCCCATCAAGTGCAAACAACGCAGACGCGCGCTCCCGCACTTTTCTTGTGTCATCCGGAGGGGGAAGTTTGACTTACTGGTGCGAGCAAAATAAAGCACTCCCACATCTGAACTATTTTTTTGACAGCAATCAGCCATCCCCGCACATTCTGCAGCCGATACTGCGTGGCGCAGCCCCCAAGAATGCTCATGGTTGGCAGTTCCAGCACCCAGTGGGCCGCCAGCTCATCATGTGCCTGATGTGGGCAGGAGTTCAGGGAACTCAAGGTGGATTATCCCTTCTTCATATTTATTGCTTGGCTTGACTTCGTGTCTCCCACCCCCTCGTTCCCCATAATGTCGTCATATCGTTCTGTATTTTCCAACAAAAGAAATCGACCCTCAAAAGGACTTTCAGAGGGTGTCGGTTGCGCGCTGCTGAGGATTGTGGAAAGGGTGTGATGTGTTGAGAGCAGGCTCTGAAGGACACACAACCAAAGGGCGTGTGTGTGTGGAGGGGTACGAGTATGTGGGGTGGGTCGTTCACAGTGCAACCACAGAGTCGGATACTGCCCTGTATCCGTTTTGAGCGTGTTTGCCATCTCCCCAGCAGTCTGCGCTAGTGTGTACCTCGTCATTTCTGTACAGAGGAGCCTTCGAATAACCATCTAGGAACACGAACAAGAGAAAGCAAGGCCTTATCGCAGTCCGGTCGTCGTTGTACGACAAGTCCTAATTGATAGCCAATCCCAGAGAAAATACCCGTTCAAAAAAATATTCGGTGCAAATCCAAAATTACACCAAGGGGGTCTTTGCTGGTCGACAAACTTCGACAAACTTCGTCAGTTTTCAGCCAATTCAACAGGAAATGCACCAAAATGCACTGACGACCACCCCGTAGCGAAGACCCCCCAACCGAAGAAGAGATTCACAAATTATTGCCAACCTCAAGCAAAAGGGGAGGTGGAACTTTACAGCCTTCAGATCGCTGGAGCTGCAGGTGACCTGCCGAACAAAACCAGACAAATGAATCGCCCAACTGAATCGTGCTAGCTAAACTCCGGAAAGAAGTGTCTTTTTTCGTTGAACGCGTGGCCCGGATGTCGGCCCCCGCGACCTCGCGAGTGGCCACCTCGCGGGCGTTGGCGGTGGTCACTGCCGCCAGCGCCTGCCCCATCGCCATCCCGAAGTCGCCCGCCGGGAGGGGGGCGGACAAGGCATCCGGGTTGCCCGCGCCGCGCCCCACTCCGGACAGCACCAGCTCCGAGTTTTGCACGCCAGGCATCGGATATGTCGGGGGTTGAAGGGTGGAGTAAAGAGAAGGGAGTAGGTGGGAGTGTTGAACCACGAAAAAAAAAATTTTTTTTCGTTGAACGCAGCCAAATATAAGGCCTAACCTGTTTTTGGCGCACGGGTGTGATGACAAAAGGGAAAAGTGCTAGCACGAACATGATGTTGGTCTTCTGGTTATGTCTGGTTTCTTAGAACACTTAACGTGTATGCAAAAACCAGACAAATGAATCGCCCAACTGAATCGTGCTAGCTAAACTCCGGAAAGAAGTGTCTTTTTTCGTTGAACGCAGCCCAACCCACAGGGACCGCGTAGCGGAAAGAAAGACAAGGGATTGAAAGGGTACACCACACTTGAATGTTAACGCGATAGGGCTGCAACCGCCGCGTATCTCGCAGGGAGGGGCGCCAGGGGGACAGGGCACGGCGATGCCACGGTGCCTCGGGTAAACTCGTCTGCTCTCTGTGCATGCGTAGGCACCCACTGAGCGGAAACGGAGATGCCCGCACCGTCTGCGGTGTCAAACAAAGCACACAGCAAGTCATTCGCGAGGTAATTCTTGCTGTGGCCCTTGTTGATTGCTGCCACCGCTGCCGTGTTGTCCACCTGCAACCCCAACGCACAGCCCGGCCGCGTAGCGGCTGCGAGGCGTGTCGCCTGGAGCGCTGCGAAGAGCTCTTTGACATATATATGGTGGGCGAGGGGTTCATCAAAACAGCCCTGGACAATCGGCTCGGGGTCTAACTCCAGAAGGGCTGCCCATTCTGTGTCGGAAGCGTCAGACCACGCCGTGACCGAGGGCCCCGAAGCCCCTGCCTCAACCCATACATTCTGGCCCAGATCGGCCGAAATCAGAGAAAGATCAGCGAGAACGGAGGGGGGGATGTCGAGAGGGCGGTCCCACTGCTCCGGTTCCGCAACCAGCTTGGCCGCGGATCTCCTGAGGAAGGCGAGGGAGGCGCGGAAGTAGCAGAGACGCCTCTGCGTCGAGAACAGAAACCAAATCATACCGCCGAAAACCTTGTAGAACTCCCGGGAAGTAGCCCTGTTCTCGCGAACCGCCGCCACGGCTGCCGAGGCAAGGAATTTCGACACCCAATCGGGGTCCGACCTGAAGCGCTTAGGCGACGACTCCAGATCAAATTCCAACCCCAAGGCGATGAACCGCGACTGCGGTGTGCCGAACTCCGCACCCTCGTTGAGCTCGGCGCCCACCGACTCGGCCTTGCCGAGGAATCGGGCGTACCTCTCGGCTGCATCCTCCCGGCTATCTCCAACCACAAACCAGTTGTCCACCCAAGACAGCCCATCCTCCAGGGGGAGAAGAACGCGTGAGGCCCTCTGCGCGATGCACGGCGCCCAGCTCCAGCCCATGCACATCACCCGCAGCGAGGTGCGCCGAAACGGGCCCCGCTCCCCAGCCAGATTCACCCCGAAGAAGTCGCGTACCCCGTCCCCCAGGGGGAACTGGTAGAACCAGCTCTTCCCGTCAGCCTGCACCACGAATTCGGCCGCCAGGAACCTCCGGACCACCTCGTGGATCGACGGGAGGAGCATCGGTGGCGGGTCCCGCATCAGCCGGTTCAGCTTTCGCCCGTCGCATACCAAACGCAGCAGCCCGCTCTTTTTCTCCACGGTGAACGCCGGGAGGACCACAGTCGGCGCGTCTGCCAGCCCCAGCACCCCCCACTCCGAGAGGTTATCCCAGTGCCGCAGCATGTGCCTCGAGGTCCCGCGCGAAAGAGGCTTGTCGCCCAGATCCACGCCCGGTCGCATGGCCCGCAGGAAAGCGCCCCGGTCCCGAATCACGTCGATAACCCCTGACAGGATCCCCTCGGAATCCAGAGCCTCTAAGGCGTCGAGGTTCAGACGTGACGTCGAAATGGGGGCCAGTTCCCCCGTGGGGCCACCCCGCGCCGAGGGCGGGCCAAGATGCCGCCCCTCCACCGACACCCGCGCTTCCCTCGCGTACGTCGCGTTGACGTCCGGCGAGTAGGAGTCGTCGCCGACCCGCCGAGGAAGAGGAGGAGGAGGGGGCGGCCGTGGCGGCGGTGGAGGCGGAGGCGGGGGTGGAGGCGGTGGCGTGGGAGGCGGCCTGGGCCGAGGGGTCGCCGGCGGGGAAGGCGTGCCTGGGGGCTCGTACGCCACGCACGCCGTCCTCAGGAGCTTCCCAGGGAAGGCAGGGCAAAGAGCGACCCCCGGGACAGCCCCCGGTCGAGCACCATTGATGTGGAGGCCGTCTGCCTCGCCAGCTTCAGCTTCCCCGCCGGGAGGTACCTGGCCAGGGCGTCCAGGGAGCTGTGGCGGGACAGCTGCCGAAGCGACTCCAGGCACAGCCCCTCTTGCAGGAGCTCCGCCAGAGCCCCCCGACGGAGGGAGTGCCCACTCAGCTCCGGGTCCTCCTTCTTCAGCGCCGCCACGATGCGCCGGTAGGTTGTGTCGACCACCAGCGCGCCCGCCGCCCGCCCGGAGATCGCCTCCCGCAGCACCTCCGTCCAGCACTCCGAGAGGAACAGGCCCGTCGTGACGCCCAGGCGGAACGGGTCGCTCTTCGTCTCCGCCCAGTTCACGGCGACAAACTCGTGCTGGAAGGAGATGTCCCCGCACTTCAGGCGCACCACGTCCGACACCCGCGCCGCCCCGCACCACCCCAGCACAATCGCGAGCTTCGTGTCGCGGTCGACGTCCGCCCGGCCCACCACTGCGGCCACCTGGATGGACGTTGCCGGCTTCGCTTGGTGCTGCGGTCGGAGGGCCCCCAAGCGCTTCAGACCTCGCTTGAAGTCTTGGAGCAACTGGGAGTCCACCACAACCCCCATGCGGCTCATCGCGGCGACCGCCCTCGATACGTACTGTAGGGCGGAGGAGGGCCGGAGTGGGGAGTCCGCTTCGGACATGAGCCTCTGCACCCAGTAAATGATGCAAAGGTCCCACGGCAAGAGCACACCCGTGGTCTGCTCCCACTCGTGCCGGAACTGGAGGAGTCGCCGGTGGGGCCCCTCGAGCCCCCTCCACGTCGACGGTGCCAACGCCTCCCCCAGCGTCTTCACCGCACGCTTGGCGATCCGCTGTGCCTCTCTGGCGGTCAGCGGGTCCTCCTGTGCCCGTCTCCTTCCCACCCGCGCCGTGGAGAGCACCCCTATGCTCTCCAGCATCGCCGTGAGGGGCGAGCTCACTGCCTGTTGCCCCCCCTCCTGCTCCGCTGGCTGGTGGGGTGGCCCTGCTGCGGCTGTGGCTGCGAGCCGCGTTGCTGTTGTTGTTGATGCTGATGCTGTGGGTGGTGGACCTGGGGGGTGCGTGGCTGGCGGGCCCGTGCCTTCTCCTTTGCCGCCCGGAGGTACGGAGGGATCTCCGGCTTCCCGAAGAATTCCTCCTCCATCGCGGAGGCCGCCTCCCATCCGCCCCCCAGCACGCCCTCGTTGAGGGCTTCCAGTCTGCAGAACTGGTTCTGCATCAACCGGACCAGGAGGTCGTCGTAGTCCTCCGGCTCCTGCAGCGACGGCAGGCTCGTCATGATGAGGTTGATATCCCTCATCCGAGCCTGCGCCTCGTGGGCCTGCGGGCGCAGGGCACCCCCCGCCCGGGCCCCCAGCAGGGCGTCGTAGCGGCGCAGCTGATGCAGGTGCACCAGCCCCAGCGTGGCCTCGTCCGCGTGCCACCACTCGTCCACGTCCAGGGGGTTGAGAGCCCCGGCGCCCCTGCGGCTGTCGCTGCTGCCGGCTACGCTGCCGGCCCCGTCCCGCTGCTCCGGCTTTCCGGCCCTCGGTGCTCCGGCGCCGGCTCCGGAGCCCGTCCCGTTTCCCCGCAGGCGGGCCAGCTCCGCCTGGAGGTCCGCCACCTCCTGCATCCGCCGCACCTCCTCCCGGAGGGAGGCCACCTCGTCCTGGGGGGCTGCAGCCCGGCTCGCACCTGCCTCAGCCCTTACCCTCGCGTGCTCCGCGAGGGCCGTCTCCCGCTGGGCCTTAGCCCGCTCCTCCATCACCAACGCGGCGTTGCGCGTCTTCTCCCGCTCGAGGGCCAGCTCGGCCTCGAGGCGGGCTCTCACCTCCGCGTGCCTGGCGGACTCCTCGGCGACCATGGCCCGCGCCTGCGCCTCCGTGACGGCGTTTGAGGCCGCCGCCTCCACCGACGCCACCTTCGCGTCCGACTCCGCCCCCGTCACCCGCTGTGCCGCAGCGGATTCCACCTTCGCCGCATGCGCCACTGCATTCGCGGATGCGATGTGCATCCCCGCCGCCGCCTCCGCGTTGGCTGCCCTCGTAGCCGCCCCCGCCTCCACCCCCGCCGCGTGCACCCTCGCGTGCGCCTCCACCTGCGTGGCCCGGATGTCGGCCCCCGCGACCTCGCGAGTGGCCACCTCGCGGGCGTTGGCGGTGGTCACTGCCGCCAGCGCCTGCCCCATCGCCATCCCGAAGTCGCCCGCCGGGAGGGGGGCGGACAAGGCATCCGGGTTGCCCGCGCCGCGCCCCACTCCGGACAGCACCAGCTCCGAGTTTTGCACGCCAGGCATCGGATATGTCGGGGGTTGAAGGGTGGAGTAAAGAGAAGGGAGTAGGTGGGAGTGTTGAACCACGAAAAAAAAAAATTTTTTTCGTTGAACGCAGCCAAATATAAGGCCTAACCTGTTTTTGGCGCACGGGTGTGATGACAAAAGGGAAAAGTGCTAGCACGAACATGATGTTGGTCTTCTGGTTATGTCTGGTTTCTTAGAACACTTAACGTGTATGCAAAAAAAAAACTGAAACCAAACCTTTTTGCCACGGAATCAGAAGGCACTGTCTGATTCCGTCCGAAGTGGGCTCTACCCTTAGTCAGTTCCGGCTTCCAGTCAAGAAAAAAATGGTATATTTTTGGGGTAATCAGGCTGGGGAAAAAAACAACAAATCACAACAAATCACACCCGATCGTATTGCAATTTGGGTTAGCGTGCTGGCATCGCAGCCTGGCCCCGAAGGACCATACCGTGAGGAACCGGGCCCGCTATCCTACTCTTGCTCTACGTGACACCACACGGTTTCGCTCTCCTCCTCGTTGCGCTGTAAAGGAGGGGGGACACACACACACTGGAAGCCGGAGATTGCGCCTGCTGATACTGAGGCGCAATCTTCGCGACGACGCGTTGAAAAGAGCGCGGAATAGCCGCCGAACGAAAGATGGTGGGAGAGGGGATGCAGCGGGTGCGCTTCGGAACCGCACGCAACACCTGCTTCTGGAGGAAACGAGAACGAGAAGGACGGACAGCACGTGTCTTGCGCTCCAAGAAGCGCAAGGCCTGTGAGGCCCGTGGGAAAGGGGAAGGCACGCCTGATCTAGCTGTGCTGATGATCGTGCGGGAGGAAGGAAAACCTGCTCTGTTGTTATGAAACGAGCATCGCTCCAGGGCAGATTCGTCTGCCTCCCGCATGTGCGCTACACGTTTCTGCGCGCGGGGAACCGAGGACTCAGAAGGGGAGGAAGGGGAGAAAGGAAGTCGACGCCCCACGTAAGGGCTCGGCGACGTGCACTCGTGGGAGAGCGTGTCGCCCCCCTGGTGAGACGGCGTTTCTGCCTGCCAGTCGGGAAGAGAGGGGGTTGCAGTGTCTAAAGGCACTAGGGGCTCCTGACATGGAGAGGGTGGTGGGGGTGACACAGTGTCTGATGGGGGACTAAACCGAGTGTCGACGGGCTGAAAGCCCGGCGAGTCATCCACAACAAGGGAAGGTGCAGGCGAGAGAGGAAGGGGGGAAGCAAGTTCTGATGGGGACATGATACTATCCTCGTCAGGCCGAAGGCTTGACGCTGAAATCGGTGAACCAGGGGACACGGGGGGTTGAGGTTCTACTCTTCTGTTGTTAAAGGAGCGTTGCCCCAGGGCAGATTCGCCTGTCTCCTGTATGGGTGCTACCCGCTTCTGCGCGCGGGGTACCGAGGACTCAGAGGGGAGAGAGGGAGAGAAAGGAAGGCGGCGCCCCACGCAAGGGCTCGGAGATCTCCGTTGCGTGGCGCTCTCTGGGAGGGGCGGCGAGCCCGACTGCGGGGTCTGTAGCCCGTCCAGCAGGTCTGTGTGCAGCACGAGCTCCGGAGCCGGAGAGGGCGCCGGAGGCGGTGCTGTATCTGCTGGTGGAGCGAGACGAGCATCATCAGGCTGGGAGCCCGACGATTCATCCGCATCAAGCGTAACGTGCTCTGCACCCATCTTACGCGGGGTAGGGGAAGCAGGGGTATTCATTCGAGGGGAAGGCGAGAAAAGAAAACCAGGGAATTCGCGTGGGGTCAACGCAGATGACTCCGCAGAAGAACCCAACTCGCCCTCACTGGGCTGATCGTCGGGGCAGCAAAGAGCCAAATGCTCAATCACGCCCGGCCAAAGAAGAAGAAGAGACGCACACATGTCCCACTCTGGCTGTCGCACACACAATCTCAAATCACAACGCCAAATGTTGTGATTTGTTGTGATTTGTTGCGATTTGACCGACCGCGGCACTGGTACGGGTATAGCGCTGCGCGGCGGGGGCGGGCGTGGCCCATCCCATTGTGAGGCTCGCGTGGTCCGGGGGATCCCAGTGTAGTCTGGGAACACGTTTGTTCCCCACCTCACGATATTGCCGTCTGCATCGACGCCTGCGGCCGCACATGCCTGTTCTGCACTCGCCTCTAACGCCGCGATCGTCTCTGCGCCACCTGCGAACACGGGCCGGGGTGTCATCCCGCCCCAGACCTCTCCAGCGCCTACCGAGCAGAGGGAGCCGACCCGGTCCTCGCGTCGCGCAGGCCACGGGGTAGGAAGGCTTAGCTGGTCGCATAGCCTCTTCAGGCAGCCCATCATCGTCCAGAGGAGGTTGCCACGCTCGGCCATCGCGGGGTTGGAGGTTCGTGCCGAGCGCTCCGAGGGCTGTAACGCCTTCCCTGTGAAGATTTCGAAGTCAAGGGCGAGCTCGATGTTCGACACCGTGCCTTGCTTCGTCCATTGGAGCGCTGCGAGCCACGCAAGTATCGCCCTGAGAGACGCAGCGCTATACGGCCACAGCCGCGCTGCTGGCTTCTCTGGGATACTGGATACGTCGAAGTCAAAAGCCTCTGCCGGCCAGGAGAGAGCAGCCGTCCAGGGGTGCACGAGGGGTCCAGCGCGCCGCATCTTCGCCTCGAGCTCCCACCGCTTCAGCACGATGCGCCCCATCAGCGTGTGCAGCAAGGTCTCGTCTACCTGGAATCCCTCTGGCACCACGCCGTATCTCGCAAGGCACGGGGGCCACCCTGAGCGGTCCAGCTGCAGCAGGGGTTCGTACTGAGGTTGAGACCTGACGGAGTCAAACGCACTGCATGCCCACCAAAGGTGATCGGGCGTGTCACTGTCCGCACCATCGCAGTGTACACACAGCTTGGGGTCCCGTACGTCTGCCTCTTCAGCCGCCGGATCGGACACGATATCCCAGTCGAAGGAATCCTGAGAACCGAGCAGATCGGCGTCTCCCTGCTCCTCGTCCTCCTCCTCTTCGTACTCGCACTCCTCCTCTTCCTCAGCTTCTTCATCCTCTTCGTCCCCTTCCATAGCCGCGTCAGCAGCCGGTGAGGGAGATGGGGCATGGGATGAGGAGTCCGACGTCTCGTCTGTCGTCGCACGCCTGCCAGAGACGTAGGCGCCGTTGCGCCCCCATCGTGTCGCGAAGAAGACACCACCAGTAAGCACCACCGTCAGCGCCCGCGAGAGGTTCCCGTCCTTCGTCTCCAGGCGGAGCGCGTTCGTCCTGTCGTAGTCCACACCGTTTTCGATCCCCGAGAAGGAAGGACGGTGCTTCGCCAGCGCCTTCCAGCCCTGCCGCCGCAGATTGTCGCGCAGCGCATGGTTCCGGGAGGACCGTGGTTCACCGGCGAGACACATATCCCCGATGGCACAGTCACGGATGTCGTCGCCCCACTCTAGTCCAGCAGCAGGGAGGGCGACCGAGATCGCGATGCCCACAGGGCCGAGGGCGTCAGCAGAGGAGAGGGTCGGGTGATCCTCGTACAGCACAGCGATTCGGTTCATCCTGTCCACCATGTGTGGGATGCGCACACACGTGTCGAAGAGATTGCACAGGATCCGGTAAGAGTTGGCTATCGCCGGATCTACACGGTGGGCTTTGTGCAGGATGGTGAGCATCGCGCCTACACTGCGGGAGGGGTGCTTGACGCCGAGGATGCCTGTCGTTAAACGGCTTCGAAGACGCTGCGTCGCCGTCTTCGACAGAGGGGCAAACGCTCCGCCCGACACCGTGCTCGACACGACATTCGACGCCACAATTTCCGCCCGTTGTCGTGTGCTCAGCGGAGAGGTCGGAAGTCGCATGAGCAGGGGTTTGTGGCTCTCGAGTCGCGCGTCGTTGCGGCGCACCTGCACCTTGTCAGAGACGCAGGCCTTTGCACCGAGGATCTTCGACGCTGTCTCAGTCGGGAGGATGTTGTCCTGAACACGCACCTGTCCCACGTATGGGTGTCGCCTCCTGAAACCCGACGAGCCCCTCGGGATCCCCATCGCCACCGTCTTCTTGACGTTGAGGGCCATGCCGGTGATGTTGCAGAAGCCTACCACGACATCGACAGCCTGCTGCACCGACGCCTCATCCTCCTGAGATACAAGCGTCCCATCGTCGGCGAAGGACTGCGAAGACACTGATGGCACGCGCACGTCGACGGCCTTAAACATGACCGAGAGGAGGGCGTTGATCAGGATGACCGATATAGGGCAGCCCTGCAGGATCCCGTTGGTCACCTCGAAGCGCCCGCCAACACCTAAGGGCAGCTTGAAGCGTCTCTTCAGCCCACTGTACATCGTTTTGAGGGGGCGCAGGATGCGCTGGTGCAGCCCCATGGCCTCCGCCAGCTCCAAGACGAGCTTCTGGGGTACCCGGTCGAAGCACTTCTGGAAGTCCAGGGCCAGCAGGTACAGCTGTTTGGAATCATCCAGGAGGGTCTCCTCAATCAGAGTCGTCAGTTCGTTAAGGACATCCTCGCACCTATGCCCCTGGCGGAAGCCGTGCTGCGTGTCCAGGGCCCACGTCTCCTGCCACTTCATTATGTCGATGAGACGGCGGCACGCCCACAGGCGGTAGACCGCACTGGTGACCGTGATAGGCCGGAGGTTCGTAGGCGAGAGGTCTTCGCTCTTCGGGATCAGCGACACCAGGGCCGTGAGCAGCCCCTTCGGCCATTTCCCCGTCCGTTCCACCAGGTTGAAGAAGGCAGCAAACCCGTCCATGAGAGGGAGGGGCAGCCGCTGCAGCTCGTCCATGCGCCAGCCGTCGACACCACACGCAGCAGACTTCTTTTTCCTCCGCTTCAGCATCTCCAGCAAGTCGGAGCCGCTGACGTCTTCCACCTGCATAGGGTGCTTCTCGAACAGCCCGTCGTACTCCCGTGCGAAAGGCGCAAACTCCGGCTCCGCCCTGTCGCCCGTGTACATCCGGTGGATGGGCGCCCAGGCTTCCATGAGGATGGCGTCCATTTCCGACACCTTCGCCGTCAGTTCACCGTTCCCCTTCTTCACCGTGTCGGCGGCTTGGCCCGGGCTACCCTTCAGGACAGTCACAAGGCTTTTGCGGTCGGAGGCGAACATCTGGCGCACAGTCCCCCGCCAACGCTGTTTCCGCGCCTTGCACGCCTCTCGGTTGATGTCGTGAAGGCGTCCGCGCACAGCATGCAGCAGCTTCTTCACAGTCGCGACGTCGGGGACGGAGCCCAGCAGGTGGCTCGTCACCCCACACTCCTGAGGTAGTTCACGTAGGACGTTGCGACACTTGCGCCAGCAGCGGACAAGTTGCCCCGACACCGCGCCCGGACCACTTTTTACGCAGGAGCGAGCGCGCACGTAGTGCTCCATGCGGCTGATGGTCGCGCTGTACCTCAGCTCCTTCGCCGTCGCGACTGTGCCCAAGGTGGCGGAGCTCGGCGCCGCCACACGTACCCGCTGCGGTTCTCGCGCTGCGCCCCTCCCGAGGTATGACCGCTCCTCTGACGCCGCCACCTCGCTCCCGTCCAGCAGATGACGCTCGCACATCCCAGAAAGGATCATCCACGCATCCTCGACTGCTTCCCGTTTCACCGCGTCGTAGAACGGCGCAAGGTCGGGTGGCTCCGGGGGTGTCTCGTCCGCGTCAGGTGACCGGGGGGGTGCAGGAATTGCACGGGGCACCTTGTACCTCAGGGTCTCCTGCGCGAAGGCGAGCGAGTCCAGCGTGACACTCACCAGCGAGTGGTTCGGCACCCCAGCCAGCGAGGTCGAGCAGCTCACGAAACTTTGCGCTGCGATTCGGTTCATCAGGACGTAGTCGATTCGCGAGCTGGCACGTGTAGAGGTGTAGGTCGGCGGGGGGTCACCACCGCTCCTCGTAGCCTGGAGCACCGCTGCGTCGACCCACTCATTCTCCAGCGCTCTGCGGAGGGTCGGCGACCGCGCAACATCCGTGTTGAGGTCCCCCAGTACACCCGATCACAACAGATCACAACAAATCACAAGGCAAATGTTGTGATTTGTTGTTCGACGTTAAACTACCTGGGAGGGCTTCCCCAGACCATGACGGGTGCTTGCACCAGGAGTTTGAAACAGCCACTCATGCCTTGCGATGCTCAAGTGCCTGCTGGACCCCTATGTCCTTCAGGCCCCAAAGCAGGCAACGATATGGGAGCAACCTAACAGGGGAGGTGAAGAGGGCACGGGTCTTAGCCTGATGACACACTGCAACCTCAAGGTGACTGGCGACACCTCTCCCACAGTCTGCGGCGACTCTGCCGTGGCGACAAGGCTTCCTGTCATGGGAGATCGCTGCGTGGATCAACGTGGCACTACCCGTGTGCTCGGCAGGTTGTTTCGGCACCTGTTTTCTCCGTGTCATGCTTTTCGTGAGCGTGTCAGGGATGTTGGCACACGCTGGGGAGGGTTCACATGATGACATAACATATATCAGAAGCACACACCCACGTGGCGCTGTCCTTGGCAGGACTTTGAAAGTGCCGCCTTGATATCCTTGTTGGATAGAACCCTCATATCACACCCTCAATCAGCTGACGATTTGTTGTGATTTGTTGTGATTTTTTGCGATTTGTTGCGGCCAGTTGTGATTTGTTGTGACTAGGTGTGACGTGGTGTGATTTGTTGTGACCAGTTGTGACGACTTGTGACCCTTTTGTGATGAGGTGTGATCTGTTGCGATCTGTTGTGATCGCGATCCAAAATTTTAAATTTTTGAAATTTTGGATCGCGATCACAACAGATCACAACAGATCACAACAGATCACACCTCATCACAACTCATCACAACTCATCACAACTCATCACAACTCATCACAAAAGGGTCACAAGTCGTCACAACTGGTCGCAACAAATCACAACTGGCCACAACAAATCGCAACAAATCGCAACAAATCACAACAAATCACAACATTTGGCGTTGTGATTTGTTGTGATCGGGTGTGATTCGTTGTGATTTGTTGTTTTTTCCCCCAGCCTGATTACCCCATATTTTTGTCCAAATTCCTGGTTCCGTTTTTGCAATGTTTTTTTTTGCATCGTGTTTTGCAAAAAAAAAGAAATTCTTTCAAATCCCGTCTGCGTTAGTTTCATGGAACAGTGGGGGGGAGGGGGTGGCGGCTTTGCTCTGGAAAACAGTGCAATGCGCAGTCTACTTGTGAGGGCAGGCGTCGCTTCTTCCTGCACTGTCGAGTGAAGCCCCACCACCCCAGTGGAGGAAAATACGTCAGTATTTTCACTCCAAACCCCTCTGTATTACGCCCACCAGCACAGTCCTATCTTTCGATGATTCCTGTTTTCCTTTGCAGCGGTTTTTTTGGTACATCTTACATCTTCTGCAAACCTTCAATTTTATATCACCCGTACCCTTTACCGCATTCCCCTCCATCCCGTCTCTCCCCCCCCCCCCCCATCTGTTAGCTTTTTTTTGCTGTGATGTCCAATCAAAAAAATGATTCCGTTCCTCCAGCCCCTCTGTCTAGCAACGGTACCCCCTTCTCAACAGGGAGGGAGTGCATCACCGCCCGAGACTGCAGGGCAGTGGATGAGAAATCACTGCAAAAAAAATTAAAAGTACCACCATCCAAGAGCTGTTCTCGCGCCATACCGTCACTCAAGTTTTGTTGGTGGGGTAATATATTGGTGGGGTAAATATGTTGGTGGGGTACTAATTTGGTGGATTTGGGGCTCTGAAAAAAGTTGGTGGGTTATTACCCCACCAACATAATTACCCCTGGGGCGCATTGTACTTGGCGATTTTTTCTGGCACCTGGGATTTGGAGCCCCCTGCCCACCCACCCCGACTGCGCGTACGCATGTGCGTACGCCGTCCGCACTTTCTGAAACCACGCTGCCTACGCGTACGCAGAAATTGCGTACGGCTGGTATTCCAGGTCTCTCAGCACACAGTAGGCCACCCAGTAGGCTGAGCCCTGGCCTTTGCTCTTGCCTTTCACAGACGGTTCCTTCGCGCACAAGTGCAAAAGGTACGATTACCTACTCGAAGGCTCGAAGGCTGCTGAGGTTGACGACCGATTTGGTGTGCGGACATGGCCGTCTCTTGTACTACATAGACTGCCGTTTGCAGGCGCCGCACGCCCACGCGTACGCCGTATGCATTTTCTGGAAAACGTAGCCATCAGCCGGGCCCCTTAGGCGTTCGCCACGAAAACGGTAGTCAGCGATGCGCATTGGGGTAATAAATTGGTGGGGTAGATTTGTTGGTGGGGTAAATATGTTGGTGGGGTACTAATTTGGTGGATTTGGGGGTTCTGGAAGAAGTTGGTGGGTTATTACCCCACCAACATTACTTGAGTGACGGTATATATTTTTTTTTCATATGCTGAGAGGGTAGCGTTGCCTCGATCCATATCACCACCACTCCCAAGGGATGTATCGGCGTTTTAGCGTCTTATTTTATTGTTTGTGTTTTATTTTTTTTGCTCTGTGACCCCCCCCCCCTTCCCCGGGTTCGGGCCAGAAGAGTGCCTCCCCTCGGGGGTGGGAGGGAGGAGGGGCTGCCTGGAACAGAGCCCAACATCGTTAAAAATCGTCCCAAGAACAAGCATACGAGCGGGCCGACACTACGACGATGTAGTGTACAGTGAGGGGGGGTGGGGGGACGGGTGCGAAGTTGAAAAAAATCGTTCGTTGAAAGAACGATGCGGCGTGCAGCGAGGTGTGGGTGACACAGTTCCAAACAAAATTGAACGGGGTGTCTTCTCACCCTTTATAAAGCTGTATATGTGTGCGCGGTGCAACAATCTGGGGAGTCTGAGAGGAGTCGGCGACCCCCGCAAGGAGCACTACCCCCTCCTCCCACGCGCCTGTACCGTGGTGATGTTCTGCAATTTATTTGCATGGGGCACAGTTTCCTGCGTTGTGAGCAACAAATCTCTCAAAATAAAAACATTCCCCACGGGAAAACAGTCGACCCAGGGGAGCCCTCCTCCCTTCCCCCACCCCCGTGTTTCGGCCCCAAGCACCTATTTTATTTCGCACTGCATGATTCACCGTGCATGATCGCACAGGCCGCCCCCTTGCTCCCCCCCCCCCCCCCCCCCACACCCCTATACCCTCTAACGCAACCCGTCGTCACGCGGCCTTGTTTCCAGCAGGTTGAGTGTTTTCTAGCTCCGGAGCTGTTGTTCACACTCTTGACAAGCTGAGTAGGGCCGTTTTTCCCCCCTATTTTTATGATAACGCCCCCCCAGACACCCACACCAACAATAGCAGTATCAATATCAATGCCAATATGGGTTCGTGGAGATACGGTGATACAAGGTAATCCACGGAAAGCCCTCACGCGCAAAAAAAAAAGAATGACGCACGCACGCGCACACACACACACACACCGCCACTTCGAGAGAGGTCGCTGTTCTGGGTGCATGCTGGACGCCCATGTCACCCCCACCGCCCCCGATTCCTTCTCTTTCTTCTCACTTTCCCACTTATCTTCATCTGTAGAAGCGGGGCTGGAGTCTCTACCCAACATGTCATGTCTTGTACCCCAACCCTCATTCCGGTGGTTTCTGCACTCTGCGGCGCGTGTGCTTGCAGGTGATGGCATCGGGACCCCCACTCGGTTCAGCACGGCTCGCCAAGAAGAAAAAGAAGAAGAAAAAAATGGCAACGCTTTTTCTTGAGTGGGGTGCGATCTCGCTCTGCCAGCCCTAGCCTTCGCTGTTTTTTCCCCCCAGGTTTGGCGCACAAACAATGATTCCCCACCCCTTTTTTTTTGCCGCTTTTTTTTTCACTCTGTTTCTCACGAGAGGGTATGTGTATGTGTGTGTGTGTGTGGCGTGTTGTGTGAATTGCGGAAGATACCGAACTTTAAGGCATCCCTCCTCTGGCAGCCATGTGTCTGCCAGGTCTGGTGTGTGGTGCCAGCCTCCGATTGCCCATCTCGGAGGAGATGGGCGTGGGAGAAGGGGGTTTGCTGTGTGGCGAGCTGAAAGAAGGATATCACCTGAAAAGGGAGGGGGTGGGGCGTCCGTTGATTCGTGAGAACATCCGGCCACACCCCCACCCACACCCCCCCCGTTTTTTTTGTATCCGAGTTTCGAATCTCAACCCATCGTTGTTGGAGTGTTGATGCACTCCAAACCAGGGACGCCCTCCATCCGGGCCAGCAGTGGGTAATGAATGCTGATTCGTCTACACTCCGGTGCGTACAACGCCTTTACAAGGCCAAAGAGTTTCCGGGGTGGGGGGTGGGGGGTTTTTTTTTATGTGGCCTTCCTTCCTCAAAAAACCCACCCTGTTCTGAAAGATTTCCCACCTGCGAACCCCTCGCACATAAATACACTCGTTCGATCGTCCAATCGTTCAGACTCCCGTAACGACCATGTTTGGGTGCTGGACAGGCCAGCTTTCCCAGGTTACCTTGGATCACCATTGTATTTGAGTCATAGTCGCGTCGATGTGGACCAGTCGAACAGAAGGGGTCAGATGAGCAGCGGATTTCTATGTTTTTAAATGTGTGTTGGGTCGAAGTGGAGGTAGTACCAGAGGTTCGGTGCAGCAATCGTTTCAAATCGTTCACGATTCATGTGTGTTGGTCACACCCAGGTGGTGTGTCACAGATCACACAGGGTTGGTGGTGCCCGGGCGATGCTGATGGCATTTGTTATTTTTTTTTTGCCATATTTTCCGGTTTGCTGCACTGAACAATCAGGATTTTCAAAGAAGTCCGAAACCCTCAGTAGTCCTCCTGCGTACTCACTCCATCACCTGTCTTTCAAAAGAAAAAATCCGGGGGGGGGGGGGGTGGGGGGGTTGTGAACGGCACTGCCCGGTTTGTATTCACAAGCCAGGTCACCTCCTCCCTCCCAAAAAAAGCAAAATCCAGCGCGGCTGGCAGCTCTGTTTAGCTGTGGCTGCACTACACCAACACGAAATCAAAAAAAGTATCAAATCCTGTTCATGAGAAGAAAGCGGAAAGCGTCATCAAATTTCATCACTACATCTTAAATGTTCCTGTATCGGGCACCCATTCACCCCCCACTCCTTCCTGCCGAATCCCCCTTACCTCCCATTCGCCCGTATGTCTATTTTATTTCCCGCTGTTTTTCTGACATCATCATTCCCTATTTTTTTTTTGCCAAGCCATTCTTTTGTCAACCCATCCAAGCCCTTTGTTTTGAGTTCACAGCTGCCAGGTGCTCACGGTAGATGCACTGGCCCCGCACACTATTGAAGCAGCCCCTCTGTCGAATTCTCCTGGCAGCCTGCCCGATGTTTGCGCCGTGTGGGGTGGAATGGTGTTTTCATTGGTGGGTATGGAAGATGAAGAAAAACTATGATGTCGTGTCTGGTCGTCTGGTCTTGTCGCCTCGGTCGCGAGACACAGATACCCCGGCATTGGCATTATCGCGAATTGTATCAAAAAAAAAGTTGCATGTTCCGGTGTGTTTCCAATTGCACATGCGCAGGCGAAGTATACCGATTTGGTCCAAACAAACTGAGAAGGCGATACCATTCGGAAGCAGGAACATGAGAAGATGAAAAATGGAAATCAAAGAGCACAGCCCCTTATCTCTGACACCTGTCGTAATGAGAAGCGGGGTGTGTGGGTGTGCCAACGCAGAGGCACCGATTTAAGATCCTGGAGGGGGTGTCCAATCTACCGTGGCACCAGAGAGCTGCTGTGTCCACCTTTTCGCTTTCATCCTACTCCCCTCTGTCTGTGGTTCTCACAACACCGCCCTCCCCGTTTTGTCCCCCCCCCCCCCTCCCCCGGAACCTCCTCGGGGTTTTGTTTATCGACTCTTCGCGCAGCACCCCCTGCCCCCTCTCTGCATGTGGATAGCCGCCGACCCCCCACGCAGGAGGGTGATGTCATGCCAGCAGACAACGCAAGAAAATCCCTCCCCACCCGGTGGTCCACCTGACGGATACGTGAAAAAAAAAAAGAAAATCTGTTCAAAAAAATATTCAAAAACAATTATTGCCATACGTCAAACCGGTGTGGTTCGTTGATGCCAAGAATCGCTAAGGCATCGTAAAATTCAAATCGGGACAGAACTGGCGCTCAGGCGAGACAGGGACTTTCCCCCGTTTCCGAGAATCATGAAACATGCCGTGTTGTTTAGACACACAATGCGAAAAGGACGTTTTGCATCGTGTTCCGTGAGCATGTGGGATGTGCTGGCGAGCGTTGTGCGGTGGTCACTGTACATTGCTTGTCACCACATTTTCGTGCGTGGGCGGGGGCGGGCTTGGCGTCGATCGAGGCCAATCACCCACCCCCAAACAACAACGCCGACCACTGCGGGGCAGAACGTGTATTCACACACACGTGCCGAAATGGCTACACCACCTCCCCCGGAGCAACAGGAGTTTGGGGGTGTCAAACACCCCCAAATCCCATCCCCCCCCCCTCCGTGCGTGGACTGACTGGCGCATTGCTGCTGCCACTTTCCTCACCCCTTCCTTTCGAGATGCCTTCAAATCAACATGGCGCATCCTGGTTGCGAATATGTTCATTTATTCCCAGCCCCCCACAGCCCCCCTCTTCGAAAAGCCAATTATTTTTTTTTGGGGGGGTAATGTTGGGAGTGTCTGTTGGCGTGCTGCTTCCACCGCCAACACTCAGCGAGAATTATGCACGGACAACAAAATCTATCGTTCAAAAAAAAAGTATGGACGCATGTCGTCTTGGTCATTCAAACAATACCGCACATTCCTTCTTTGTCTCTCTCTATGAACGGGATCCGATGTATAGGCGGGAACAACAAGTCAACTGTTGCGATTTTTTGCCTTTCCCACCTCCCTACCACCGTCGTCTTCTCTCTCTCCATCGTTTCCATATTTTGAAATTTTCTCCATTCGGGTCCGTTTCGTCTGGGTGTGCAAAAAGACAAATCCCAAGCAGGATTTTTTCTTTTTTTCCCGAGTACCCCCCCCCCCCCCCCCGCACCGACACCCTTTCCATCCCCCACCCCGCTCCAAAGGGGGTGGTGGGAAGAGGTGGGTGGGATTGCCTGGCGAGTAACACAGCATTTGCAAGGTGTTCCTCCGCTAGTGAGGAAGGGGACCGCAGAAAAATATGGGGGGGGACAAACGGTGTCGATGTAAAAAGGAGCGCGTGATCAGGCAAACAGGCAAAACCACAAACTCCCCCCTTCCCCTTCCCCTTCCCCCCCTCCGATTTATATTTTTGTTGGAATCCTCAGAAGGTCATTTCGCTTCGGGGGACTGGCAGGAACAAATCGGGGCGGGGGGTGGGGGGGTGGAGGGAACGATGCGCCACTCAGACCATCGTCACCTGCGACACCATCCCTCTGTTTTTTTGTGTGGTACCCCCCCTCCCTGCCGATGGGAGCTGGTGTGCAGGGGGGGCCGGGGTGTGTGAGGGTATGTGCGGGGGTGCCGATCTTGCCCACACCGAGGCATATTTCGCCCTTCGCCCTTGCCCCCCACCCCCAACCCTTCCTCCGCCGCCGCCACAGACAGTCATCATCGCTTTGTCTTCAACTCATTCTGCGATCTGTAGAGGTATGGGCAGGTGCCAGACGCGACTTCCGTCTGTGCGTGTCCCACTCTTCTGTCTTTCTTTCGGCCTGCTTTGAAAAAAGATATATTTTTGTGGACAGCAGCAGCAGCCATGGTGTTTCCTTTTGCAAAAAAGACAAGCGTGCTTGTCACAGCAGAGGAGCCAGTGCGTACGGCGCGCGCAGTGTATTTCAGAGCGACACCAAAAATGACGCCCTTCATCGGGGCCACAACACACTGCCGCTCGTCAGCAAAGGGAATCGTATGACTGAAGCTTTAGGATTGGCACCCTCACTCATATGCCACTTCACAGGGCCTCAACACAGCCTTGTGACAGTGCGCGATCAACCGAGTGGTAGTTTGGGAGCTGTTTTTTTTACAGTTGCCTAGACAGGGCGTTTCTACTATAAATCATCATGAGTACGATTCCTCGTGAAAAAGGAACATCAGACGCTGTTGGAGTGCGTCGGCCTTGCGCCGATTTCTCCGCCAATGCTGCCTCCAGGTCCTACCCTCGCTTCTGCGTTTTATCCCCTGCATTTTCCCCCGGATAAAAACGCTGGATGCACACCCCCCCCCCCCGCCCCTCCAATCTTTATTGATCAATTTGACCGGGCGACTCTGCAGGTCTTTCGATTTCCCTTTCCCCTAGTTCCTCTTTCAAAACCCTGCCCCCCCCCCCCCTAGGGGGGGTCATAAGCCCCCCTAAAAACGTACGAAAACCAAAATTTTCAACATACCATCAGAACCGCCCTAATACCTGATCTGACCCGAAAATCCGACCCATACCCCCCCGGAAACTGTCTGGGGCCCACTTGTGACACCTGATACGCACTTTTGTGATGATTTTTTGGGGTCCTAAAAAATGTACCTCAGTTTCGTACCTTGCCTTTGTACCTGAACCACTCCCGACCGCATTATTTCGTTCTTTGCCTTTTCTGCGGTGGTTCTGGCTCAGGTGGCACGCATGTTGCCTTCCCCAGTGCCTCGGCAAGGTCTTTCTTGACCTGATTAGTGGGAATGTTGTGTTGTTGCGTCAGCAGAATGAGTTCAGCCACCTTCTGGGTGTAGTACTTCGATCGCATATGGGTCATTGTGAGTACTTCGTACGCCTGGGAGGCTGCATCGGCATTAGTAGGCAGCGTTGTAGATGCTTTTGCTTCGTCGATCTTAGCCTGTGAAGGCACGATTGGGATATTGTACGCCCTGAGAGCCGAAGTGGTTATGATTGTGCTGTGTAATTTGCGCCCCGCAGGATATGCACACCACGCAGTCTCGACAACACGTATGAGAGTGTACCATGTGGGGACTCAACAAGGTCATTGGATCGGCATCTGCCTGCCGACTCAGCCCCCACACAGTGCGACCGCAAGGTCGCCAGGGATGTCTCAACGCCAGGGGAATACCCTCCCCTGGCGTTGTACAACCCTACTCTCAACCCTCGGGTCCTCTCCTGGAGGCGGTGGTGGCGGGCCCGCAACGCTTCGTACTTCCGGTACAGACTGAGGTAGTCTGCCCGGCTGACCCGCTCATTGCTTCCTAGATCATCTGCTGCTCTGGAGCTGCCATCACTCTCACTGCCCACATCAGTTGGTGTGGGGGTAGGAGCAGGAGGAGTGGGAGGAGTAGGAGTGCAGGTGACATCTTTCTTGGCTAGCAAGGAACGCCGCTTTTCCCGCACGTGCGGGCAGTTGATGCACCACTGCATATATCTGTCGTCACCACGTCCCACTCGCTCTCCTATGTACCCAGCCCGACGGAGCGCCCGAAATAATGTCGCCTCACCGATGTCGTGTGCCGTTTTCTTTTTACGCAGGTCTGCCACAACGCTCTCTGCCGAGACCCCGCACATCTCCCGTTTGGCGAGCGTCTTTCGAGCAAGGTACTCCTCTGCAGCAGCATCTGACACCTCTGCGAGGCCCTGGGCACGCGGCATGTGTTGCTCGGCGTGCTGAGTGAGCGTAGTGACACCCTTCCCTTGCAAAGAACGAAATAATGCGGTCGGGAGTGGTTCAGGTACAAAGGCAAGGTACGAAACTGAGGTACATTTTTTAGGACCCCAAAAAATCATCACAAAAGTGCGTATCAGGTGTCACAAGTGGGCCCCAGACAGTTTCCGGGGGGGTATGGGTCGGATTTTCAGGTCAGATCAGGTATTAGGGCGGCTCTGATGGTATGTCGAAAATTTTGGTTTTGTACGGGCTTATGACCCCCCCTACCCCCCCCCCCCTCTTCCTTTGTTGGCCCTTGCCAGATCGATCTCACTGTGCTTGGTCCCAGCAAAAATAATAATTATTAGCGTTAAATAAAAACGCATTATTTTACGCCCATGATGCCAGGTTCCGAGTGGGCGTATTTCACGAGCGAAGCGAGTGAAATACGCACCCACGAGGAACCTGGCCTCATGGGAAGTAATAATAATCGTTTTTATTTAAAATTAATACTAGTTTTTATGTTACAAATTTTCAATACTTTGCGCCGACTAAGAGCAATGTGAAAAAAATAGCGTTAAATATGAGAAAATAGCGTTAAATATGAGAAAAATAGCGTTAAATATGAAAATAGCGTAAAATAATGGAAAATAACTTAACGCAATTTAGGTGGAAAAGGCGTAAAGTATTGAAAATGCGTAATATAAAACAAAATATCGTGTGTCTCCTTTGCTTGTTCCAAGCGTTTTATATGTTATGTGGGATGATAGCCGTCTTCTTGTGGAACAACGTGTTATGTGTGGAGAGTGGGGGGGGGGTGTGTGTCGGTGCCGGGTGGCCTATTCTGTGTGATGGGCCGAGACGATGCCGTGGGAGAAGGGCATAAAACGCTGTACGCACCCCCCACCCCCACACTACCACACCCCCCACGTCCATCCAGGGAGAGCGCAATCGTCCCCACCCCCCCCCCCCCTTTTTTTTTGCAACACACTTTCACAGTTTTGGCATGGAACGGCTCGCGCACTCATTAACCCAGATGGATTAATGGATACATGGGAGCTGTCACCCCCCGTGGCAAGATAACTGTACCGGTGTGTGTGGTGTGTGTCACACCGCATCACCTCCCCACCCCACCCCCCACTGGTTTCTGCCCCAGGCCCTTTCTCATATTTCTTGTCCTGATCCCCGAAAGCAAATGCAGCAGGTGCATGAGAGAGAGAAAAAAAAACCAGCACAGAGAAGACATTAGGCAATGCCACCGTGCTGGCCAGGAGAGCTTTTTTTTCAATTTTTCCCTTCTGCATACTCTCCGCAAACCCGGGGTTTTTGAACGTGGTCGAGAACAGCATTTGTCTTTGAACTTACCTATCACCCCCGTCCCCAGTTCGACAGGCGTTCTCCTCTGCTGACAACACCACCCTTCCCAGTATTTTCTCTATGTTTTATTGCTGCAATCAAACTGCATCCGCCCACCCCCCCCCCCCCCCGCCATCGCTTTCTGTGCACATCAAAGCCAAAAGCGATTTTTTGTAAGGTCCCCCCCCCCCACAATTCTGATATTGCTGTCCAGAAACTCCCCGCACCACCTCCCTGTGGGTTCACATCTGTAGGTGGCGATTTGGACACTGATTCCTTTTTTTTGTTCATGAACATGCTTCTTTTTTTTCAGAGCGGTGCTGTTATTTTGTTGCTGATGTTGTAATTCGAAATAGAACGCCCCTTCCCCCCGCCTCCAGGGCAAATCCGTTTGGAATACGCAGCACCCCAGCGCGGTTCGGGAACCCATTCGTGGAATGGTTTTTCTTTGCGTTTAACTCGGCTCCTGGTCTCTAACAATGAAGACTGTTGCCAGCGCAGGAGTTCACCCCGCACAGGTAACGAGTGATCAGGTCAGCAGACCTGGTGTGTGGTTGTGTAGTCACTCGACTGACCTGTGGCTGAAACGGGGCCTGGGGAATCACGATAATATATGGTGGGCAAACGAGGAACAACAGGCCCTCTCACCGGGGGGCTGTCAGACAAACACATGGCCAAAAATTAACACGGCCAAAAAATCGTTCAAAATTGCCCAAAGGGGGTCTAGTCTACGCTGGTTATTCTTCGTCAGTTTTCAGCTATTTCAACTGGAAAATGCACCAAAAATGCACTGACGATCACCCCGTTGCGAGGATCCCCAAATCGTTCAAAATAAGATCATTTATTCGACAGTGACATAAAGTGTAGGTGAGATTCCCCTACAGCTGGCGTTACCGTATATGTAAATATTTTGGAACGTAAATATTATGGAACGTAAATATTATGGAACGTAAATATTATGGAACGCTGGTGGGTTGGCGTTCCAGATTTTTTTCGTTCCATAATATTTACAGGGCTTTCTGCGACTCGGGGACTTGGACCAGGTGATCGGACGGCGTACAGAGTCCCTGACGGGACCTACTCGTGCACTTTTCGCGCGATTCCTGACGCAAGCCGTCCTCACCACCGAGTCCCCAACTGGCCCTGTAAATATTTTGGAACGTAAATATTATGGAACGGACCGGCCAAAAATGGGCCCGTTCCATAATATTTACGTTCCATAATATTTACGTATACGGTATATAAAAGCCATATGGCAAAATTATCGCACAGGGATTTCCATAAAATCCCGGACTTTGGACTTTATACTCACAGGGATTTGGGTGAGGACAGGGGGAAGCGTGACATAAAGTTTATGTCACGCTTTTTACTTTATATCACTCCAATTTTTGTGAGGAAAAATGCGTGACATAAAGTTTATGTCACGCTGTTTACTTTATGTCACGCTCTTTTGAAAACCGCACCTTTATGTCACAATCGAATAAATAAATATATTCGTGTGAATGATTTTGGTCATTCTATCACTTGGTTGAGGTGACTGGCACTCGTGGTGCCTCAACTCCCCTCGCTTCGCTCGGGAAGTTAAGTGCAGAAGGGCCCTCGCTTCGCTCGGGCGCTTCACCACCACCACTCGTGCGGTCAACCTCAACCGCGTGATATAATGACCAAATTACCGTATACGTAAATATTTTGGAACGTAAATATTATGGAACGTAAATATTTTGGAACGCTGGTGGGTTGGCGTTCCAGATTTTTTTCGTTCCATAATATTTACAGGGCTTTCTGCGACTCGGGGACTTGGACCAGGTGATCGGACGGCATACAGAGTCCCTGACGGGACCTACTCGTGCACTTTTCGCGCGATTCCTGACGCAAGCCGTCCTCACCACCGAGTCCCCAACTGGCCCTGTAAATATTATGGAACGTAAATATTATGGAACGGACCGGCCAAAAATGGGCCCGTTCCATAATATTTACGTTCCATAATATTTACGTATACGGTATGTCATATCGAATAAATTACTATATCTGCTCGAAAAGAGCCCGCCTCCAACACTTCAAACGATAGTTGCGTGGAGGGGCCCACCGACTTGCCAATTTGTTGTTCATTTGAATCATTGTGGGGCTGCCATTTTTCTGGTCGTCAACGCAACGCCAACTGCATCTTTTGAATCCCTTTCCGTTCTGAGCGACGAATCGGATCGAAGCTGCGAGGTCATGAATCAAATCGTACGCGCGGCGCCCCCTCCCCACCCATACCGCGGCAGGGTCATGGGTTTTTACCTCTCTCTCATCCACCACCCAACCCAACCCAACCCAACCCCCTATGGACCGGTTCTAGGAATACCCTCATTGCACCGAAGGGAACACCGATCACCGGAAGAGACGCAGGCTTCGGCAGGTGTGTTTGGCAGTGGAGGATTCTGCCTTGGCCCCTTCCATTGCGTTATTTCTGACGAAACTCCAGAGGGGGTGGGGGGGAGGAAAAGAATCTATAATACCCAACCCACCCACCCACCCAGCCACCCAACCCCCAATACGCATGCAACGCAAGAGCGAAGGTTCGTTTGCAGCCCCTTTTTCGAGGGGGGTCAGTGGGCTGAATGTTCCAAACAAGAATTCGCCAAAGCAAATCAACAGCAAACCGTGTTGTGTGTGTGAAAAAATATGAAAGCGGGAGCAGGGGTTTGGAGTAAAAAAAACATAATATCACGTGTTGCGTGTAGGTGATGTCATGCAAGGGGGGTTTTTTTGCATTGACACAGGGGTGTTTCTTTGTTTCCTGCGCTGTGGGTCGTACAACTCTTAAAACACACTTGTGGACAGGGTGGCTGGAGTGATATGGAGGCAGATTTTCCTCCCCGGAAAAAAAATCCGCCAAGGGGAAAAAAACGTGCCAGGTAAACCCCCGAACAAGCAGCCCCTCTCACGGGGCTGCAAGAGACACTGCCAAAAAAAATGTTCAAAACCACCGGAACCCGTCGTTTTTCTGGCACCCCCCTCTACTGCAACTCGCACTGCTGAGTGGCAACCCTCTACACCTGCCCGTTCATATCTCCATACTGTCCGTGGTTCAGCACGCATAATCGGTGCGTGGAATATGGGACACCCAGTGCGTGGCACGCCTTGCTCTGCATGAGTACTTCTTGGATGCTGCAGTGAGGCTGAATGCTATCTGGCAACGTTTAAAGGGTTCTAGAGGGGAGATGGGAGGGACGAGGTGGTGGTGGGAGGGCGTTTGCTCTTTTGCACCACCACCGCCGCCACCCCAAATAGAACCCTTCTGGTGAAATACGTACGCGTGGTCCTTTCAGACACCCCCTCCCCCGATTCCCCCGACAGGGCTTTCGTATTGTAAGTACAGCGGCCGGTTATAATATTGTGTATCTCTGATTCTGTCTCTAACGAAAAACAAACCCCACCACCCCTTCCCCCCTCCAAAACAAGAACGGAGAGTTCATATTCTTGCAGACCATAATGACCGCGCTCCCCTTTTCACCCTCAGCATGGGGGGGGGCCATGAGTCGTGTTGGTCTTCTTTTGAGCATATCGCACTTGCTGAGGGATGGCGCTAAGCCATTTAAGTCATTTGAACGAAGTGGTTTTTTGCTCCTCTTAAATGCAACCTGGTGGCGCGGCGGGGGGGGGGGGGGGGCGGGGGCTTCACTTAATAAGTGCAGAAAAGCGAGTTCATCTCGCGAATTCGGTGTCGCACTGATACAGCTTTTGACGCAGAGTGAAGGGCACCCCTCTCCGTTTCTCTATACGGGTGCGGATCAAGCCAGGATGTCGGGAAACAAACTGCATTTCGTTCCGAAGGAAGGGGCTAATATACAAATGCCAGTGCCCCCTCCCCACTCCCTGCCCCCCTCGCCCCATGGGGGTGGGGGGGCTGCCAAGGAGCGCGGGTAAGAAACCTCTCAAAATCGTCGAAGATGCGTGCGCTGCGGCGCCTTGGCCCTGGCCTCGGCCCATCGGGTCGACTTGCAGAGGGCATTGACACGTGCCAAAGCCAGTTATTTATTTTCCGTTTCATTTGTGATGCATTCGCGCACCACAGCTGACGTAGCTGCGTCTCTCTTATTTCCGTCTCATATGCGCACACACATACACACGTTTTCAGTGCCCGCAGACAACATGTTCGCCATTCGACACCACCGCCCCACCTCACCCCCCACAACAGTGCGACAAGTTCTGAGAAGCTGTCCAACATGGTTGAGTTGTCCTCCATCTGCCGACGGCCAAAAAATGCATGGACATCGTGCAGTCTTTACCCGATACCTTTAAAATGGCGGACTGTTCCTCTGTTCACGTTCATGGAATGCTTGAGAGGTGAGAATCTGTGGGTGCTGAACTAGATGAACTATCATGTGCGAGGCTGTCTGTCTCGAGGCTCTCCCCAGTGGGTCCAAAAGTCACACCAACTGGAAGCTGTTCAGGCAGCCTTACATCATCGAGTATAAGTGCTTCGCGAACTAACATGCGTGTGCCTCATCCAGACTTGGTGGCCCTGAGCCTTGCAAATATTCAAACTGAGATGAATGTTCGAACGAAAAGAGCACGACGAGAAAAAGATATATCGTTCAAATCGTTCAAGGTTCGACTCAGGCACAGAGGTGGTGTCGGATCGTATGCAACCCAAACTCTGATCACCCGCACACAAATTTTGTCTTTTTTCTTTGCTGGTGTGTCGAGCGCCATCAGCGTCACACTTATACTGATGCGATTTCCCACTGGCAACAGTGTCCAGCCTGAGGGATTCACGCGAAAACTGCTATTCGGCTGCAAAGTGCCCTGGCTATCACAACAGCTTCCTTCCCTCAAGGGCAAGGGGGACTGCGTGTGCTCGTGAAAAGGCATGCCCGTGCGAATGCAGTTGTGTGAGTGAACAGAGGAGGGTGTCAGGATAGGCCGATGCCGTTGATACTGTTGCCCCCCTCCCACACCCCCCGCCCCAAAGAGAGCAGCTTGTTCCTAACTCAATCTCCCCATCAACAAGGGTGTTTTTTCGTCGGAAACCCAGAAAGTTACGAAGGAAAACATGCCTGCAAAGAGAACTGCTCCGTTTCCTTTCCTGCCGCCTCCCTGGCCAGTCAGACGGTGGCAAAGGCGACGAGCATGAGAGTTATTTTTTTTGACCTCGGAATGTAACCAGGGTAGTAGGGTGACCTCTCCGATTTTCCAAAACTGCTGATTTACTGGTTTGGGGGACGGTCGCCGGCAGACCGTTGAAATGCCCGTGTTAGCCAGGCACACTCACGTTTCAGGTATCGTGTCGCATGTCACGCATGTCGCCAACGCGGCGAGTGTACCTCCCAGGTGGGGAAGTCCGACCTCCTGTCCGATGTCAGCCAGGCTTCGAAGAAGCGCTTCATGGATGTGGTGCTGACCTCCTACGCAGCACTGTATCCGGGGTAAGTGAGATAGACAGACGGGCACACGCTACATCGGGGGTCTGGGGGGCGTGAGCCCCCCAGCCGCCGGAGGCCACGGTAGTGAACATCTGTTCGTGTGGGCGAACAGATTCTGTGTGAGTTGGCTGCGTCCTGAGGCGACTGGAGTGGTTGGATCCCCCGACCTGATGGGATTCGAAGGACTTGAGTCCGAGACATGCGCCACAGGGGGGTCTGGGGGGCGGAGCCCCCCAGCCGCCGGAGGCCACGGTAGTGAACGTCTGGCTGTTGGCTGCAAAAAAAACGGGAAAAGGGTCCGGCAGCACCGGGACAGGCGGAGCCGGGGGAGGGCGGGGCCCACACGGGCCCCCCCCCAACAACAGCACACCGGTCTGACCCACCGGCTTCATGCACCCCCCAACGGCACTCCCCGACGGCTGCGGAAGGGCCGCGGCCCCCCCCCGAGCAGGCAGCGGCGGTCACCGCTGCAGAGACCACGCCCGCAGGGCCTCTGGAGCGGCGGAAGCCGCTTAGCCGCCCCCGCGGGGCCAAGTACGGCGCCCCCGGCGTGATAGCTGACAGGGGGGGACGAGATGGGCTCTGCCCGCGTTGTGGGGGATGGTGGGAGGGAGTGTCGTGTGGTCCCCCCCCCGTCCCGGGCTCCCCCCTCCCAGCTTATGTCTTTCCACCCCCCTCCCCCGAGCTCCCCCCCCTGGGCGGGTACTGGGGGGTTGGCTGGGTAAGGGCGACTCTTGGGTGGGCGGTGGTGGTGGCGGGGACGCTGGGCTGGAGCTGGTGGCCGGCTGTATTTGCCCTGAGTCGGTGCCGGGCGCGAGGCTGGTGGGCAGTCGGGCGGAGACGGGCGACGAGGCTGATGCACAGTGTGTGGGGGCAGTCGAAAGCGTGGAGAGCAGCGGTGGTGGGAGGGTGCTGCTGGGTGGTGGCGGGCGGGGTGGAACGCGCCTGGGCCTCGTCAGCTGCTGCGTGCTGGGGGTTCGTCTTCGTCTGGGAGCCTAGGTGGGTCGCACTACAGGGAGAGACGGCCTGGGCCTGGTGGTGGGGGTTGGGGGTCCTGCCCGTACTGCTGGCTGCGGGGCTGTCCCCATCAAGAGCGGCGCGGGGCATTTCCTGGGCCCTAGGGCGGGTGAGCCGGGTGGTGCGCTGGCTGAGGGTGTCGGGCAGGGCGGCGGGTGTGCTCCCGGGGTTCACGGAGGCGTGCGGGCTGGCGGCGGGCCTGGGCGGGGCGGCCGTGATCGCCGCCGGCGCGCTCTGGGTTGAGGTCCTATCTGCGAGCGATCTACGGGCAGGAGTGGTGGCGGCGTCCGCATACGGGCTGGCGACGGGCGGGTGGGTGCTGGTGGGCTCGGCGATGGTACGGCAGCGCCGCCTGGCCAACCGACGCGGCTGGCTCCCTCGCTGGTCGTGGAGGGCCCGCAGGCGATCCCGATGGGTGGCCCGCAGGCCGCGCCTGGAGGTTCTCCTGCCTGCCTCCGTCCGCCGCTCGGAGGACCGGATCGGCGCCGGGCTGGACGCGCTGCGTCGGGTGAGTCGGGCGGAGCGAGTGGCAGAGGTGTTGCCGGTCCTGGCGTCGGCGGGGGCCCTGTCGGGCGGGGTCTGGGGGCTGGGGTTCCTGTCGCTCGCGTGTCTCGTCTGGGCTGGGGTGGAGGTGGCCGTGACGGCAGCGCGGCTGCGGGAGTCGGAGATGCGGGACGCGGTGACCCTGGACTTGTGGCGCTCCGTACAGCCCATGAGACGGACCCGCCTCCTGTGCGCAACGTCAGAGCGCCCCCCGCTCTTCCTCGGCCCGCGCGACCTGTGCGGTGGGGACCTGGAGATGGAGGAGGACTGGACTGGGGTGGACGAGGTCCTGTCGCAGTTCGGGGGGTCCAGGGTGCCGAATCAGGCGACAGGGGACTGCCTCTTCGCGGCACTCACGCCCACGGCCGCCCTCCCCTCCCACGACGACATAGTGGGCATGCGCTCCGAGCTGTCCCGGCGTGCAGGGGACGCCTCGGTGAAACCTCAACTGCTTCACTTGTTAGGGGACGCCAGGCGGGTCGAGGAGTATCGGGCGGGCCTGGCTGGTGCGGCGCATGGGGACCACCTCGCGCTGCACCTGGCGGCGGGAGCGTGGGACTTGTCAGTGGTGGTGGTGCAGGAGGGCAGGGGTCAGGCAATCCGTGTGGACCCGCGGCGCCCTAAGAAGCAGGGGCCAGCCCCCGCAGATGTCAGGGTGGTGGCTCTCTCTGGCAACCACTACGAGGGAGTGGCCATGCCCCTTGCCCGACGCAGGGCCCTTCGAGAGAGCGCGGCGCCGGCCCACCTCAGCCCAGCCACGTGTCGAGACGCCTGCCCGGCGGCCCTAGGGGAGGGTGCCCAGGAGGCAGAAGGGGCGGGCCTGGGGGATGTGCGTCGCCGCTGGTTCTGCCCCCTCACGGCCTGCGCGGGCTCGGCTCTCCACCGGCATACGCCGTATTCGTCCAAGGAGACGCTCCGCAAGCACGCCCAGGCGCACGCAGACCAGGGTGAGGAGTTCCCGCCGAGCGCGCTTCGTCTGCTGGGCATGAAGAAGTGCATGTGGTGCTCGAAGGTAATGAGCACCTCCTTGGACTCCTGCGTGAAGTGCCGCCCACGTGGCGCGACCCCTGTGGTGCCGAACAGGCGCGCACCCTCTGCGGCGGAGGCAGCGGATGCGGGTCGCCTCCCTCCCCTTGAGAGCATCCACACGGAGCGAGTGGGGGTGTCGCTGTCGGTCCCCGGGGCGATCCTCCGCCCGGCGGCGGTAGCCTATAGCCAGGCCCTGTGGGATGTCGCAGCGAATAGTTCGAGCACCACGGCGTGGCTCCGCCTCCTCTTGGTGCCCAAAACCCTCTTCCGCACCTACCGTGGAGGGAAGAAGAAGCAGCTGCTGGCGAAGCGGGCCCGGGAGGAGGCGATCATCCTCTGGCGGGAAGGACGCGCGTCGGAGCTCTGGCGCCGGGCCCGGACGGAAGCCCCGGGCCCGGGACGGGTGGAGGCTGCCCCCACATGGGAGGAGACGGAGGAAGCGGTGGTGCAAGCGGCGAGACAAGGGCGGTATTCGGCGGCGATGGCGCGCACCAGGAGCGCCGGCCTGGCGCCTGCCACCCCTGCCACGAAAGCGAAGCTCCTAGCAATGCACCCGGAAGCGGACAGCCCAGCCATCTCCGCGGCGACGCGGGTAGTGCCCGCGGATGCCACCCCCGCCGAGGTGTTTAAAGCGCTGAAGGGGTTACCGAGGGGCACGGGCGCCGGCCCCTCAGGCCTGAGGGCGGACCACCTCCGGGAGCTCGTCCAGGTGGAGGGAGTGGATGTGCTTCCGGCCCTCACGGCGGTGGTGAATGTCCTGCGCAGAGGCGAGGCCCCCCCGCAGCTGGCCCGGCACATCGCGGGCGCGTCTCTGGTCGCGCTCCCCAAGCCAGACGCGGGGATCCGCCCGATCGCGGTTGGGGAGACCCTCCGCCGCCTGGTGGCCAAAACCCTCACCGCAGACGTCAGGGAACAGGCTGGGAAGCTCCTCCTGAAGGGGAGGCAAGTAGGAGTGGCGGTGGACGGCGGACTGGAGGCGGCCACGGCGGTCGTGAAGGACTTCGCGGCGCGCAACAGGGGGGCGGACAAGGTCCTGCTGAAGATCGACTATGCCAACGCCTTTAACATGGTTAACAGGCAGGCGTTCATCGATGCTGTCAGGCGGGACCTCCCGGAGCTGTCGGCGTGGGTCGAGTGGTGCTACGCGTCGCCCTCAGCCCTGATATACCGTGGCGAAGTGCTCGAATCGCAGAGGGGGGTACAGCAGGGGGACCCCCTCGGGCCGCTCCTGTTCTCCCTGGCCATCCGCCAGCTGACCGAGGACCTAGGCAAGCTGCCGGGGGTGGAGGGCAGCGTGTGGTACTTGGACGATGGCACGCTGATGGGCTCCCCCGGGGCGGTCGGCCACGCGTTCGCGATCCTCGAGCGGCGGAGCGCGGAGCTGGGCCTGGTGGTGGCACGCCGCAAATGCGAAGTGATCTCGCTGAATGGGCACTCGGTGGAGGGCCTCCGGGGAGCGGGCCTTGATGTAGCCGCGACGGAAAAGGAGCGCGCGACTCGCATGGACCTCCTCCACCACAACTTCGAGTTCCTCGGGGCTCCGGTGGGGGATGCGGAATTCTGCGAGCGGGTGATGGATACAAAACTGAGAGAGAAGTTCATCCCGAACCTGCGCCAGCTTCACCACCTCCAAGACGCGCAAGTGGCCATGACCCTCCTGCGACACTGTGAAGGCTTCTGCAAGCTGGTCTTCCAGATGCGCGCAATTGGGTACGCCGGGAGAGAATACCTTCGCCAGTATGACAAGGAAATCGGGATGGTGCTGGCATCTGTGCTCGGGGACAGGGACGGGACCCTCCCTGACGATGCGCGAGACCAGGCGGCCCTGCCCGTCAGGCTAGGGGGTATGGGCATTCGGAGGTCGGAGGACCACATCACCGCTGCGGCTTTGGCGGCGGCTAGCTCCTTCTTCCCCCTATGTGTGCAGCTGGACAGCGGATATCGTTGGGATGCGGATGCGTGGCGCGTGGCAGCGACCGCCCACAACGAGCTGGTGGCGGAGGCGGACTGGGTGGACCCTCACAAGCGCCCGGGCGAGCCCCTCCGCCAGCGCGACCTATCCCTGGCGATCATCAGCCGGCAGCACGAGACCCTACTGGCGGAGGCTGACGTGCTGAGTAAAGGGCGTCAGTTGTCCGCGTCCCTCCCAGGCGCAGGGGCGTGGGTGACGGTGACGCCAGAACAACAGTTTGCGATGGGGAGGGAGGAGTACCAAGTGGCGGCTCGCCTGCGCCTGGGCCTCGTCGTCTTCGCCCCTGGGTCGCGGTGCCACGAGTGCGGGGACGCCATGGACGTCTTGGGCGCCCATGTGTTCAGCTGCCAGGCATCGGCGGACCGCATCAAGCGCCACGACGCGGTGAAGCTCGGGGTGCTGGGGCTGGCGCGGGACGCGGGACTCGGCCCCCAGCTGGAGCCCAACCACCTCCTCTTGGGCGGGGGCAAGCCGGCTGACGTGTTCCTCCCGTGCGGCATAGGTGAGTCGCGGGGCCGGGCGATCGACGTGACCGTGTGGTCGACGTGCGCGGAGTCTGCGAGGCAGGGTGCGGCGAGAGCGCGGGGGTACACCGCGTCGCGGGCTGAAGCATCCAAGCATCGCAAGCACGGGGCGCGGTGTCAGGAGGTTGAGATCGCCTTCTCCGCGTTCGCCCTGGAGCAGTCGGGCGGGATGGGTCCGGAGGCCGTGCGGCTCTTCAGGCACTTGGTCAGCTTCGCGGTGGACCACAAGCTGGGGGACAGGGCCGAGCTCACTCGTTCCTGGGCGGCGCGGATAGTGGTGCCGTTGATGCGGGCGGTGGGGCGGTCGTCGCTCCGCAGGGGGGCGCTGTGCACGGACCTGCGCTCTGGTCAGACTCGGGAGCGGGTCTTGCCGGATCCGCTGGTGGGCGTGGAGCCGGACTACTTCTTCGCGCCTGACACGGACCTGGCCCCCGCGCCACACTTCGACGGGCACATGGACGCGGAGGATTTCATGTGTGACCCGGATGACGCGGCGGGCCCCGAGGAGCCGACCCCTGAACCCGAACCTGCCCCTCCCCGCCGCCCACGCCCGCCGCCTCCCCCCGCGGAGGGGGACCTCCCGCAGCCGGCGGGTGGGGTGGCGGCTGACCCCCTGGCCCAATTGCTGGAGTGGCGCGGCCAGACGGACGGGAGGCTGAGCTTGTCGTCCCTGCAGCAGCAGGCGCGGCTGGGCCTGGTCGAGCCGGACGGGTGGTCGTTCCGGGTGGGGGACTGTGCTTTTGATGCGTTGGCCACGCTGGGTGCCCGATCGGTGAAGCAATCCAGCGGGTGGCTGCGCCAAGAGGCAGTCCGCAGGGCGATGCGCGACCCGGACCTCCGGATGCGGGTGGAGGAGGGTCCGAACCAGTGGGCCGAGCAGATGATGCGCGCAGGGAGCGACGACGTGCGCACCTGGGCGGACTTCATCGCCCTGGCGGCGGCTGCGCGCGTGACCAGATGCGTCGTCCTCGTGCTCATCGACAACCACCAGCCGATGCTTCTGTCCCCAGTAGGTGCGGGTGCAGTGGTGGACGCCCACTGTCTGCGGAGGACGGGGGGGCAACATGGGCACTACGTGCCCCTAGTTATGCCGGAGCCCATGCGTCAGCACCTGGCGGGTCTTCCCCCGAAGCCGATGGCAGCGGATGTCACGGGGTGCGATGGTGATAGTCCCATGCAGATGGTGCGTCAGGGGGGCTCGGCGGGCCAGGTGGAGGAGTGCGAGAAGTGCCGCCGCCCGTTCGACCGCTCCGCGAGGCATCACGCGTGTGGCAGATGCTGGCGCAAAGTGTGCGCGTCGTGCGCAGTGCGGGGTGAGCGGTGCCCAGGCTACATTGACCGGGTGGCGGTGGATGTCGACGCTCCAGACCCTGCGGAGCAACCCGCGGTCACCCCGGATCTGCGGGAGGTCCTGGAGTCCGCCCGGGCGCGCCCCCGCCGGCGGAAGCCCATCCCGAGCCGCATGCACGACACGCCGATGGGGCCCAGGCAGCCGAGTGCCCCGCACGACTCGTCGGGGGCTGCGCACCATCCAACGCGGGTGAAGGAGGAAGTGGCGGAGGAGCCGGTCGCTCCCGGCCAGGACGTGGAGATGCACCAGGGCGGAGGCTCCCAAACCTCAAACACAGCCCCCTCTGGTGCGCCCTCCGCGACCCACGGCCACAGCGTGCCCCCGGCGGAGAGTGCCTCCCGGGCTGCCCCAGCCCCCATGCAGGGGCAGGCCCAACATGCAGAGTGCCCGCCGTCGGGGTCGGGGGCCACAGAGAACCACCAGGGCGGAGGCTCCCAAACCTCAAACACAGCCCCCTCTGGTGTGCCCTCTGCGGCTCCGGTCACGGCGGCAGGCGCCCAGCCGTCTGGCCCCGCTCAGGCCGCGCGGCGCCGCCAGGGCGGAGGCTCCCACACCTTCAACACAGCCCCCTCTGGCACCTCTGGCGGAACAGCCCCCGGTGGGGCTGGCGGGATCCAGGGGGTTGCTGCGACGATGATGCGCAACGCCGCGCAGGCCCGCCGGGACGGGCAGCGCCGCAGCCGGACGGCCGCGTCCTCGAGACGCCTGGAGGAGCTGCGTCAGGGTGACGCGGCGGGCCCCATGGAGTTCGACGACGACCCGGCGAACGTGTGGGAGCCCGAGGACGACCTCCAGGCCATCGACGCCTACGGGGACGACGAGACGCCCGCGGCGAACATCCCCGCTCTGCAGGAGCTTGCGGCGTCCCGTGTCTGGGCCGAGGGGGTGGTAGCGCGGGCCCGCGGCATGGCCCCCTGCGTCTCGATGGGAGGAGCCATCCCCCGCACCGTCGAGGCGTGGAGGCACTGCTTCCACCCCAGCTATGGCCTTTGCCCCCTCTCGCCCAGGGTGGCAGGTGACGTAGCGGCGGAGTGGCTGCAGGCGCGCATCCTGCAAGGGGGCGCGCAGGCCGAGCCCGGGAACCAGACGAGGGAGCCGGGGGTCAGCCTGCGCGTCTACATGCGCAAGCTGCAGACGGAGGTGGAGCGGGGCGAGTAGGCGGAGCAGCGTCCCCACCCCCACCACCCCCCCCCCCCCCCCGGGACCTTCCCCCCCCCCCCCTTTCATAGATGTGTGCAGGTGGCCGTTGTGAATGGTTAGACAGGGGCTGGCCACCCCCTCCCCCGGGCTCTGCACAGCAGGTCTGGGTTAGAAACAACATAACCCCCCCCCCCTTCCTCCCCTCCCTTCCTCCCCCCTCCCCTCCCCTCCCCTATTGATGTCCCCCCCCCCCCTCCCCCAGCGCTTTGCCGCTCGTGTGAGTACCGCCCTGACTGGGAGAAAGGGTAGGGCTGGTTGGGTTGGCGGAGTTGGGCGGATGGGCGAAACGGAAAAATCGACGAGGTCGCAGCGTCAGGGCGTTCTGGGCTGGCTGGTGGTGGTTGGGACAAGACCGACGAGATTAGAAGCGGCACTGGTAGACGGGTTTTGAGGCCCCCCGCCCCCAGGTTCCCCCTGCCCACCTGGACGGACCCAAGTGCCTCACACCGGATCTCTCCCCACCCGGTGGTCCACCTGACGGATACGCGGAAAAAAAAAAAAGGAAAAGGGTGGGTGTCAGGAGGACATATCCTCATCCCCCACGAGAAAACGCCTTGAAAAATTTCTGGTTTTTTTTTCCAGAAATCTCATTTTTTTTTATAAATTTCCCCAAACCAGAAAACCGGCTTTTTCTGGTTTGGAAACCTCTCAGAAAGGGCACCCTATTCCCCTGAATGTAACCCAAACCCCCCACCCCACCCCCCCTCCCCCGCCTATGCCTACTGCCTCAATGAAAACTTGGTTGGGGACGCGCAGCAACGACAAAGAGCAACTGCACCAGCCATGGTCTGGCATCCCCCCCCTTCCTCCCATGCTGCAGGCTTGTGATGGCCCGGTCACAGAGATACATTCCAATATCAGGGGGGGAAAGGCGTGACAAGGGGGTGGCGGACCATGGCCCGTGGCCCATTTACAACAACCAGCTACAGAACAGACTTCGCGCGTCGATGAAATACGTAGACTACCGTATCCTCAGGAGTCTGTCTTTCACCAGTGCAACGCACAAACTGCGTACCGTGCAGGTCCACCCTTCCCCCCTCTCGCGCCTTCGCCCTCAACCCACCCCGGTTCTCCCGTCGGCACCACTCACCCGCCTGCACACAAGCTCTGCCCCTCCCCCCCCCCCCCCATTTGGTTTTCTTCACCCGATTTTTTTCTTTGGCGTGCTATTGGTGCACTGCTGGGGGGAGTCTGTTTTTTTTGTGGGATGGGGGGGTTGTATGTATCCCACCCCACCTTTTATTCGCTGCAGCCCAAAGCTTGATTGTTTTCGACCGCCGCGTGGGAGGGAGGGCAGCTTGTTGGCTTTCTTCGTTCCCCCCCCCCCCCCTCGCGCTGTGGCTTCTTTCACGGCACGGCGCAGTGCGGGATGTCCCTGAACCGCCTTACCACCCCCCCCCCCTTTGTATTTTTTGACAGTTCGATGGAGGCAATCCCTCAGGATTTTTTGAACACCTCAGGCACTCCCCACCCGGCAGAGCTGTGTGGGGGGTGGCTTTGAAGAATCTTCGGAAGGGGTGGGGGGGTGGGGGGGAAGGGCTTTTGTGCGGAGCAAGGGCCCACCGCAGCAGAACACCCCGAGAAGAAGGCTCATGATTGCAAACGCCATCCTCTTCCATGCCTCCCTCCGCTTTCGGCGGCCCCACTCATTTGCCCACTCTCTCTGAGTCCCTCACACTTCACCCGAGCTCCATTTTGTTGTGGCGGTGATGATGCGCTGTCAAAAAAAATGTCAAAAAAAAGTGAACTACTTCCCCATCCCCCCCCCCCCTCTCTCTCCCACACACCTGGCTTTCGCTCTCAAAGGAAAGGGCATCAGCCACGGTTCCTTTTTGTTTTGTGGGAAGGGGGAGAAGGGGGGATGCCCTGTGATCTTGGCGGTGCTGTGGCAGTGATCAGTGCTGCAAAGCCCGCCCCTCCTTGGCCCAAGCTAAGGTTGCATTCGGCTGCCAAGGCAACATGAATAGACAGGTGTAGTAGCCGATGCCGTCTGCTGGACGTGCTGGCAGGAATCTCTATCGAAAAAAAAATGCCCCCTCATGTGTCACATCCTTTGCCTCTTTCCGTCGCCTGGGATGATCACAGCATATAGCCCGTCCTATCTGGGCTTACACCCATCACGTCTGCTGAGGGTGCGGATAACGGCTGCTCTTTGGGCTCGGCAACAAAAAAGACCCAAACACATCACCACCACTTCCAAACGAGAGGTAGAATAGAGATTGTCAAATCAGCCGCCAGAAAGAAGATCCGCGTCTGGAGGGGTGATTCAGGGTGGCGTTCTCTCTCTCTCTCTCTCTTCGAGCTTCTATGCACCCGCAGGGAAGGGGTGTGTGGCGGCACAACGCCCCAAAACACCCTGCCCCAGATTTGCATGTGAGTTGGTTGGGGAGGGGATGCGTCACCACTACCCAAAAAGGGAGGGGGGGTCTCTGATGTCTGTGGCTTGTGACACGCAGTGGCAATCGGATCAAGGGCAGGCTTGTGCTCTGTGCGTTCTGATCACACGACTGCTACAAAGGATTCACGTGTGGCGCTGTGTGTGCACAGCTCCAGGAGAGATCCTGCACGAAGAAAAGGATGTGCGCTCGGCGTCTTCCGCACAGGGTTGAGTGTGTGAGTGTTGGCACCCAGTAGCCCACTCACCGCACCCCCTCTACCCCCTTGCCCACCCCCACCCCCCTCACCCCCTCCCGCGCGCGACCGCCGCATTTGCTCGCTCTCGCCACTGTTCCGACATAATCAACAACGCCCTTTGCCGCAGCAACTGTGGAATGGCGTGTCTGATTGCTGGATTTAGCGAATTGCAGGGAGGCTGTTGGCGGTGTCTGATTTAGCGGAAGTGGGGAGGGGGGGGGGGCTACTATAAAAAAAGGCTTTTTTCACGTGTGTGTGTTTTCTGGGTGGGTGGGGTGTGTGTGTGCACAGTGGAGATCACATCAAGAGCAAGTGCTCGGTGTGTATCTACACTAATATAAAAAGATTCACGTGTGTGTGTGTGTGGGGGGGGTGACAATTCCCACACACCTCCACCCCCCCCCCCCCCCCCCCCCCCCCCTTCACCTCTCGCCCCTCCTCTCACCCCCCCCCCCCCCGCCTCCCCGCGTTGTTCCCCCCCTCCCCCTCCCCGCTGCCTTTCAGTTTTCCCACACACACACACATCCACCCCATTCCCACCAATTCCGGGGGGCGGGGGGATTATGAGACATTATGAGGCACTGTGAGAGACACCGAAAATAATGCCCAAATCGTTCAACAAGGAGTGATGTCAAATGGCGAAGGTGTCGGGATGGCGTGCGAAGGAGGTGTGTGTGTGTGCGTGGGGTTTTGCTCTGAATGTTTTGAGGGGGTCTTCACAACAGGGGGCCCTCTCTCTCTCTCTCTCTCTCTCTCTCTCTCTCTCTCTCTCTCTCTCTCTCTCTCTCTCTCTCTCTCTCTCTCTCTCTCTCTCTCTCTCTCTCTCTCTCTCTCGTATGATTATAGTGTGAATATCCCCGAAACGAAAATACTCGCACCCCAAGGGTGTCGTCTACTTAACTACGCGGGCCCGCGGCCCGGTAGACTCCCCTTGTTTGAGAGAGGAGCTGCTCTGGTGGGGTGAGGGAAGTGACACAGGAGGAGGAGGAGGCGCAGGCGCCACACGGTCTGTAGCGCCCGGTGACGCGCTACGTGAGGAAGGAGGATTAAGGTAGGCCCGGAAGCCTGTAGGCGCGTGCGGTGACCGCGCACGGGCGGAGGAGGAAGAGGCACCAGAACGGGGCCTTTGGGGAAGGGCTGCGTCAACGGACACGCCGTCGGGAGGGGAGGTAGTAGGAGAAGGTGGGTCCGGATCAGCGGCGCCCACGTCAACGTCAGCGTTAGCGGTGGGGATCACGTGGTCGACCCTAGGCCTTTGGGCAGGCAGTGCCGGGGTGGAACCGGTATGCGCCTCTAAGGCGGTGCGCTTCAGCTGCGCCACGGCGGGGATGGATGGCCTGACGCCGTCGGGTGAGAGCCTCCTACGAGGCTGCATCAGGTGGCGGTGGGGTGAGCCCGGGGAGCACACGGTATGGGCCAGCCTCTTCAGGATAACTGGAGGGGTGGCGGGCTCGGGAGTAGCGGGACACGGGGTCGCTTCAGGGGAGGGCTGAGGCGCAGGCACACGGGGTGGCGTGGTGGAGGGAAGATCCCCCACGGTAGGCGCAGTCGCCTCTGGGAAGGGCGGGGTTGGCGGCACATGGGGCGGCGGGGTGGGGGCGTCTGCCTCCACAGGCGTCGCAGGGGCGGGAGGGGCGTGGTGGCCCTTCTTGCAGCAAGCGGTGGGGCGTCTGTCATCCATCTCAGGCAGAGAGGCGCAGACCCCGCAGGGGGGCAGGTCATGGTCGCGGCAGCCGTGGTGGCCACGCTTGCAGCACATGTTGGAGGAGCTGCAGGTGCCGCAGCGGAGCAGCCGGTGCGTGCTGCAGAACTGCACGGGCAGTCCGTCATCCTGGCGGTGGTGGGCCCGGCAGCAGTCTTCCATTCGCAGGGTTCGGTTGTGCCCCGCCGCGTCGCAGTCATGGCACTTGGGCTTGGAGTGGGCCCTGCAGACGTTGCGAGCCAGCACCTCCGAACGGGGGGCATAGCGCTCAGCGCCGCACGGCGCCGACCTCGGGCTGACCGTGTCGAGGGGGTCACGGGTGGGGGCTACGGGAGTAGGGTCCCACTGTTCGCTTCGCGTGTCCCGGTCGGGCACCTCGGTATACGACGGGGTAAGGTCCAGGCCCCACGACTTGCTCGAGGCCCAGTGGATCGCGCGGGGAATCTGCTCGATCAGGATACGGGTGGTGAGCCCGTGGCAGGCAAAGCGGGGGCGCGGCTCAAGACCGCCCCAGACTTCCTTCACCCCCACCGCGCGGAGGCAGTAGACACGCGAGACAAACGCGCCAGGCAGGGGCGCGCGGAGGTTAACTGCTTCACACTGGGAGACAAGGTATTTCAACATCTGCCCCATCATGCGTCCACGCATGTTGAGTGGGGCGGGCTGGGTTCCTGCCGGGGCGCCAGTAGCGATCGGGCAGACGTCGAGCCCGGAGAAGACCTCGAAGTCGATGGCGAGCTCGCAGAAGGAGACGGACCCCTCCCTCGTCCAGGTGAGACGACCGAGCCAGGCCCGCAGGGCACGCATGATGCACTCTCCGTGAGTCCAGCGGGGTGGGTTGTCCGGCAGTGAGGCCAGGTCGGACTGATGGGGCGCAGCGGGTCGCGCTAGCGCTGCGTCCCACGCGCAAACAGTTGGGGATACCCCGAGGCGCTCACGTTCCAGCACATCTCTGCGGGCGACTATCGTGCTCATTAGGTGGTGCAGGTCCTTCGCCCGCACCGTACCGGATAGGGGTTTCGGTATGATGCCCCAGTTGGCTAGGCAGGGCGGCCATGAGAGGCGCTCCTCACAGAGACCCGCGTACCGCTCCCGGGCACGGACGTCGTTGTGGGCAGGGCATTCCCAGAAGAGATGCGTGACGGTTTCGGGGGAGCCCGTATCGCAATTCCGGCAGAGGCGGTCGCTACCCGGCTCCGGCTGTGTTGCTGTGAGGGGTAGGGGCACCTCACCCGAGTCGTCGAGGACATCGAACTCGGACGGGGCTGAGCTCGACGAGTCGTCGTCATCATCGGTGTCACCGGCAGCGTCGCCGTCCGCGGGTGCTGTGGCGTGGTCGGCAGCGGTCACAGGAGGTGGAGTAGGAGCGGTCGAGCGCTCGGCCTCCGGCCCGTCAGGCGCGGAGTCCGTCGCAGCCCCAAGCTTATTGCGTCCCCAGCGGTCTGCCAGGAACACGCCCCCAACAATAATGCAGCGCATCGCAGCGGCGAGCACAGGATCCCCACAC